>CM060324.1:43588566-43591066 GCA_030674155.1 Stramonita haemastoma
CTTATCTATTATCCTCAAATAAAAAAAATTTTTTGCCTTGCCTTCCCTTGCCTTGCCTTTGCCTTCCTTGTTTCCCTTCTCTCTTTCTCTCTCTCTCTCTCTCTCTCTCTCTCTCTTCTCTCTCTTCCTCTCTCTCTCGCTCTTTTCTCTCTCTCTCTCTCTTTTCTCTTTTCTCTCTCTCTCCTTCTCTCTCTCTCTCTCTCTTTTACCCCCCCCCCCCCCCCAATCCTTTTCAGGCACCTACAGACACACATGTTTCCCCGTGTATGCACGCGAGAAAGCACCAGTCACACCAGTTTAGAACCATGCACGCCCCGTAACCACACACACCCCCACAACAACCCCGGCGCGCGCGCGCGCGCGGGGGGGGGGGGAGGGGGGGGAAGGGGAGATGAGGGAGAAGAGAGGACAGAAGATGAAAGTAAAAATAAAGACAGCAAATGCAGACACCCGGGACGACAGAAAGGGATGGCTGCCCCGAGCAGAACAGTTTTACAGAAGAAAAATAGATTTAAAAAATGGAAAAGACTATGAAAAGGACTACAGTCTAAAAAAACCAAAAAAGCACACACACCAATAATTTAATTATCCTCCAAAAAGACAGGGGAAAAAAACAAAACAGAAAAAAAGAAAAAATTTTAAAACAAAACACACCACACATCAACAACAGAGAAAGACAGAAAGACAGCAGACGGGACAGACCGACAGACAGAGAACAATGAGCGAGGGGAAAATTTCAACCCAACATGAGAGTTTCTAAAAGCACGGCCCCAAAAAACACATCATGCGTCATCTTGCCTAAATAATGACGTCAACCCCCCTTTTTCCCCAAAGATACTCGACTATATACATGTAGGGTTTAACTCTGTCGACTGTATTCTCTTTCCAGCAAACGTTAAGTGACGC
The DNA here is from genome assembly GCA_030674155.1 of Stramonita haemastoma. Taxonomy (NCBI): domain Eukaryota; kingdom Metazoa; phylum Mollusca; class Gastropoda; order Neogastropoda; family Muricidae; genus Stramonita; species Stramonita haemastoma. The sequence continues at coordinate 43,589,473 of CM060324.1, forward strand.
TCCCCACAAATAAGGAGTGCATTGCCCAAGGTCAATTTTTGTTATTGGATGTTATGAATTTTCAATAAAATGTATACAAACAAAAAACAGATTAAAATCGAACAATTTTTCAAAATTTTAGATTGTAATGACAATGCGAAAATGCCCCAAAAGAGAAATTGACAAGGTTGCATCCTAAAAGGTGGTCAGACTGGGGCTTGGCTATTTTCAAAAAAACATTTAAAGACAAAAGGGAAAAAAAACCTTATATTTTACTAAAAGGTAGAATAAAGCTACGTATCAAAATCCATCAAATCTCAAAATGAATCCTCACCCCACCCCCAAAAATGGCCCCCGGGGAAAAGTGGGTTATGTGCTAAGCGTATTTCGCAGGAGGCTTTTACTTTTTTATTTAAATTTTTCTTTTTTTTTTCTGTCTTTTTTTGTTTTTTTTATTTGTTAAACGTTTTTTTATTTGTTTTTGTTTTTTATTGTTTAACTGCCTGATTCTATTATATTCTTTTATTCCCATGAAGCGGAAAAGCCCATGACATTTTTAAAATTGTCCCATTGCATCGATTTTAAAAAAATTTACTCTGGAAAAAATGGCCTACTTTAAAAACGGTGGAAAAAAAAAAAAATTAACGTGTGGTGAAAAGTTTTTGCGGGTTTGACAAGGACACAATAAATGGTTGCATGTTAGTTTTTTTACAAATAAACCGCGTGAAGCGTTTTTGGATGTCCAGGAAAAAAAGTTTAAATATTCGGTGTTTTTTTTTTGTTTCTTTGTTTCAAGAAGACGTTTTCTTTTACATAAAAACTAAAAAATTTGACATTTTTCAATCCCCCTTGTAACAAAAAATCCCTTAAAAAAAAAAAAACCATTTTTTGTTTTAGAACAAAGGGAAAATTAGCTCAAAGCAAAAAAAAAGGGTGAGTTTTCTTTTTTTTGGTTTGGTTTTTAAATTTCACAAACTATTTTAAAAGGCACCATAAGAGAAAAATAAATTTAAAAAATAAAAATAAAAAAGACAAGAATTTTTGGTAAAAAATCTGCCAAAAGACAAGAGATTAAAAAAAAAGTTAAACACAAGTGAAAGAAGGAATAAGAAAGAAGAAAGAAAGAAAAGAAAGGAAGAAAAGAAAGAAAGAAAAGAGAAGAAAGAAGAAAAAGAAAGAAAAGAAAGAAAGAAAAGAAAGAAAGAAAGAAAGAAAAGAAAGAAAAAGAAAGAAAGAAAAAGAAAGAAAGAAAGAAAAAAAGAAATAAATAAGGGAGAAGTAAAGAAAGAAAGAAAGAAAAAAAGAAAAGAAAGAAAGAAAGAAAGAAAGAAAGAAAGAAAGAAAGAAAGAAGAAGAAAGAAAAGAAAGGAAAGAAAAGGAAGAAAGAAAAGAGAAAGAAAAAAAGAATCGAATAAAAAAAAAAAAGCTGCCAAAGCAAAAAAAAAAAAAGAGAGAGAGAGAAAGGAAAGACGAAAAAACAACAACAAGAAATCAAGAAAACAAGAAAGAAAAGAGGGAAAGAAAGAAAAAAGAAAACAACAAGAAAACAAAAAAACACAATCAACAACGACAATGGCAACAACACACACACAAACAAGAAGAAAAAAACGAAGAA
>CM060324.1:43598566-43606066 GCA_030674155.1 Stramonita haemastoma
TCTAGGACAGAATTTCCGGAGAAGGCGGGAGGCTTTTTTTTAATTCTTTTTTCTTGAGATCTGATTTTCAGAATTTCCTGTCATCCGCTATGATGTTGGTAGAAGGTGGGATGCAATATACACAGACAGGCACCCCCAGCATCACTATGAGGGAATCTGCAAGTAATTCCAGAAATGTTTTTGTCTCTGCTCTGTCTATCTTTGTGGGCCAGTGACTAGTCAGTGGACTTGTTACACGTCAGAGTTATAAAATTGTTGACCATCCACAGTTGCTAACTACTCTGTCTTGGAAACAATCAATCTCTTCACGTTCAAACCACCTTGTTGAGAGAAAGAAAAGAAGAAGAACAAAAATGAAGGGAAAAGTTTTCAAAATCAAAAAGAAAAAAATAGTAGAAAAAAATAATGGGCATGAATTTTGAAAGAAATAAGGTAAAAAAAAAAAAAAAAAAGTAAAGATTTACCATAACCTAGGCGGTCATAGAGGAGCGAGGCATCAGAGACATCAGCTTCTCTAGGGGCCAGCATATTGAGGGCGGCGCCCATCTCCTCTCCCTTTGTGGCTGCTTTACCTTCCCTGACCCTAAAGAGGGCATGTACCCATTTACAGCTGGGTAAACCGGGAGGAATGTACTAAAAGCCAAGGCGGTACGTGCAAACGGTCACCCATCCAACTGGTAACTACTCTCGACGCTGCTTGACTTGGAGAAAGTGAGCGCTCTAACCACTTAGCTATCCCGCCTCCAATAGAAAATGCAGAAAGGAGAAAAGAACTGTGGAAAAAAAAGGATAGTACTGAGAAACCAAACAGCCATCAATCAGTCTGCTCAAAACTAATGTACAAAGCAAATAGAAAGAAAGGAACCACTACCATAAGAAAATAAAAATAACTTTTTCACTTCAAGAAAGAAATATTTAGACATAGAATATGTTAAAAAGAAGAGGAGGAGAAAAAAGAAATGAAAAAGGACGAATAGAAGAAAGAAAGAAAATAAAAAAAAGAACAAATCCCCGAAAGAAAGAAAGAAAGAAAGAAAGAAAAAAGAACAAACACATGACAGAAAAAAGAAAGAACAAAAAGAAAAGAAGAGATCGATATAAAGAAAAAGAAAAACAAAAGAAAGAAAAAAGAAACAAACAGAAAGAAAAAAAAGAAAACGAAAGAAGAAAGAAAAAAGAAAGAAAAAAAAGAGAAGAAAAAGAAGCGAAGAAAAGAAGAAAAAAAAAAGAAAAAAAAAAAAAACAAAAAAAAGAAGCAAAAAAGAAAGATAGAAAAAGAAAAGAAAGAAAAAAGAAAGAAAGAAAAAAGAACGCAACAAAAAAGAAAAAAAAGAAAAAAGAAAGAAGACAAAAAAACAAAGAAAAAAAAACACACGAAAGAAAAAAAGAAAAGAAGAAAACAAACAAAGAACAAAGGCAAAAAAAAAACAACGAAAAAAACCCTCAGAAAGAAACAACAAAGGCAAATAATAAAGAATAAAAATCAAGGAAAGAAAGAAAAGCAGAAGGAATAAGAAGAGAGAGAGAGAGACCAAAAGAAAGATGATACGTACAGATACATTTTCTGGCTAGCAAGGTCTTTAAAAAGGTCAGGTAGGATACCATACACCATAACCACGGTTGAACTTCCACGTATCTTCAGAGCAGGTGTGTGTACATCGACTCTATTATCTTTTCATTATGTTTTAGGTCGTTGACTGCCAGAATCCTTTTCAGATACAATAACAACAAGAAGAAACACATCTCCTCTCTTAAAAATAAAGACAAACCCAATACACAAAGCACGCAAAACTCCCCCCCCCCCTTCCCCACAAAGAAACCCAAACCCAAACACAATTGCAACTCAGCAAAACACACCACATAAACCAAACACACACACAACACACACACACACACACACACACACACACACACACACACACACACACAACACACACACACACTACACACACACACAACATACACACACACACACACAAACACGCACACACACACAAACAAACACACACACACATACACACACACACACACACACACACACACACACACACACACACACACACACACACACACACCACACACACACACACACACACACACACACACACACACACACACACACACAAAACCAACCAACTAACCAAACAAGAAAAAAAAAGGGGGCGACAACCTTTCTCATTGGAAGCTATCTAAATAAACGGCAGATATGTTGTATAGTCTACATACTGAACACATACTGAACAAAATTATTGATACTGAACATATACTGAACACATACTGATGAGCCAAACTGGGTAGTTCAGTGATCAAAGCACTCGCTTTCCTCAAGCTAAGGTCAAGCAACATCGAGCGTTGTTGCCAAGTGGATGGGTGACCATTTTGCACACCTTGGCTTCAGTACAGTGCCTGAGTTCACCCAGCTGTAAATGGGTACCTGCCCTCTTTACTTTAGGGTCAGGGAAGGTAAAACAGCGAGGAAGATGGAGATGGGCGCCGCCCTCAATATCCTGGCTCCTAGAGAAACTAAGTTCTTTGATGCCTCGCTCCCCCTACGACCTCATAGGTTATGGGACGCCTTTACTTTTTACTATTATACTGAAGACTGCAAAACAAAATTCTAGACGTTCTCTGCCTCTCAGACATCTTGTTAGACATAAAGACTAATCAATGGGTTTTGTCTGATAGCTTGCTATGTCTTTTTTTTTTCTTTTCTTGGTTTCGTTCCTCGTTTAGAGCTCCAAGGTTTACCAATGGCGAATGCGAGGGTTTTATTTAACCCACCATTCGGATCGGCCCATTCCGACTTCGGTAATATACCTCGTAATATGAGGCTGCTGGCATTTCACTCATGCAGATCCCAGCGCCTTTGGGAAGCACACGCCTTGATGTATTGGTAAAGGAATAAAAACCCAGCTCACTTCCCTCTTTATGAATGAAAGAAAGAATAAAATAAAGAATGAATGACTGAAACAAAGAAAGGAAGGTAAAGATAATATAAAAAAAAAGAAAAGAAGAAAGAAAATAAGAATTTTTTTTATGAAAGCAAGAAGGGAAGAAAGAAATGAAGGGAGGAAGAAAGAAAAAGAAAGAAGGAAAGGAAGGGAAAGGAAGAACGAAAGAAAGTTAGTTTTTTTTTTAAAGGGGATAAAAAGAAAAACCAGGAAAAACAGATTCAGAAAGAAAAAACATTATATATATATATTATAAAGAGAGAGAGAGAGAGAGAGAAGAGAGAGAGAGAGAGAGAGAGAGAAGAGAGAGAGAGAGAGAGAGAGAGAGAGAGAGAGAGAGAGAGAGAGAGAGAGAGAGAGAGAGAGGGTAACAGCTTGCCCTCCATACGTACTAACCCAGGCTTTGCACTCTAAAGACTAGAGCGCAACTCCATAGTCTTCCGAGACTGATGGGTGCCTTCTTCTTGTATTCTTTTATATCGAGGATAATGGAATAAGCACTCGTGTGTTTTTTTACATCCAGTCCCCGTATGTGGGCAGTTTTGTAAATCTTGTCATCTGTTCCCATCGGCACACACTGGCGTACTCTTACGGAGAGTGGAACTGGATTTAACGTGTGCGCAAGATGTTTTGCATGCGTTCGCACACGGGGCCTCGGTTTACAGTCTCGTCCGAAAGACTTTTGGGAGAGCCGAGTCAGCACTGATGTTAACTCCAGGGGGAAAAATTCCCTCTAACGGGAATCGAACCCGGGTGGTCAATTGTGGGTGCAATGTTCTGACCACAATGCATACCGTCCTGTGTGTATTGCATCATATAAGCACGCAGGCACAAAACACACATGTATACCACCACACATGCCACACACGGATGACAAGAATTTAAAAACTGGCATATACGCGGGGACTGGAGATAAAAAGCGGGTGCTAACAACACATACACACACACGAAACATGAACATGTACATAAGCCCGCCCATGACCCACACACACACACAACCACAACACACACACCACACACAAACACCGACACAAACACACAACACACCACACACACACAACACACATGTCACTCACCAACCCACCATGCACGCAGCACACTTGCATGCAAATGATATAATAAGCCTGCACTTGCACACACAAACACACACACACACACACACACACACACACACACACACACACACACACACACACTATCCAGAACTATTTCCTGTGTGGGCGCGCGTGGCGCGCGCGCGCGGCTTGTGTGTGTGTGCATGCAAAATAATCATTTTATATGTCTTTTGTAGTCAATGATATTCATAAAATTGTATTCCTATTATTAGCGAGTGAGTGAGTAAGTGTGTGTATGTGTGTGTGTGTGTGTGTGTGTGTGTGTGTGTGTGTGTGGTGTGGTGTGCTGGTGTGTTGCACGCGCACATGCAAGCTTGCTTGTGTTAAATTTTAAGTCATACTTGACTAAGATAGCACTTACTATTAGTGTGTTTGATTTCAAAAGATCAGTTGCTTATGCTCATCAAAATACTGATCAGCATCATCAGGGGCATGCCCACCCATGAAAAGTGCCAAAAATGGGTGGAGCCTTTTCAAATGAGGGAGGATGCTGCAGTGAGTGAGGCAGGCCCTCTGTAGCAAATGGTGACATGGGATACGGCCTGTGTGGTGGGTGGGGCTCTAAGCAACATCATTGGATTGGATTGGACCTACTTATTCCTGCATATTTGATACGTTGTTTGAGGTATTGTTCTCTACCTGTTGCAGCAAGTTTTAAAACTATTGAATTAGTTCTTTGGAAAATGCAAGGTTTGATTGACTACATTATCCATCAATGTTCAGCTCAAAATGTTCCCTCCCTCTCTCTTACAAACACTTTCAATCCTGCTGTGACATAGGTTGACATGCTTGTCAATCTGGACCTCAAAATCAAAATCACCAGCATACTAAGAGGCAGCATTTAGATTTGCCACCCTGGTTTTTCTATGAAGTAAAATTACCTGCTGAAATCATAATCACCACAATTTTTAACTGTTAGTTAGATAGGGAGGAGCTTCTTTTTTGTTTTGCTGCCTGTCTTCTGTGAGGTGTGTCCTGTTGTTCCCAGGCAGCTCATTTCAATCTCTGGCCACACCCATGCCACAGCCATACCCAGATTCCTTGTGTCTCATCCTCAGGGAGCCCATCAATATCAGGCGGCTGAGGAGCCACCAGCCAGAGGGGCCCTGCACTTCTGCTGGGTCACTTTGGTGGTGTACAGTGGTGCCTGTTCTGAGCTAACATATGCAGGACAGCACCTACTAAACCCCCCCCACTCCCACCCCTGTTTTGACTCTTATGGGATTCGAACCTGCGACCTAACAGTCCAAAACTCAAGGCACTAACCACTGCGCCATGGCGGCTGGTTTTTAGGGAGTAGTTTACCTAATGCCATTTTTTATTTTATTTTTTATTTTATACCGTATTATGTCACAGTGATTTCTCCAGTGAAATTCGGGCTGCTCTCCACAAGTGCAGCGCATATCAGAATGATTTTTTTCTACAGAATTTTGCCAAGGACAACCCCCTTGTTGCTGTGGTTCTTTTACGTGCCATAACACACGGGCCTCGATGTATCGTCTCATGGAAAGATTAGCACCCAGACCACCACTCATGGTCTAAAGGATGGGGAAAAGTTTTGGGGCCCAAACGAAATTCGAACCACTGCACACACTCCGACCTGGACTTTTCGCTAGCTCCTAGACCACCAGTCCACCAACCACACAACCTTTGATAATAAGCAGCTTTATCATTTGAATGTATAAAGTGCTGAGGAGTTATGACACAGCCTGTAAACTGCTTTTTTAGTTTACATTTAGGCTACATTTTACAATACTTAAAGAAACGGCAGATTTCCCTGCCTGACTTTCAGGCTGTTCTTCCAGGGAGAAAGCATGTCCCCACAATAGCAGGGCCACCAATTATTTTTTTCTTTTCCTGTCTACAACCGTATATGTTTCCTTACCAATAGTGGCTTTTTTCTACGGAATTCTGCCGGAGACAACTCTCTTGTTGCTATGGGTGCTTTTAGGTGTGCTAGATAATTATGTGTAAGACAGGGGACCTTGTTTATCATCTCATGCAAAAGACTAGCACCATCACCACATCTTGTGGTGTAATCGCTGGGGGGGGGGGGGGATGTTGGGCCCAAACGGGATTCAAACCAATGTACAATTCGACCTGGACTTTTCACTTTTTAGACAGGTGTACCTCTAGGCCACCATTCACCTAGAGCTTCAGATATATCATTTCTTAACAAAAAATAGCAAAGTTTGTTTTCTCTTTCTTGTTTTAATGAAGTAATTGACCTGCTGCGATGACAGTCAGCAGTTCTTTTGATTTTCAGTAGTTTTTTCATTGCAAGATGTAAGACACTGAAGACAATCTAGAATTGAAGTCACACAGCAGCACTTCTGATTTTAAGTAGCACATTTTTTTTTAATACGCAGCTTTATCATGGCAATCTGGAAATAAAGTCAAACAGCTGAAAAAAGTAATAGCTGAGGATTCAAAGGTGTTTTTGTGTTTTGTTGTTGATTTATTGCGTTCTTTTTTTTTTTTTTTTTTTTTTTTACAAATCAACATTATTATCATTTCTTTTTTAGTATCTTTATTATCATTTCTTTTTTTAATACTAAGAACATTTGCCATTGCATGTTTTTGGTACTGAAAAGCTGTGACAAAGTGGTCAAGACACTTTGTCCCAACTTGGAGTATAAGTCAGACAGTTGACAAAAAATTGTATGAGGAGCTTCTTAAATGCTGAAGTAGTGCATTATATTGAACTTACATTGATTAAAGATATGTTGGTTTTGTTTTACATGGGGGGCCTATACGACGAACTGTGTCGATCCCAGGAGGGGCTCGACACAGTTCGTCGTAAACTACGACGAACCGTGTAGTTGGGACGAACTGTGGCAGAACAGGCGTTCTGGTAGTGGTTCAAACCCTGTCTGTTATGTTAGGTTACCCTTGCAATGCTCTAACCATCAAGCTACTGCACTAAACCTTTAACATTCCACTGTGGCACACCACTGTGTCTTGGAAACCAAACCACACGTCATGACATTGCAGTCAAAAATCAAATACTTACTACCTTACCGCCTTCTTCAAAATGAGACCAAATGAAATAAAAGATAAAAAAGAGTATTCGTAACACACAACACACACTGACAAAGAAAGAAAAAAAACGAAGAAAAAAAGAAAGGAAGAGAGAGAGAGAGAGGAGGAGAGAGAGAGAGAGAGAGAGAGGAGAGAGAGAGGGAGAGAGAGAGGAGAGAGAGAGAGAGAGAGAGAGGAGAGAGAGAGGAGGAGAGAGAGAAGAGAGAGAGAAGGAAAGGAAGGCGGGAAGGAATGAAGGAAGGAAGAAATTATATAATATTGTGCTGTGTCTGTATGTGTTTTTCACATCAGGCATGAATTTTTGCCACTTCGTTGTGCTTTTTTGTTTGTTTCTGTGTCTTTTCGTTCATAAAGAGATGGACGTACAATAAAAGAAAAAGGTTATGCTTATT
>CM060324.1:43611066-43621066 GCA_030674155.1 Stramonita haemastoma
TGTAGATAATGGAAGAGTTGTGTGTGTTTTTTTTAGAGGAAGAGTTGGGGGGGGGGGGGGGGGGGGGTTGAAGCCAATGAATGGAAGAGAGAAACATTGCCATGGATCAGATTACAGTGTTGATCATACTGAGACATGAACTAGTGTGTTGGTTTTTTTTTTATAGATAATGATGGCTACTTGTGGGTTATCAGCTTGCTAGGATAGAGGAGTAACACAAAGGTTTAAGCTTATGCACACTCTAGTGATGCAGAGAGAAAAAACAGACACAGGTTTTTAGGTGTGCAAACTGGTATGTTTGATGAGAAAAATCAATGGAAGGATGGATCATTCTGTGTAAAGTATGACTGCTTTCTCTCTGTCTCTGTCTCAGTCTCTGTCTCTCTCTGTCTCTCTCCTCCCCCCCTCCTCTCTCTGTCTCTCTCTCCTCCTCCTCCTTCTCTCTCTCTTTCACTCTCTCCTCCCACTTTCTTTCTCTGTCTCTGTCTGTCTGTCTGTCTGTCTGTCGTCTGTCTGTCTCTCTGTCTGTGTCTGTGTTGTTGTTGTTGTTGTTGTTGTAGTTTAATTTAAAGTCTATTCACACTTGGTGATATAGACTAAACAAACAAAGAACAAAACAAAACAAAAAACCAAACAAGTAAAACCCTACCATAAAATATTTACAGAAGACTTGGAAATAATCCTAGCAACATCAAAAATCAACGGTTTTCGCGAAACTACATTCAATGGTTCCCTTGCAATTTCAATGCCATTTTCTTTATAAACTGAATTTAGAACTGAACATTGAAAAATAAGATGTTCACAAGATAATGGTTCAGAACAGGAGCAAGTTACATTTCGAGAATATTTGGTCTTCCAGGAATTTAATCGCAACTTATAAATGATGTTAGAAATATGTCTTGGATAGCCTAGTATTTCAAATTTCCCATGGAAGTTAAACTTATGTACATGATTTTCCAATAATGAATTAATTTCACGACAATCATTTTTTAAGTTATGAACTGGGGAATCTCTTTTTGAACCTTTTTTTGCAAGATTATCTGCTATTTCATTCCAGTATATTCCGCAGTGTGAAGGAATCCAGCAAAAATTTATTCCTATACCTTTTGTCATGATACAATGTATCAAATATTTTATTTCAAATAATAAATCTGTCCTTACTTTTGAGCTCCAATCTTGTAAGCTATACAGTACAGACTTTGAGTCAACACAAAAAGCGAAGTGAGAAAATGCAAAATTACTATTATTTATAGTAATCAGAGCCATAAGTATGGCATAGAGCTCGGCGCTGAATATGGAGAAACCCTTCCCTAAACAGAATGATTTTTGTATCTTCAGAGCAGGAATAACGAAACCTGATCCTGCATTTAAGTCATGAACAGAACCATCTGTAAACACTTTTAAATGATTTTGATAATTTGTTTCAAGATGTTGTTTTACATCAGAAGTCAACATATTAATATTGTCATCTTTTTTGAGCATGGTATAATCAATATCAAATTTAGCCTCTTTATGCTCCCACTGTGGTATCTTAGGAACTATTGGGACAATTGGTATTGATGAAATGTCAATATTACACTCTGACAGTAAATCGTCTATGTAATTATGAATTGGGCAAAGTGATGAAATATGTTGAGCCCTCTTAGGATAATCCTTGACTGAGTCAATGAGAACTTCTGTTTTTAATGAATTTGATACTGAAAAACTTCTTGTAACAAACTTAGCTACAGCTAAATGACGATGATCTGATAAAGAAAGTAAATTGACTTCTCTGTATGTATTCAGTGTATTTGTGTGTACAGGGACTCCAAGAGCTAGTTTAATCGATTTACTATCAATGCTTTGCAGCTTTTTCAATAAAGAAGGAGGAGCTGAATGATAAACCTCCTGCCCATAGACCAACGTTGATCTGACTAGACTAGTTGCTAAGTGAAGGAGCGTCTTTGTGTCCTGACCCCATGGCTGAACAGTAATAATTTTGAGAAGGTTTAAACGTTTCCTTGCTTTGTTTACTAGACTCTCAATATGGAATCTCCAATTTAATTTGGGGTTTAAATGAACACCCAGAAATTTAACATTTTGAGAATATTTTAAGGTTTCCCCATTTATGTGTAATGCTGGTAAACAATTGGGATTTTCACCATTCAGAAATAACATTAATTTAGTTTTTTCTCCTGAAAGAGAAAGACCATTTTCTTTCATATAAGTATCTAATTTATCTATTTCTAATTGATAAATTTTGTTGATATGGTTTATAATTCTTTTAGACGTATGTTTCCTAATGCTTGTATTTATCCAAATTGCAATGTCATCAGCATATTGAGCTAGGTTTATATTGTTTGACAGAACTTTTGGAAGGTCATGAATAAGAATAGAAAACAATATAGGAGCTATTATTGACCCCTGAGGAATACCAATATCAATATTTTTGAAAGATGAATACACTGATCCAACTCTTGCACACATTGATCTTTCTGATAGAAAACTCTTAAAGTATTGAAACATTTCACAATTAACTCCTATAAGTTTCAGTTTGTATAATAATCTAGCATGCCATACGCTATCATACGCTTTACTAATGTCAAAGAAAGTGGCAAGTGTGCTTTTTCTGTGTGCAAACTGGTACTTAATATGACTTGTAAGTTTCACTAGATGATCTGTTGTACAACGACCTTTTCTGAAACCAGCCTGATTCACTGGAATTATATTTTCCTTTTCACAGAAGTACAAAAGGCGTCTTTGGACGATTTTTTCTAAAACTTTTCCCACTTGTGAAGTTAGTGCTATTGGTCTGTAATTATTAATACAAGATCTAGATTTGCCCTTTTTTGGAACCGGTATTACAATTGACCTCTTCCAGGGGGTAGGGAGAGTTCCATTTAACCAACATTTTTGGTAAAACGAATGAAGTAATTCCTTCCATTTTAAAGGCAAGTGCAGTAATAATTGGTATGAAATGCCATCAATGCCCACAGCACTGTAATTTGAAGAGAATGATTCTAACGCTTCGTTAAATTCTTTAAAACTGATAGAAGAATTTAAAAAGTACTCTTGTTTGGAAACCGGATCTTTATATTCATCTTTTCTTTCTTCTGTCTCTCTAAAGCCTTTGTCAGTTGGATTCAGACTTGACAAAGTGTTGTTCTCTGAAAAAGACTTTACAAATGCTTCAGCCTTGTCCAAGGAGGAAGGCATTTCATTATTATGGAGTTTTATTGGAAAGACAGGCAAAATGTTTCCATTTTTCATTTTTTTTTCTGTGTCTGTGTGTCTGTGTGTCTGTGTGTCTGTCTGTCTCTCTGTCTGTCTGTCTGTCTGTCTGTCTGTCTGTCTGTCTGTCTCTCTCTCTCTCTCTCTCTCTCTCTCTCTCTCTCCTCTCTCTCTCTCTCTCTCTCTCTCTCTCTCTCTCTCTCTCTGTGGACAATTTGCTTTCAAAGGCTGGTGCATGACCTCTAGACCACAGGTCCACCAGATGACTGACTTTTCACTTCACTCATTGAGAAGTGGTTTATGCATAAGCCATGACTTGTTCATACAACGTACTATGGGCAAGAAAATTGAAGCAGGTGCAGAGATTAAGATGCATGCTGGGTATATTATTATCATCATCTGTATCAGTTGTAATTGGCCAAATTTCTCCTATAAAAGAAAAAGACAACACCAAACAACAAATTAAAGCTTCACTGTATGTGCAAGATGTTTTGCAGGTGTCGACACATGTAATCCCAGCATATAAAAACATATATAAAGGTAAAGTTAAAGTCTGTTCCGAGCCATAAGGCTCATCAGGCCGGTGCTTATCCCGGTTTCTGTGGCGTTAAGCGACTGAGAGTCATTGACTCCCCCCTGGATAGGACGCCAGTCTATCGCAGGGTTAACCCCCAACACAAGGCTGGTACCCCTTTTACACCTGGGTGGGGTGAGAAAATAGCCGTGTGCCTTTTCCAAGGGCACAACGCCATAGCCGAAAGCTGGGATCGAACCTGCAACCTTTAGATTACGAGTCCAACGCCCTAACCACTAGACTACAGCGGCAGCTATATAAAAGTAAAGGTGTTCTCATAATCTATGCAGTCTTTGGTGAGCGACATAGGTGCCAAAGACCCAGCCTCTTCTAAGGATCAGTATCTTGAGAGTGGCGCTAGTTTCTCTATTTGTGAGATATTGTAGACTTATTGAATTGAGTGATATTCAATTGGATTCATTTCAAATCAGTTTAATTGAATCTAATCTCCATCAGCATATAGATCTAGTCACCAGTAAAGAATGTTAAGAGTAGTGGAAGTTAGTCCCTAAGTTAACTTCCTGAGTGGGGAAGGGGGGAGGCGGGCTGAAATCCCCTTGAACAGACATGCACATCAGCGCTGATTCAAAACCACGTCTTGGGTTAGGTTAGACCCTAAGATAAGAATGATGCTTTTACTACAAAGCCAGTTTACACCCACCCATCCACCCACAGGCATAGTCATCTCATGTATCTATATTTTTATCCTTTTATATCGAGGATAATGGGATAAGCACTCTTGTGCTTTTTTACATCCAGTCCCTGTGTGTATGCAGTTTTGTAAATGTCATCTGTTCCCACCGGCACACGATGGCCTACTCTTACGAAAAGCGGAACCGGATTTAACGTGTGCGCAAGATGTTCTGCGTGCGTTTACACACGGTGCCTCGGTTTATAGTCTCATCCGCAGAACTTTTGGGGAGAGTGGAGTCAGCACTGATGTTAACTCCAAGAGAAAAATCACCTTAACCGGAATCGAACCCGGGTCGTCAAATTGCCAGCACAATGTTCTGACCACTAGGCTATCCCATCCCCCTGTGTATAAATCAGTCAGACTGTGACTTTCAATATTTGGGGGGGTCTAATATTTATATGGACACCCTTACGAAGTGCAGAAACATGTACCAAGGTAGACTTTGCTGGTGTGGAATCTCCAATCTATGCCCTATCACATAACTCTGGAAGATAGGGCTGCATAAATCTGGGATTAACAAGCACACCCTATCCTTTTTTTTGAGGTTAATGTTTCTGGGAAGGTTTATGTGTGAGAACGTGCATAAGAAAGAAGAAGTATGAGAGGAGAGCAGTATAGGGAAGAGGGAAGTAGGAGGAGGAGGGAAGGAAGAGTGGAAAAAAAGAGAGAGAGAAACAAGAATGAAAAGAAGGAAAGAATGAAGGAAGAAAGAAAGAAAGACAGACAGACAGAGAGAAAGAGAGAAAGACAGACAGACAGACAGACAGACAGACAGACAGACAGACAGACAGACAGACAGAAAAAAAGAAAGAAAGAAAGAAAGAAAGAAACACAGACAGATAGGTAGGCAGAAAGACAATAGATATATTAGAAAGAACGAAAGACAGACAGACAGATAAGTAGACGGGCAGAAAGATAGACAGAAAGAAAGAAAGAAAGAAAAAAAGAAAAGAAACAGAGAAAGAAAAAAGAAGAGAACGAAAGACAAAAAAGAAAGAAAGTAGAAACAAAGACAGAGGGAAAGAAAGAAAGAAAGAGATGAACTAAAATAAAACCAAACAAAGCGAAAAGAAATACAAAACCCCCCAGAAAAACGAGGAAAATCTGATAAAGAAAAAGAACGAGGGGGCGGGGGGGAGGTGGAGAAGTTGACAACCATACACAAAAAAATCTGTCTAGGTTCAACGCATAGATGACACACCCCAAAACATTATCAGTGATGATGATGATGATGATGATGATGATGATGATGATGATGATGATGATGATGGTGATGAGACGACGACGACGATGATAAGGGTGATGATGACGACGATGAAGATGATGATGATAACGACAACGACGACGATGACGACGACGACGACGACGATGACGATGATGATGATGATGATGATGATGATGATGATGGTGAAAAAAGATGATGACCAGGAACAAGATGAACAAGAACATAGTAATCCACGATTCTTTTTGTTTAAGTATAATCATTTACATAAACGTGACATAAACATTCTAATGAAATAGTAAGAAAAAAAACCCCTAAAAATGTTAAACAAACACTTTTTTCTTTACTCTATATGTAGTCCGCATAACTCCTGGCCACTCATATATGACACAACGAAACCAAACAGGCTACACTGCACTATAGCTAGCAGGATACAAGTTGACATCTATGACCAAAAAAAACATAGCCACTCACATCTGCACACAAGACATAACACTCATGTATTCTACTTCTTTTATATCTAGTAAGCCTAAACACCTTTTTGTCAGGGAAAAATCAACCCAAAGAAGGGCCCAATGTAAAATAGGATTAAAAAAAAAAAAGACCAACGTCCTCACCCCAGTTGGGGCAGACCAGCAAAACATGTCACTCAGAAAACTGGGTACAGGCGCCCGCCTTCAAACATACTTGCTTTGATCAATAACTCATTTCCTGAACTGATCCTAGAAGGAAGGAATGGGGTGCTAGCAAGCCCTGCATGATTTTTTTCTTATGCTCTTGTGTTCTCTTTCATGCTCCTGTATGTTTACAGTGTGCTTCATAAAAGGAAATCTCTATAATTATATTGCCAAATGAGTCAGTCCTTAGCTGTAGTTTTCTTTTATTATCAACAATGTGGGTTTATTAAGAAATGTAAAAGCATGCCTTGAATATGGTGTATGATGATGATGATGATGATGATGATGATGATGCAAGTAGCACAGGAACCAATAAAAAGATCTATGACAAAAATCACGAAAGTCTGTGTACAGGAGCATTAGGCAATTTCTGGTCTGAGAGTATTGATATAATATTGTATCCACTTTTCATATATAAAATCTCTGAAGTCGGAACCCAGCTACCTTAATGATAGCAAACGGTTTTATACACAAAACCTTACCATTATCACAATTTGGAGCGATAGCATAAAAACAAAGAAAATCAAAGAAGAAAAAGTGTAAATAAACCCATAACTATACTGTGTTTTCAGGAACCAGAATGACCCAGTATGTTTAAAGAGCATTATGCTTATAATGGATAGTGTCACAAGCCGCACTCAAATCAACCTTAACAAGAAAAGCTTATGACCAGAATCCCAAATCAATGACAAGCCATTGACAATACAAGAAAATTGTGTTTTTGTGCTTTAGGCATCATGTACATGCCATACTAATTAAATTTTCAGCACAAATTTTACACAACAGCAAGTTTAAAAAAAGGTTATGGGTTGATCATTTCAAATTTTTAAAAAGTTGCTAAATGCTCAAAATGTAAGTCCAGGTTGTTGTTTTTCTTTTCATGACAATAATAACAGCAGCTTAATTGAAGGGTAGAGGAACAATTCTAGGCAAAAGGGTTTGTATTTATAGTACTATTTTTTTGTAAACAGCAGCAAACTGTCAACAAATTGAAATCCAAAATTTCGGGGAGCTTAGACTAGTAATCACAGAGTTGTTAGACCTCAATATCAGTGTGTGATATACAAAAAAATTCAGGCCTCCATTCAGTCTCTTGAAGGGAGAAAAAAACAACCCCCCCCCAAAAAAAAAAATCAAAGCCTACAGCAAACAACAGCTTTTCAATCAGTGTTTGTTGCCTCCTCACAACCATTTTCTTTCAAAACATCTTCCCTGACCCAAATCCAGGTCGAACTCAATGAGCAGAGTGGCTAAACAGGGAATGGAATGGCTGGACCAGAGGCTGTTAAGCTGAAGCAATGACCATCCCTGACAGAGGGTTTTCTACCTTGATTCCTTTTTTTATCTGGTCAGCGTGTGCTTTGAGAAAGAAAGAATACCACCTCCTTTTAATGAAGTGCTGGCAAGAAAACTCTCTGAACCTTCTGAAGATAATGGAAGAATAAACTGGTGGAGGAGAGGAGGGGGGGGGGGGCTGATGAATGGAAGAGAGAAACATTGCTACCCTTCAGATTACAGTGTTGATCATACTCTGACAAGATTCAATGTGTCCTTGTTTTAGACAATGAGAGCTATTTGTGGGTTTCAGCAAGCTAGAAAGTGAGGGTGGGAGGGTGTAAAGGTTTAAACTGATGCACACGTTTGTAGTACAAAGAAAGACAGACACAGGTTTGTATGCCTGCTGCAAACTTTGCACAAAGAAGGCAGAAACTGTTGTTCAGTGTTCTGTTTGAGGAGGAAAATCAATGGAAAAATGGATCATTCAGTCCAAAGGGGTCTCTCTCTGTCTCTTTCTCTGTCTCTCCTCTCCCTCCCTCTCCCTCTCCTCTCTATCTCTCTCTTGTCTGTCTGTCTTTCTGTCTGTCTGTCTCTCTCTCCTCTCTCTCACTCTCCCTCTCTCTCTCTCCCTTCCTCCCTCTCTCTGTCTCTGTCTCTCTCTCTTTTCTCTCTGTGTCTCTATCTCTCTTTTTCTCTGTGTCTGTCTGTCTCTCCCACTGTAATATATGCACGCAAAGTATCCAATATATGCCCTATCACATAACTCTAGATGAGAGGGCTACATACATCTGCAATTAAAAACCATGGAACACTTTAAGAGTTCATGATTCTGGGAAGGTTGATGCATGATAACGTGTATAAAAAAGAAGGCTAAGGGGATGAGGAGGAGGAGGAGGGAAGGAAGCATGGAGAAGGAGGAAGAAAAGAAGAGGAAAGATGAAAAACAATGAGAGGAAGGAAAGAAAGAAAGAAAGAAAGAAAGACAAACATTGACCAAAAAAACAGGACTATTGGAGAAAAAGGAAGGAAGAAAAACAGAAGACAGAAAGAAAGAATGAATGAAAGAAAGAAAGAAAGAAAGATAGAAAGAAAGAAGGAAAGAAAAAAAGAAAGAAAGAAAGAAAAAAGAAAGAAAAGAAAGAAAGAAAGAAAGAAAAAAGAAGAGCCAACAAATAATATTAAAAATAAAGCAAGTTAAAACAAACCAACCCCCCCCCCCCAAAAAAAAAAGAAAAAAAAGAAAAGATAAGTGAAAAGGGCAGAAAAATTAGGATAAACTGATACAGAATGGGGACGAGGAAGAAGAAGAGATGGAAAAGTAGGTAAAGAAAAACTCAAGGATCAACATCATAGATGAACACGCCTACAACATTACCTGTGATGATGATGATGATGATGATGATGATGATGATGATGATGATGATATGATGATGATGATGATGATGATGATGATGATGAAGAAAAAGATGAGGACCAAGAACAAGAGAAACGAGAAGGACGTGTTCCTATAGTTGTCATTGGCTTGTCATGGTTTTTGTTTCCATTTCTTAACATTGGTATTTTGTATGTGTGTGCATTTGCAGCAGATACTGTTATGCATTGGGGACGGGATAGCTCAGTGGTCAGAGCACTTGCTTTCCCCAAGGTAAGGTTAAGAAACATTTAGTGTGACTTCCAAGTGGATGGGTGACTGTTTGCGTGTCTTGGCGTCGGTACAGTCCCCCACTTCATCCAGCTGCCAAAGGGTACCTGTCCTCTTGAAGGACAGGGAAAATAAAGTAGCGAAGAAGAGGAGATGGGCGTTGACATCAACATGCTGGCCTCTGGAGAAGTAAGGTCTGTGACGCCTCGCTCCCGAATGACCCCATAGGTTATGAGACACCTTTACCTTTGCCTTTTTGCTGTTGTGTTCAAAGTATATGATAGCATACCAGCTGCCAAACGGAACGTGTGATGCTATTCCTTTGGAGCACGCTACAGGCTGCTGGCTTGTTGTTACCAACAATGCTTACAAGTATGATAATCATGTTTCTTTCTGAATAAACATTTCTTTACACCAACACAGGAATTGTCAATGTTTCTCTATTCTTCAAACGCTATCACATGCATACAGCGTTACGTTAAGATTCAGATGAAGTAATTAAAAATACATTAAAAGATATGAAACAAAAAGCTTTACCACGTTGACAACTATAACCAAAAAAAACCCATAACCACTTACATTTGCACACAGATGTAACACTTACCCATTCAGGTTGTTTTTTTAACCAAACTTAAAAAGCTTTTTTTTTCAGAAAAAATAAAACAATCCATTGGAGGGCGCCAATGTAAATAAAAGAAAAAAA
>CM060324.1:43626066-43641066 GCA_030674155.1 Stramonita haemastoma
GCGTATGTTAGCTCAGAACAAGCACCACTGAGCACCACCAAAGCGACCCGATGGATTTGTTCCAGAATTATGACAGACTTGTATGAAAACTGTAATGAATTCGTAGAACTTTGATGAATATTGTATAATATGACAAGATGCAAGACTACTTTTTTATCTTCAACAAAACATATTATATTATTGGCCTACGTAAAATTACATAACACATATAGCAATGATAAGTACATGATACAAGCAGAAAGTATACAGTTTAAAGTAACTTGAACTAAAACATGAACATTAGTTCATACAAACAAAGGATTGCTTTATGTTTCTGATGAACTGAGATGAATTTGTATATACACCATGACGAATTTGTATAATAACTGAAATAATGTGTATATAAACCATGACGAATATGTATAATAACTGAAATAATGTGTATATAAACCATGACGATTTTGTATAACTGAAATGATGTGTAAATAAACTATAATTGTTTTCCTTATTCGTTTTAGTAGGTTTGCGTGAAAACTAATTTTTATATGAACGGGGATGGATTTTCATAATTATGTAAGGCGATACATCTGTATATTGATAGCTTTGTATATGAACAGTAGCAGAAGAAACGCTATAAGTTGTGATAAATTGTATATGTATTCGGAAGTATTTGCGCTTGCACATGGATTGTGATGAATTTGGGCATCATGTACAAGCGATTTACATATGATTTGTCCGGGATGGGTGCATGAACTTTACAAATATTTATCTCTATAATTTATGGACCCAATTGATATAATTAACAATTTTTGACACAAACATTCGTAGACTTGGCCTTTAGATAATGACTAATGCCTCATGACCAGAGATCTTCTCACAAGATATATAGGCTCATAAACTGCACGAGCACCCTGCTGAAGTGGCCCTGTACATAAAACGACCATTTGCCTAGAACATAAAAAAAACCATCTTTATTGAGACAAGTTGCAGACGTATGACCTAGTTGACCGTCGCCCACGGATGGTTTAAGAGACACTGGGGAAAACGTGAAAGTGGAGCAACCTAATTGAGCACAGGATTCTGTAATTCTATCCTCTTTTGCTGCCTTGGGGATGAACATGAAAGGGAGAGAGAGAGAGAGAGAGAGAGAGAGAGGAGAGAGAAGAGAGAGGAGAGAGAGAGAGACAGACAGACAGACAGACAGACAGACAGACAGACAGACAGACAGACAGACAGAAACAGAAAAATAGAAAGAGAGACAGAGATCAAGGGAGTGAGAGAGAGATGGTGTGTGTGTGAGTGTTTGAGAGAGAGAGAGAGAGAGAGAGAGGGGGGGGATGAAGACAGTTAGAGGGTAAGAGAAACGTACGTAAAAGAAACCAAGGCAACAAGAGAGTGTCCTTGAGAAAGGGTCCTTGGTGAGATTTTTTTTTAAAAACCATCTCTCTTAGCGAAACAAGGACAAATGCAGACATGAAAAGAAAAACAAAAATGATAATGGGTGGTTCTGTTCATGTGGCGATGTGACGCCCTCTCTACGAGGAGAGCAGCCCTAATTTCTTGCAGAGAACTCCGCCGTTACTTTAAGGGGTATACAGTACAATACAATACAATACAATACAATACAATACAATACAATACAATACAATACAATACAATGCAATGCAGTACAATACAATACAATGCAATACAATATACTACAGTACAATACAATACATACCGTACAGTACAGTACAGTACAGTACAGTACAGTACAGTGCAGTGCAGTACAGTACAGTACAGTACAGTACAGTACAGTGCAGTACAGTACAGTGCAGTGCAGTGCAGTACATTGCAGTACAGTGCAGTGCAGTACAGTACAGTACAGTACAGTACAGTTACAGTGCAGTGCAGTGCAGTACAGTACAGTACAGTACAGTACAGTACAGCACAGCACAGCACAGCACAGCACAGCACAGCACAGCACAGCACAGCACAATACAACAATAGTTTTCTGCTTGCATGGTTTAAATTCTTTTGTAACTGTTAACGTGTTGTTTCAGAATCAAAAAGACCTATAATTTTTTTAGCTGTGTATCATAAAGCGTTCAGAGTTAAAGGTAGCCTGTAGAAATATGTCAAAATATAATTTCTGTCGTCTGATCTATCCTGTTTGTGTTGACCATACAGATCTCAGAGGTGGTTCCGTATCTTAAAGGGATAAAGTTTTCTTTTTCCTGTACGAATGAAAACCATTTGGGACGGGATAGCTCAGTGGTCAGAGCGCTCGCTTTCCCCAACCTAGGCTTAAGCAGCATTGAAAGAGGTCACCAAGTGGATGGATAACCATTTTGCGCGCCTTGGTTTCAGTACAGTCCCCTTGTTCACCCACATGTAAATGGGTACCTGCTCTCTTGAGGGTGAGGGAAGGTAAAGCAGCGAGGGAGAGGAGATTGTCGCCGCCCTCAATATGCTGGCCCCCTAGAGAAGCTGAGGTCTGTGACACCTCGCTCCCCTCCCTACGACCACATAGATTGTGGGGACATCTATAAAGCCATATAATGTCATTGGCGTCACTGTAATCTATACCAAAAAAGGTCTTTAAACTTTGTTTGTGGAAGAACACAAAAATACGTGAAAAAATGAAGATCAGTAGAAAGACGGAGAGGCGAGGCAGACAGAAGCAGCGGATAAAGAAAATGTACACTCAGTAACTAAGATGCAAATTGCAATACATATGCAACGCGCCGGCGTACTTAGAAGGTAAAAAAGTCCTGGTCGGAAGTGTAGGGTGTGGTTTAAACCCCGTTTGGGCCCAAATAGTTTCACCCATCTATTAGAAAAATAGAGTGGTGGTCTGGGTGTTAAGTCTTTTGGATGAGACAATAAACCGAGGTCTTGTACGTTACACGTAGCTATTTAGCGCATGTAAAAGAACCATTAAAAAGATGTCACAGTTCAATTTCTGTAGAAGAAAGGCACTCTCAATAGGGAAACAAAAGTTGCAGAAGGAAAAGAAAAATAATGGGGACGTCAAGGCAAGGCAAGGCAAGGCAGGGCAAGGCAAGGCAAACTATTTTGATGATAATGAATAAGCACTCGTGTGCTTTTTTACATCCAGTCCCCGCCCTTATCAGAGTGAAGATCAAGATAAAAACAACCCTCTAACTAAACAAAGACAATAGTAATGATCAAAATACCAAGAACAAGACGCCATACCCAGTAGCAAACGAAAGACAAGAAATAAGGGCAGAAAGATAAGGTAATAAAAAAAAAATGCACTCATTCAGAAAACGAAAATCAAAAACTCAAAAGATGATTTTTATTTTTATTTTTTTAAAAGCGCTAGTAATTAAAGAACAGACAATATAATCAGGTAAAAAAACTGCATCAATTCACTACCATCCAGCTAAAAAAAAAGTCATATAACTTCTAACATTTTGATAAAAATGGGAGGAAAAAAAACTAATATCCACACACACTAACGCGCGCGCGCGCAAAACACACACACACACAAACACACAGGTTCGCGCGCATGTAATCAATAAACTTCATCCTAAGGGAAA
Source organism: Stramonita haemastoma (assembly GCA_030674155.1). NCBI lineage: Eukaryota > Metazoa > Mollusca > Gastropoda > Neogastropoda > Muricidae > Stramonita > Stramonita haemastoma. The sequence goes on from CM060324.1 coordinate 43,629,591, forward strand.
TATATGCCTTGAATTTAAAAACAAAACAAAACATGTACCTGAACGCAAAGGAATCTATCCGCTGTAAGGCACATAATTCGGGACATATATATTCTAATACCTTATTCAATCTTATGACTATGGTCATAAAAATCACGTTCATAACCATATCAAATCATGATGGACATAGTTATTCAGCTTACTTAAAAGGATCATTGATTAACAAGTTTACACAAAATCAATTACATTCGACACGTGATTTTTAAAAAAAAGTACAAAATATGAATAAAACATTTCTCAATATGATTGGTAAACATGTTTAGACAATAGGTGACACATTCACAAAAGAGAGAGAGAGAGAGAGAGAGAGAGAGAGAGAGAGAGAGAGAGAGAGAGAGAGAGAGAGAGAGAGAGAGAGAGAGAGAGAGAGAGAAGAGAAAATAAAATGAATGAATGAATAATCTATTTTTCAAGGGTTACAGAATAAGCATTACATACTTTTTTTCATCCGGCCCTTGCCCTGATCAGGGAATAAAGCTAAGAAACTCCCTCCCTACCCCTACAGACCAGCATCACCACTAACAGCAGTTCAACCAATATTTTAAAAGAAAACGCGTCATCCTAACTGGATACACTGATAATTATTTAAACAAACGTGAGTGAGTGAGTGAGTGAGTGAGTGAGTGAGTGTGTGAGTGAGTGAGTGAGTGAGAGAGTGAGTGAGTGAGTGAGAGAGAGTATGTGTGTTGTGTGTGGTGTGTGTTTGAGTGGTGAGTGTGAGTGTGTGTGTGTGTCGAGTGTGTGAGTGTGTGTGAGTGTGTGGTGAGTGTGTGTGAGTGTGTGAGTGAGTGTGTGTGTGTGTGTGTGTGTGTGTGTGTGTGTGTGTGTGTGTGTGTGTGTGTGTGTGTGTGTGTGTGTGTAAGCGGGAAAACAAGTAAAGTAGGCATAAAAGGGGAAAAACAGATTAAAAAACAAAACAAAAATAACATAAAACCCTGTAAACATAAAACGCTATACATGAAAACACATCTCTATATACATGAAAACACATCTCTATATTCAAATGGTAAGAATACAATTTGAATCCAATATAACAACCAAAACACTCTTCTTCATGGTAAGTCTAGGATAGAATATGTAAAGGTGGAAGTTGGGAGGGAAAGGAAAGGGAAAGGAAGGAAGAGAGAGAGAGAGAGAGAGAGAGAGAGAGAGAGAGAGAGAGAGAGAGAGAGAGAGAGAGAGAGAGAGAGAGAGAGAGGAGGAGAGAGAGAGAGAGAGAGAGAGAGAGAGAGAGAGAGAGAGCAATGAACAATGAACAAATTTTATATAAAGAGGGTAATGGCATAAGCAAACATGCTTTTTTACAACCAGCCCTCTGGGCCAAGAAAAAAACCGGAAAGAAAACACAAAAAAACAACAACAAACTAAATAATTAAAATAAATAGATAAATATTTTTAAAAGGCATAGCAATAACGAACAAACTGCACATATACATTATATGAGAAGACAAAAAAAAAAAAAAAAAAAAATTTTTTTAATCCATGACATCATCCAAATGCAAGAAAAATTTTCTACGCTTATATCTTTATCTTTTAAAAAAACAAGAGTACAAAATCACAAAATCAGATTAGAAAAATATAGAAAGAAAAGATGATTGACTAGAGTAGAGTAGAGTAGAGTAGAGTAGAGTAGAGTAGAGTAGAGTAGAGTAGAGTAGAGTAGAGTAGAGTAGAGTAGAGTAGAGTAGAGTAGAGTAGAGTAGAGAAGTAGGGAATAGACAGACAGAGGAGAGATAGAATATAAACAGGTGTGCGGACAAAAGACAAAAATTTCACAGCAGACAGGCAGACAGACAGGCAGACAGACAGACAGACAGACAGCGAATGACAATAAGCAAAGAGAGAGACATATGAAGAACATGATTAAATGAAGTCATGGCAAACATCGCTGACATTTTGTCTCACCAACAAGAAAAAAAATTTTTTTTATAGTACAAGATCAAATCAATGGCAGCCTTTCATTCATAAGGAAATGTTTCAATGATTTTTTAAAAAAGTTTTGCATAGAGGTTATGCTTTTTAAGGATGCTGGCAGGTTATTCCAGTAAGTGCCACCGCTATAAACAAGACTACTTGTAAACAAATCAATTCTTGGTTTTGGCACAGTAAATTTATGCGAATGACTATATGTGTTTATTTGAAAACGTTTCGTCAGAGTGGGCGGTGCATTACCATAATTATACCACCCTATGCATCATTAAAGCTTTGTTGTATTCCAATTGCAAATTAAATGGCAAAATACCAACTGATTTATAATCCAAGGAAGTTAATGAACTTAATTTCAATAGAATAAGCTTAATGGCACGCTTATATAATCTAGTCAGAGATTTTAATGTATTTGCACTTGCAGAATCCCACAAAGTTGATGCATATTCTATAACAGAATTAATGTGTGCATGGAAAAACTGTTTTCTAGTGCTAAGATTTTTATTTTGGACAACTGAAACACTTTTTGAGATACAATTTTACTTAGATTGGCAACGTGGTCTTGCCATGAAAGATTATGATCAATAGTGATTCCTAGCACTTTTGTGCTAGAGAGAGAGAGAGAGAGAGAGAGAGAGAGAGAGAGAGAGAGAGAGAGAGAGAGAGAGAGAGAGAGAGAGAGAGAGAGAGAGAGAGAGAGAGAGAGAGAGAGAGAGAATCTTCAAATTATATCGTCATCAAAACAAACCAGTCAACAAAATATTTCAAAAGACTCACACTTCTATAAAAAATAATTATCATCAATGAAACATATAAGCTCACAATGTGGCCAAACCTAAGAAGGAAAAGAAAACCCCGAAAAGCAGAACACCAAACAAAAAGAGCAAGATCGTATAAGAGAAATATCAAATAGGAGCGAAACAACATTAAAAGTTATAAATCAAACTCAATGCTTTAAAAGATAATATATTATACTAATGAAGATGAGAAAATAGCAATACATTCAGGACCATAAAAACCATTACAAAAAAGGCCATTAAAAAGGCATTACAAATTTATAGGTCAAAACATTCATATGAAAAATAGTACATTCCATGTGTGTGTGTGTGTGTGTGTGTGTTCAAATTCATTTAACGTCTTTTCACAAATTGTGATATTAGACAGGAGGGGGGGGGGGGGAAGTAGGTGGGTGTATGAGTGTCAGGAAAAGAGGGTGTAGTTGGCAATGTATGGGATAAAGAATTTCAGGGAGTCAATACTTGCGAAGTAAATTAAAAAAAATAATAATAATAATAAAAAATAAATTAAAAAAACACCTTTTTTGTCACTAACCTATTGAACTATATACAGTAAGCAAAAACGGGAAATGCAGTTTCTAACAATCTCTAACAAAATCAGTAATTCCAATAAAAAACGTAACTAAATAGTTAATTTCACATAAGAAAACACAAAATACCCCTCCCAGAAAAAAGAACGGGAATACCCAACAATAACAGCGAAAAATCAGCTACAATCAGCAACATCTCCAAGCCCTCACCCCCCAAAACCAAACAAAAATTAACAACAGTAGAAATACAAATACCAAGTACAAGAAAAATACTCCCCCCCCCAAAAAAAAAAAAAAAAAAAAAAAAGTGTGTGTGTGTGTGTGTGTGTGTGTGTGTGTGTGTGTGTGTGTGTGTGTGTGTGTGTGTGTGTGTGTGTGTGCCTGCGTGAGAGAGAGAGAGAGAGAGAGAGAGAGAGAGAGAGAGAGAGAGAGAGAGAGAGAGAGAGAGAGAGAGAGAGAGAGAGAGAGAGAGAGAGAGAGAGAGAAAGAAAGAGAGAGAGAGAGAGAAAGAGAGAGAGAATCACTAACTAGTGAAACACAATTTTTGTATTGTCCTAACAATAAACATCTACATATTCTAAGTAAAATGCACATAGCATATGCATAATATCATGATCAATCTTTGTGAATAGCCTATATGTTCTTTAATAAAAAATGAACAACTACACATTATATTTTAAGTACACAAACTTGCTTAAACTCAAAACAGAATTATTGGAATAACATTTGCTGAAGCTCTTGTAGCGACGGGAGAGGGATAGCAGCTCGAATTTAACGCAGATAAATCTACCGTAACTTAAAAATGGTGCAAAATTTACATAAAATTTTCAATGTAAATACAATGCAATGTAAAGAAGATTTTTTTTCTTATACCAGATTTGGTAAAACAAAAAAATGAGAATGCCCTTTCTAATACGAAATTGTCAGGATGTACACGATGTTATCATAATCTTAATATTGTTATAGCCCTACGGACCACGAAAGCCGTATCAGGGATGCCACTTCAGTTTCAGTGGCTTAAGTAACCAACACATTCCAACACTTTCAATTCAAACATCTTAACACCGTCCATCTGAAAATGACAATACCTAATTACTATGTTAAGGCAAATAAACCAGAATGTGCTGAGGACGCCAGCCATTTCGCTTAATTCATCATCCCCAGATTACAAAAAAAGTATTAAAAAAAAATTTAAAGGGATAACAAACCTGTTATAGAACAAAACTATACATAAAAAGTATCACATGGGCAAATAACACTTCAGAATGGACATCTTGTGCCCATCCCAGTGTTTTAAGACTCTCTACCTGGTCACCAAAACAAAACAAAAAAAACAGGTAGAGTGTCATATACTAAAAACAGAAAACTGTTTGAAAGAGTTGCTTGAAAAAAGGCCGGAGAGTGGACTGGTAAGGCAGAAAATAAGCACAAGAAATTATAAAAAGATAAGAAAAACAAAGAGATATAGAAAAGGGGAAAATGTCTAGCACAGAATTTCCAGATAGTGGGGATGCTATTTATACTGAAAAAGCCCCCGGCATCCCATGGGGGTGTACAGGATGTTTTTGAAAAATCAAAACACTAATATTTATATGTAACATTACAATACTTCCTATGCCATCCTTTTCTTCATTATTGCAATGTTTAAGTTAACGCTGGTTATAGCTGCAAATCCAGCAATTTTACAGTTCTTTTAACCAAATACACAAAAACAATTTCAGTACCCGATTTTCCACCTAATAATGTCACCCATACGTGGGCATGCAACTTATGTACTAGTTTCACAGACTATCATATACTGTGATGACAAATACATGTGGCATAAAGGAAAAGGTAAAGGTGTCCCATAAAGTAATTGGTCGCTGGGGAGCAAGGCATCAGAGACCTCATCTTCTCTAGGGGGGCCAGCATATTGAGGTCGGCGCCCATCTCCTCTCCCTTGCTTCTTTACCTTCCCTCGACCCTAAAGAGGACAGGTACTCATACCCTGCTGGGTGAGCTAGGGGACTGCACTGAAGCCAAAGCGCGCAAACGGTCACTAGTTTACTTGGTAACTACGCTCAATGCTGCTTAACCTTTGCTTGGGAAGGCGAATGCTCTGGCCACTGAGCCATCCCGTCCCATCCCTGTGGTACACCATTCTATAAACTTGCCTGCAGTACAAATCCTTCCTCCCGCACACATTTCCACTGGTCTGAACATAGTACCCCTCATTTTTGATAACGCCCCTTTTCTGTTGTACATCTTCCAATATCTTCCCTCAATGATATTCAACCATGCACTCTGAAAAAAATGCGCCCTCTAATTCTTTTTTTTTTTTTTTAATTAAGTTTTTATTTTAAATGCACCCTCTTCAAATGATTATTCGTGCATACTAAAGCCAGCAGTCTTACTTCTTAAATAAAGATTTTCTAAAATGCTCATCACTCCCAATTTTCCTGAATCTAACCAGAAAATTGACTGCCTGCCCCTTATCCCTTTATACCACAATATTGCAGCCCCCCCACCCCCCACCCCCTCATCTTCTAGCATCCTTTTTTGATCTGACTAAACTAAAGTCCTGTGTGCGAACTCACAAGAATAACGCATACGTTTAGATCTGTTCCACCTTTTGCAAAAGTACCCCATTTTGTGCTGGTGGGGACAGACGACAAAATTTACAAAACTGCATGTATACGGAGACGATTTTTAAAATTAAAATTCATTAGCGGCCAGAGCATAAAATAAAAAGCACACGAATGCTCGTTCCTTTTCCTCGAAAGAATTTTTTTTTAATTTTCAAAATGTTCAGCCATTGTGTCAGCAATACCATGTTATCTACCTGCCTTTTGTGTCCACATAATTTATGGGGCCAGGGTTAGAGTTGAGGTTAGTCGTAGGGTTAGAGTTAAAAGAGTTAATCGCAGGCCAAGGGTTGTCCGTCAACTGATCGGACTGACTGTTAGAAGGCATGTGGACACAACAGTGCAGAGATAACATAGTATATAGACACAATGGTAGGCAGCTCGAAATAGCCTGCAGCTTTACATCTGAATCACCAGTCTTATCAACAGCTAAGGCTGTGGATTTGAACTTCAGTGTCCACAAAAATATTCTTTTGCTATAATTAAAGTTGATTTGCCGCTTAAGACTTTTTTTTTTTTAACAAAATGCCATCATTAAGAAAAAGAGCACGAAACGAACACTGTAAGTGAAAAATCTGCCAGCTCCCTGTCTCTATTTGCACTGCTCTAAATTACCACACGTACCCCTCCTAAACCCCCTATCCCTGCCTTGCTTCCCCTCTTCAACATAATGCCTCCTGCTCACAACTACTCCACACACACACACACACACACACACACACACACACACACACACACACACACACACACACACCCTCTTGAGTGCTTCCATTATCCTCGAAGTACAGATTTTTCTATTAAAAAGTAAATATTACACATCACTATTTTTTGGTGAAATATCGAAATTCTCATATGGTATGTCAATGGCCAGACATAAATTTAACAAAGATTGGTCGAGCTGAAAATCAACCCGTTACCACTATTTTTTTACACTTAGTATTTCTTAGGATATCTTTTCGCACATATTTCTACACCAACCAAAATAAAACTACCAATTTTAAAATTTATATTTTCGATGTCTCTGAATCTTTTGCTTCCCAACGATTGTATAGGTTATGGAACACATTCACCCATTTTCCAATGACTGAATTTTTTGTTACTAAAAAACCCCGAAATCATATTACAAAGCTCTGCCAGTTATGCAAGGTGTCAAAGGGCAGATTTTTAGAGAACCAATTTTGTTCATTATTTGATGCCAATCTCCCCCCCCCCCCTCCTTGCCCTCTGTAGGGATGCTGGGTGCCTGTCAGTATAAATTGCATCCACGCTTCCTCGAATTTCTGTGCTAGTTAATTCCCTCTTCTCTATCCCTGTCTTTGTTCCTGTCCTGTTCTTTGTCTTCCTGTCACCTTTTCTCGTCTTATTTTCTGCCTTCAAGGTCCATTCTCCTGTATTTTTTTCATCCCACCCCCAAACAAAAAATTAAAAACAGCTTCTCTTCCACGCCTTAGTGGGATGTGCTGGGCCTGTCTTGTCAGGTGTTTAACGGCAGAGCAATGCTTTTTCGTTTATATGACACACAAAGTTGCTATCTGAGCTTTTAAAGAAGGTACTATTCACCGAAAAAAGTTTTTGCCAGTCCCAGAAGGTATAATAATTAAAGTATATATTTGCAATTATTAAAAAAGGGATCCGCTTTGCTAAAAAGAAAAACAGTAAATAAAAACCATTTTTAAAAAACTTCACACAAAATTGCCAATGGAAAAAAATAATGAAAAACCTTTCTATTCATAAATTCGACGAAAGCCGATTCAAGATCAGGTAGTTTCTTCAAGCTACAATTGAATCAATTAAACAAAAAAGGGGGGCATCGCTAAAAAAAAACTTTTAAGATATGTTTTTTACAAACTTCAATTGAAATTATGTCAGGAAGTGAGCATTCCTTTAAACATTTCATCAGATTAGTTATTTTTAAACCCTGTACAAAACACTAAAGTTATTCTCTGCCTCACGAGCAGGAAAAGACATAGCAACAATCCTCTTTAAAAAATTTGATTTCATAATTTCACCACCCTTCCTTTCCGATACTTTGTACATTTCGGAGTCAGATTTTTTTTTAACACGCATGAGAACATAAAACGAAAAATCGTCCTTGACCAGTACATTTACTTTGTACACATTCTACAATCTGCATATTCAAACGCACATATTTAACCATTGATAAAAAAAAAAGTGATTCTTTGTCAGTACTTTAACTTTTTACACATTCTTGTGTCTGCATTTTGGACCGCGCATGTAATCATTGATGTTCAAAGGAAAGTAACTCTTGGTCAGTACTTGGTGGTGGTTGATACTTGTCTTTGGACACTTTCTTACAAAAAAACCAACGAAACAAAACAAAAAAATGTGATCATTTTCTCTTTGAAATTCTATCATCTGGCAAGGACAGAGAGACTTTGTAAATGTCCTTGTACATCTATACTACACGAAAGTTCGGTTAGGTTTGTTGTGTGCACTAGACTTGGATTTTGAAATCAGATTTTTTTTTCTCAAAAAATGAACTGATTGTAAAAAATCTTTCTAACATCCTTTTAATGAGACAAGGCCCTGTAAGCAAAAAGACGCAGAACATCTCTGCTCATGTTTAAAACTTTGTTCTGCTTTTCAGAATTGTAAGTCATCTGTGACTGTGGGAAGGTATGACAGTTTACAATATTGCATGCTCATGGGGATCAGATATTTTTTAAAAAAAGGTGTTTATTGCATTCTCCTCGAAAGAAATAAAAAGCGTATTAGTCAGCAAAGTTGTCTGACCTTTACCTTTCCCGTAGTCTAGTAGACTGTTCACTCTCATGACAAACACTATCAGTTGCTAACAGAGTTCGACGACGACGACGAGGACGACGAGGACGATGACGACGACGACGACGACTACAGCGGCGGTGACGGCGACGACGACGACGAAGAAGAAAAAACTGTTTGCGCAGCACTAGCTTCCTTCGCTCCTTGCGGTTCTCGGCTTTCCGTAGTGTGCTGTTCTACTCCAGACCTGTCCACTCTCTGATGTTGCCTTACCTTCGTTTTCTCTCTCTGCCTCCTCATCTCCCATCTTGTACTGTTGTTCGCTGAAGAAAAGTCTTGGCCAGTCCAGATGTCCGTGTGAGTTATGATGTAGGCTTGTGGCTTCACAGTCTATTCAGTAGAATTCTTTAACACAACTTTACCGGATGGCTGATGAAGCCGATATTCTGACAGGGATGTGGGCACAAAATGTCTTGCAACATCAGTGGTAGCAGGAACGAAATGTTGGCATTCTTCCACACTGCAGTGAAGATGGTTCACAATGAAACACAGGTTCTGAGAATTTGACCACCTGGAATACATGGCGTCCAGTTCTGTTTTGTTGTTGAAGGTGTAGCAGTGACCTAGGGACAGTTGACTTCAGGGGCACTCTCCCGCTTCAGAGGGTACCTGGGGAAACAGATCTACACCACAATCTGAAATAGTTACCAGGAAATGGGGAAATTAAGGAAAGTAATATGGAATCGTTGAACTGAGAAACAAACAAAAAAACGAGTGATAATAAAGCAGGGGAGAAGTCACTAAGGAAAAAGTACACAAAGGAAAAATAGGGATGAGAACAGAAAAAAATGAGAATAGAGTAAAAAATAAAATAAAAACACACACACACAAAAAACACAAAAAAGATTCACACAAAGTATGAAAATCTTATCAAAAGGAGAAAAAAACCTACAATAGGAGCAAATGCTATAAACAATGGAAAAGTGACAAAGAAAAAACACACTGGACTCAAAACGGATCTGAGTAGAAAAATAAAGTTTCCTCAGTGTTAAGGTAAATGCCCTCTGACTTTAGGGATGATGTCAAAACATGACACCCGTGTGCATGCGTTTTTTTTGTTTTTTTTTTAATCTGGTCATCCATTCCTACGGGCACGAAATGGCCCAGTCTTCAAAAAGACAAATGAGGGCAAGATGTTCTGCGTGAATTTGCACTGTGAACCCTAGCTTAAAGCCTCATCCAAAGGACTTTCAGGGGAGTGGAGTCAGTACTGATGTTAACTTCAAGTGAAGAAGTCCTCTTGAAGGGCTGTCTAGGTGCTGGAGAAGACGGACAAAACAGTATCATGTCTTACTTTTCTTTCCGAAAATTCAGGCCATGATGGCTGCACCACACATGTCGGGTCACTGGCATTTCAAGTCCAGTCCCTCAGCTCCTGAAAACAGTAGGGTCAGCATCACTTACACCTAAAACACTAGTAGATTAACCAAAAAAAATTATTTGAATTTTTCAACATAGATTTCAGTGACATAGCCTTATTTTTAGCCTGTCACACGTTTGTCGAAAATTGAATGTAGTCAATTCGCTGTCTTAAAAAAAAAAACCAGTATGATAAACAACCCAAATTTTAAATAAAAATCTAAAAAAAAATTAAGCTTGCAACCAAGGAGACTTCTTTCTATGCATACCTCATTCATGATATAGTTGCGACCATACAGCAACAAAGAACTTCAAGCTCTTTACAAAGAGACAAATTTCAAGAAAAACTGTCCGAGCTAAATACAGAGGTACTTAAAAACCGAACCACTATGTATCACAAAGTAATTCAACTATAGCTGTACAATTCTGTATATTATACCTACACAGGAAGAGCCTTGAAGCCAGTTTTCCCCCCAGTCAACCAGCCAGATGTCTGAAGAGGCACCCCCCGTATGATCCACATGACTCAAACCACCCGGTTAGGACCCAAGTATTAAAGGATAAGGAGGAGGAGGAGGACGTATTTCTCCCAAGAATATTTTACCCTGTTTGGCGACTAGCGCTTCGAGGTTCACGAATGGTGGGATTTTTGCATATGCGACCTCTTTCTCCCACCATGAATGTGGCTTCATTCCGATTTCACGATAACGGCTGAAAACCGAATCTACCAATTTTGCCAGGACCGTAGGAAGGTACCTCCCTGCTCTTTTGTATTTCCATCTGTTGTGGGTTTTGTTGACGTGCACAAGTCGAAGCACTCGTGTCTAATTGGTTTTGAATCTTCTCCGAAAGACTTGATATTCAGTTCAATTTTTCCGTCAAACTGGGAACAAAGCGCGAGGCCAGAATGAACTCTGAACCTTACGGTGTATTCGTTAGCAGGCGAATGTCCAAACTATCCTGCTGCCTTTCTTCCTGGAATAAATTCAGACTGGAGTGGTAAGAGTCACAGCTCACTCCTGACCACTGTATCAAAGCCTTCCTTGATGCTGACACCATGATCACTGCCACCAGAATTGCTCTCCCCTCAACTCCCTAACCCCCGTTTGGTTTGTTTCATTTTACTTGGTTTAGTTTATTATTCTCGTTAATTTGTTTATCTTGTTTATTTTGGTTTAGTTTCTATTATTTGTTTGAAATTTTTGGTTTAGTTTATTATTTCTATTTGGTTTAGCTTACATTTTTTATCTAACTTTTGGTTTTATTTTGCTTCAGGCCTAGTTTAGTTTTTATATCTTTTATTTTTGTACTACTAGTGGGGTTATTTTGGGGGGTAGAGGGAGTTTACTTTTTCATTTATCTGATTTTTTACTTCTATATTATATTTTTTATTAAATAG
>CM060324.1:43646066-43648566 GCA_030674155.1 Stramonita haemastoma
TGGAAATCTGCATAGGAACATATTTTAAGTTTAAACTAGCATGTTACAGATCTTATGACACCATCGATATACACAGAATAACGTCTCGTTTCCCCATTGGTCATTGCATTTGGAGTTTGGGGGTAAATATTTGATAAACGTTTTCAAGCAAATGATTGCACTGATTCAATACGGTGAAAGTTTGTAAGACCCTTAAGTTCAGAAGCATAAAACAGCATGGGTTTGACCTGGGCATCAAACAGCTAAAAACACAAATATATCCATGCTACCAAAAGCCCACTTTGTTTTCAAGATATCAAAAACGTCTTCATTGCTTTTGTGGTCTCTGGAGTAGATGCCAGGTAGTCTCCGAAAGCATCTCACCTCTACCACCTGTACCTTCTCTCCAAACTTGCAGTCAGGGTCCACCATCAACAGGCATCCAGGAACATGGATATGACAAGGGAGCGCATCAGTATGATCTTGGGAGTTAAGTGAGATATTTTTTATCTCTCTGGATGGTGTTCAGTTTTGACATCGCTGTTTCCAGCTTCTGAACGTTGACTCTGATATCAGTGCTGATGCCTTTGGCGTTATTGGTTATCAGTTTGGTCTTCACTGCCCTGATTTCCATGCCGTATGTTTTGGAGCCCTTAATCAGAACAATGAACAAAATAAACCTACTTATGACATAGAAATGCATACAAAAATACACACACACTCACACACACACACACACACACACACACACACACACACACACACACACACACACACACAACACACACACCACAGAAAGGCAACCAAGGAATAGAAAAATGAGAGAGAGACAGAGACAGACAGACAGACAGACAGAGTGGAAGGCCCAGATCGAGCCAGCTTTAAACAACGTTTATGGCATTGACTTTGGAGCCCTGGGTGCCATATCCCCCACCCTACCCCAAATAAAACAAATGAAATGGAGACACGTGCGGCGCCACGATGCTGAGATACGGTCTATTGGTATGACATACTGTCTGGGGGGTGTACTGTACCCCTCGGACTGTTGATTTGGACTGATGGGAATAGCGAGGAGTGATATTTATGAAAACAGCTGTCACTTTTATCTGTTATCATAGTATTACTTAGAAATGATGATAGTGTTCCAGCAGTTTCAGTAACAGCGGCAGTGGTGTTTCTGTTCCTGCGTTGTTCCAGTAGTAATTGTAGTAGTAGTAGCAGTGGTAGCATGTGGTAGTCAAAGTCATTCGGATGAGACTATAAACCGAGGCCCCGTGTGCAAACACACGCAGAACCTCTCGTGTACACGATAAAACCCCGTTCCCCCTTTCGGAAGAGTAGGCCATCCTGTGCCGGTAGGAGCGATGACAAAATTAAAACAAAACTCAGCATGCACACAGGTGTCGTGTTAAGACACCATCCCTGAGGAAAAATCGGGGAGTTGAAGTCCCAGGGCGGCTCAGGGCTGTATAATTATGGCAACGTTCTGACGGCTCCTGGATGGTACTGGAACCATTCGTATCGGTCATTGACAACTGAACTGGGGGGGGGGGATGTACTGAAGCCAAGACACGCAAACGGTCACCCATCCAACTGGTAACCACGCTCGACGATGCTTAACTTGACTTTGGGAAAGCGAGCGCTCTGACCACTGAGCTACCCCGCCCCCCACCGTTACTAGAGCAGTCACAAAACAGCTGACAACTTTGCCATTGTTGTCTCTCTCTTTCATGTGACCAGTGTATAAATCTAACTGGAAACAGGAAGCCCAGATAGGCGTGAGGTCATGGACATGAATGTCACAGAAAGAAAACACATCACTGTACTTTTGCACACCACTCTCAGTTGCATATGCCCTACTTGGCTCAGGCAGAAAATAATGTCTTCTTGTGGAAGTGTTGCTTTTCAATTTGTATGCGTGCACTACTAAGTCTGGGCGAGATAGGTCTAAGCCCACACAGTGCCCCTAGCTGTGAATACAGAACGCCAGACGACGTAACAGTAGCGGAATAGGGTTAGATCCATTCGTTGATTAAGCCACATTATGGATATAAGGATCCTCATGGAAACCCATGTCTACAACATGCAGGCAGATAGGGTTGCACATACATATAGAAACTTAAGGAATAACGAATGATTATGGAGAGAGGAAACAAAGGCAGAGAGAAACAGGTACGCTCAGAAAAAAAAAGAAGCCAACAGAGAGATAGACTGACAAAAAAAAAACAACACAGAGAGACAGAGTAAAAGATGCGAGAGACAAAAGGGTAAAGTACAATTTTGAAATGTGTAAAGGCGCTCCCAGAGTCTTGTGATTGTTGAGGGGGAGATGTCAGAGGCCTCAGTTTCTCTAGAGGCCAGCATATTGAGGGTGGCGCCCATCTCCTCTCCCTTGCTGCTTTACCTTTCCTGACCCTAAAGAGGGCAGGTACCCATTTACAGCTGGGTGAACTAAAAACGGTCACCCATCCACTCGATAACCGAGCTCAATGCTGCTTAACCTAAGCTTGGGGAAAAGGGA
>CM060324.1:43656066-43658566 GCA_030674155.1 Stramonita haemastoma
GGTGTGATTGTATTAATTCTGGACAAATCGTCATCGAAATTGTATTATGTACTCTATGATTTACATACAAAGAGGGTGTATTGCTCCGATGGATAGAAAAACTTTCACAACATTTTAATTGAAACATAATTTGAGTGTGTGTGGGAAACACAAACTTTCGTAAACAAAGATACTTTTTGTCGTAATTTAAATGATAATTTGTTAAGTACGTGGTCAGAGCTGCAAAGAAGTAAATAAATGCATATTTTCTCATTTTCAAAAACTGTTTAAGAAGGAAAAGTACATTAGCGAGTTGTCATATAGCAATATGATTTCAGTATTTAGAATCAGGTGTATTAATCATTCCTTGCCGATTGAAACAGGACGAGGTAACGGCATTCATCGTGAAAGTCGTCTTTGTAAACACTGTAACATGACAACGATAGGAGATACAAGGACAAACCTAAGTTTTCTGAGCTTCGGAAGAATGTCTTGACTCAGGAATATCAATAACTAAGACCCATGATCTTTTTTTTTTATAGTTTAGTCTCTTTTGACCAAAATACGTCACCAAAACATAAAAAATTCAAAGTCAGAAGTAAAGTTGCATGACCTTGATGAAAAGGTTGACTCCTATTTTCACTTCTATCTAATTCAGTGGTGCAAACACAATTTGGTATTTTAAGTAATATGTTACACTTCATTTCTTTACTGAAATCCTTCATACCACAAGAGGGATCAAAGGTAAATGAATTAAATGCATCTTGAATCTTATGAGAGCACGCACGCGTACGCACGCATGTGTGTGTGTGCGCGCGCGCGTGTGTGTGTATGTGTGTGTGTGTTTTGTGTTCGCGCGCGCACGCGTCGTATTGTGGTGTGTCCGTCTGTTTTTATGTCACCTCTCTCACTGACCAAACCTAAAAATCATTGTGAAACAATATGTATTCACTGAATGAAAAGTTTACACGTATTTTCCTTCACAAATTTCAATTTCAAATTCTTTATTTCCTGTCATCCCTTTAGGGATATGGAGGATTTTACATAACAGCAATAAGCAAAATCATAACTGAACAACATGCATGCACCATGTAACTAAATGTTATAACAATTACTATAGAAGTACCACGTTATATAGCCACACTCTGACTTCAGATTTTTGTTTTTACTATAGATGAAAGTACAAGCTTGTGTACTGAGAGCTTTTCAGGGCTGAAGAGAAGATCAACATAACAGCATTTTCTAACGTAAGCTGCGGGGATGGGGGGCGGGGGACGGGACAGGTGAGGGATGAAGAGTACACAGTTTGTAAACTAATGAAAATTTAAAGAAAGTACATCTAAAAAGGATAGAAACTGGGAACAAGAAACCATATTTTTAAAATATTTTTTTAGCGCTGGTCCCATCAACCTTTCAACACCCAAATAATTAACCCGTGACTCTTGCCACGTTAAAATAAACGAAAGCGTGATCAAAACAACACAGGCATAATAATCCCCTGTTTCTCATCAATCATGAATAATGGCAGAGCATGGCATGCCAGCTCATCACACGAAAGCACACGGCCTCCTCTGTGGCGCGTCGTGTAGCCTAGCCTAGCCTAGTACTGTGCGTTCGTTCCGACACCGCAGCCAACCATGGATTGTCTCTCCTTGCTCTGCCGGCCGCACACGCCGTTGGAGGGCGCTCGCAACAGCAGCGAAGCCAATGAATGGCAGAGTCTCAGAGCCTGTGCCAGCCTTGGTCGTCTGCAGGCCGACAGTTTGGAGTGATATTTTGTCGGTCTGCTGCGGTCGACTCAACTTGGATGTGCATGATATCTCTCGGAACTGGATCATTTTTTGGTTTTAACCACGCTCCTTCTCTTTCTTACTAACAACAAAAAAAGTAAGTGTATGTTTGTTTATGTGGCGATGTTTTTTTTTGTTTCGTGTGTGGTTTTTAAAACGTAGTGGGTGTGTGTTGTTGCGATTGCTTTTGGAAAGTGTGCTTGCAAGCAGACGACAAAATGACGGCTGTCCTGCTGAAATCGGGTTTGGTGGTGATTCCTAGGGATCGAAGAGTGGCGTGGATTTTGCGAATGTTGCTGCATTGCATTGATTAGAAGCAGGGAGGCGGGTTGGTGTTGTTGTCTGTCTGCTCGTCTGTGTGTGTGTGTGTGTGTGTGTGTGTGTGTGTGTGTGTGTGTGTGTGTGTGTGTGTGTGTGTGTGTTGTCTCTGGTGTGTGTGTGTGTGCGTGTGTGTGTGTGTGTGTGTGTTTGTATTTTGTGTGTGTGTGTGAGTGTGTGTGTGTGGTGTGTGTGTATGTGTGTGTGTGAGTGTGTGTGTGTGCACGCGCGCGCGCCCCGCGTGTGTGTGTGTGTGTGTGTTGTGTGAGTGTGTGTGTGTGGTGTGTGTGTATGTGTTGTGTGTCGACATGTCTAGTTTGCTGTGTTGTGTGTGTGGTGTATTGTTCGTATGTATGTATGTATGTATGTATGTATGTATGTATGTATGTATGTATGTATGTATGTATGTATGT
>CM060324.1:43663566-43667580 GCA_030674155.1 Stramonita haemastoma
GAGAGAGAGAGAGAGAGAGAGAGAGAGAGAGAGTGGGGGGTATAGAGAGAGACGCATTTATTTAGACCATTAGTGTCAGTGAAATGAGAGACAGACAAGGTCAGATGTACCTCTTACCAGCCGACTTTAAAATCAGTTCGATCGCAATCTGATGACCCGAGTTCGAATCCTGTTCAAATGGATTTTTCCCTCGGAGTTAACATTAGTACAGATTCCACTCTCCCCAAAAATCCTTGAGATGAGACTGTAAACCTAGGGCTTGTGTGTGAATAATGCAGAAACATCTTGCGCACACGGAGAAAGACAAAAGCACTGGGAGTGATAGAAAAGGGGAAATTTCTAGTATTATAATTTCAGAACGTGGAGATTCCCCAGCATTCCCACAGGAGTAGTTTTTTTACAAAAAAGCACGTTTTATTGGAAGTAAAAAATCCTCGTCAAAAAGTTTAAAAAAACAACCTTCTCCTCTTATACAATAATACGTGTAAAATTGGATTTTTTTGTAATTGCTAATTTTTGTTTCAAGTCGTGTCATCTACATCGATGCATGTATTTGCAAATCTATCATCTTTGAAAGGAGAACTATATTTTCTATTTTGCGGACTACAACTATTGCCAAGAGAACTAAAATTATCAAAGTTATAACTGAAAAGAAAATGCATTTTGGGTATGCACACGCAATGTGCATGTGGTTGCTTTTACACCCCACACACGCGCGCGCGCGCGGCGCGCACGCACACACAACACACACACCATTCTTATCAATATTCAGTTTTAAATTCAGTTTACAAAGATTCTGGCATTTAAAATTCAAAGAGAACCATTGAGCACAGTTTTTGCGAAAATCGTTAATTACTGATGTTGCTAGGATGGTTTCACTCATGTTGCTTGGATTATTTGCAAGTCTTCTGTAAATAATTTATGTTAAAGCAGGGTTTTTAGGGTTGTTTAGTTTGTTTACTCTAATACACCCAAATGTGAATGAACTTTAAATTGAACTACAACACACACGCACATCCACACCACACACACACACACACACACACACACACAACACACACACACACAAAACACCACACACAAACACACACACACACACACCACAAACACACACAAAACACCAACAAACCCACACACACACACACCACCACACACACCACAACACACACACACACACAAAACACACACACACAATGTTCTTTGCACTCATAGAATCAAGTTGATCAAATTTGCCCCCTGTTTAATCTGGTCTGAGCATTTGCAGTAAAGGACAATTTTCTCCTCACGCGTGTGCCAATCGTTTGTCGCGCTTATTGAATTAGCATACAAGATGTGACTTTGATGTGTTTTCCTTTTAATTTCGCGGAGCATTATGGGCCTCGTGAATCAGGTAGAGGTAAATAAACGTCTGCTGACCCGCTGGTTTTATTTGACGCTAAGTACTGTCTTGTCGCCACGGTGTAGCCCAAACAAAAATGTCCTCCCAGCTTAAAAAAACTCTCCCCCCCCCCCAGTTTACAAAGTCTCTCCCCCCCCTCCCCCAGGACAAAGTTTATAAAAAATGTTGTCAGAAGACAGGCATGTTATTTTTTTCTTCATAGCTTGTTTTGTTTTTTATTTCTTGCGTTTCCGTACGTTTGTCTATTCGCTTCATTGTTAGCTTTGGTATCTCCAGTGTTGCATTTTCAATGCTCCTCTGCCCCCTCCCCCCCCCCCTTCAATCACACCCTTTCATCCCAGCCATTTTTTTTTCTTTTTTTCTGTTGTTCCTCAGCTATAACTCCAAGGTTCACCAATTGCGGGATTTTGCGTTTTCGACCGCTTTTTTTTTGGTTATTTTTTTTGCCCACCATGAAGTTAGCTACAATACGTCTTCAAGAATACATGCTGGGGTTTGTTTCAGGTTTCTCCTCCCCCTCCTCGACACTGACATGTATTTCAGGATCCTAAACGTGCATGTTTGATCCTCCTCCTGGTGTACACACACACACACACACACACACACACACACCACACACACACCACACACACACAACACACACACTCACACACACACACACACACACCACACCACACACACACACACACACACACACACACACCACACACACACACACACCACACACAAAGGAATTAAGGTACCGGTAGGTCGCGCGCACATGAACGCTCACACTCACGTGCACGCTAGAAACAAAAAAACATGGCCGCACACACACATGTACACACACGTGCGAACGCACACACACCTCCCCCCCCCCCCCACAAACATGCAAACACACACTGTTATTATCATCATTAGTATTATTATTTTTTTCATTATACTACTACTACTACTACTACTACTACTAATACTACTACTACTACTACTACTACTTTACTACTACTACTACTACTACTTCTCCTCTAATCCTTATCAGCATTGTCAGTAGTGATGCTGATAGTTGTGATATTACCGGTGGTAACAGCAGCTTTAGTATAACAAAAGCTAAATTAGTAGGGCTATGCGCATGTTTGGCTCGTACCTCATCCTTTTTCTTCTGTTTCTTTCTTAATTAACCTCCTCCTTTGTCGGCATCACTAAAATCACAATGATCACCATGACCATTATCGTCACTGCCACCACGACCTTTCCCTGAAAGTTCCCATATTTTCACGTCCACGTGGGTGCTAAACAAGATCTGATTCCATTGTCGTCCTCATCAGTGATCAATATTTAATTTCACACCTCCTTTGCCGAGCTTTTGCGAGCTAACGATTTGACATTTCCCCACTCGGGTGAAGCAGGTAACGGGGTTTTTTATGTGATCGAAGAAAGGTCCAGGTTACATCTGTGTTTTCTCCGTGAGGCACCCCTTTCATGTGTCTGTGGAGAATTCTTCTCCTGCTTGCGGTATCATTGGCCTTGAGGGTTGTTATCATCAGCGTACCTAAGGTTAACGATGTTTCTGCCTCCTGTATCAGTTAATGGCCCATGGCACCTATTTTCAGCTATCTCACGGTTAGGTCTGTATATAATATGCTGAAAAGATGCGGGGAATAACATGCAACCTTGAGGGAAATCTGTCTGTGTCAAAGATTTTCACACTGCTCGCCTTCCGTTGGATGGTTGCTTTCTGATCTGTATTTCAAATTTGTAAAGAGTGATGTTAAATGCTTTAGAAAAGCTCATTATTTTTCTGGCATTGTGATAAAGAGATGTCGATGCTTGACCCTGTCAAGAGTCTGACTAGAATTTTACAAAAGTTATGAATTGCCTCATCTTCAGTGTTTCTAATTGCATTTAACAGTATACAAAGCACAAAAAGCATGGCTGTTATTCCCCTTCCACGTCTATATCATGCTGAAAAATTACAACAAAAACTATTTTACTTCTCCATTAAATCTTTTTTTAATTATCAGAGCAACACACCTACGAGGTATTCATCAAATTCCCCATACTTCTTGGTGTGTTTCAAAATCTAGCACTTTGTCAATGGTTTTTTTGTCAATTCTGCAGTGTATGCTTCCGCTATCTTTTTTTTTTTCTTTTTTAGCTTTGCCTCCATTTTCGACAAGTCATGGAAAGACTTTTAGTGAGGTCATTGAATCTTTTCCTTGGCCAACCCAAAAGTAGTTTTCATTTATTGATTGACGTCGGTAGATTTTCTTTATGATGAATTGTATTGATTGTCTGGAAAACTTTCTCGTTGATCAGAAGTCAAGTGGAACTTTGGTTTCACGTTGTAAGACCTCATTCCATGGCTAATATCCTTTCATATTATAATCTTTAGATCTGTTTTCTTTAACAATCTCTAGCATACTTGCAGACAGAAAAGAATATACCAGTGACACCCCCACCTTACATTGGTCTCTAGAAAGGATTGTGCGTCCATCCTACACTTTTTAGTCTGAACTAGGGTTTTGCTTTTTGGTGTCGTTGGAAAGGAAAGGGGGTTATGTTTGAATCGGTCACTGTCGAGAAAAAAGAGGCACCGTCAGTCCATTTTTAAAGTCACCCAAAATTCTCTCACCTTA
>CM060324.1:43667680-43695180 GCA_030674155.1 Stramonita haemastoma
AAAGAAAGTACATCTAAAAAACTAGGAACAAGAAAACAGAATTATTATTTTTTCAGCGCTGGTCCCATCAACCTTTCAACACCCAAATAATTAACCGTGACTCTTGCCACGTTAAAATAAACGAAAGCGTGATCAAAACAACACAGGCATAATAATCCCCTGTTTCTTCATCAATCATTGAATAATGGCAGAGCATGGCATGCCAGCTCATCACACGAAAGCACACTGCCTCCTCTGTGGCGCGTCGTGTAGCCTAGCCTAGCCTAGTACTGTGCGTTCGTTCCGACACACGCAGCCAACATGGATTGTCTCTCCTTGCTCTGCCGGCCGGCACACGCCGTTGGAGGGCGCTCGCAACAGCAGCGAAGCCAATGAATGGCAGAGTCTCAGAGCCTGTGCCAGCCTTGGTCGTCTGCAGGCGACAGTTTGGAGTGATATTTTGTCGTCTGCTGCGGTCGACTCAACTTGGATGTGCATGATATCTCTCGGAACTGGATCATTTTTTTGGTTTTAACCACGCTCCTTCTCTTTCTTACTAACAACAAAAAAAGTAAGTGTATGTTTGTTTATGTGGCGATGTTTTGTTTTGTTCGTGTGTGGTTTTTTAAAACGTGGTGGGTGTGTGTTTGTTGCGATTGCTTTTGGAAAGTGTGCTTGCAAGCAGACGACAAAAATGACGGCTGTCCCTGTGAGAATCGGGTTTGGTGGTGATTCCTAGGGATCGAAGAGTGGCGTGGATTTTGCGAATGTTGCTGCATTGCATTGATTAGAAGCAGGGAAGCGGGTTGGTGTTGTTGTCTGTCTGCTCGTCTGTGTGTGTGTGTGTGTGTGTGTGTTGTGTGTGTGTGTGTGTGTGTGTGTGTGTGTGTGTGTGTGTGTGTGTGTGTGTTGTCTGTGTGTGTGTGCGTGTGTGTGTGTGTTTGTATGTGTGTGTGTGAGTGTGTGTGTGTGTGGTGTGTGTGTATGTGTGTGTGTGAGTGTGTGGTGTGTGTGTGTGTGTGTGTGTGTGTGTGTGTGTGCGCGCGCGCGCGCGCGCGCGCGTGTGTGTGTGTGTGTTGTGTGAGTGTGTGTGTGTGGTGTGTGTGTATTGTGTGTGTGTCGACATGTCTAGTTTGCTGTGTTGTGTGTGTGTGTATGTTCGTATGTTCGTATGTGTGTATGTTCGTATGTTCGTATGTATGTATGTATGTATGTATGTATGTATGTATGTATGTATGTATGTATGTAGTATGTATGTATGTATGTATGTATGTATGTATGTATGTATGTATAAACATTACTGCAAGTTGATTGAACATGCACTAGTGTTTTCCGATGTGAAAGAGTGTGTTTGTATCGTAATTGTTGTTTTCAGGCGGGGCTGAAAATAAGATTTTATGCATAAAATATGAACGAAGTAAGTGTGTAAGAAAATAGACACAGACAAACAGGACAGAGAGAAGGAAAGTATGGATACCGGATGAATGTTATAATTGTTGTTGTCGTTTTTGTCGTTATTGCGCGTTCCCGGCTTAACACTCTGGGGGTCACCCACAATGTGCACACTGACTCATTTATCCCACCTTGGAATCATAGCGAGATTGAAATTGCACACGAAATGAGAAGTTTGCGTGTATTAATATTTTCTAGTACTTCGCCATATAAGCAGCCACACTCCGACTTCGGAGAAGAATGGGTAAACGAATCAACGAATGGAGGAATGAATGAATGAATGAATGAATCAATCGATTAATCTTAGGGCAGGATATATGCCACACTGAAAGTGTTTGCTTACAGCAACACATACATACACATACATACACAAACACACACACACACATGCACACCACAATACAAACACATACACGCGCACGCACACACACACAACACACACACACACACACACACACACACACACACAAAGACACACTCACACAAAGACACACACCACACTACACCACACAACACCACACACAACGCGTGCGCGCTCACACACAGACACACACACAGACACACAGACTCTCTCTCTCTCTCTCTCTCTCTCTCTCTCTCTCTCTCTCTCTCTTTCTTTTTCTTTCCCTGCGCGCGCGCACGCACACACACACACACACACACACACACACACACACACACACACACACACACACACACACACACACACACACACACACACCATTGGATCGGAGGCAGCCCATTTTACTCACCCATCAAGCCATATTCCAGCAAAGCAATACATTGAAAAGAGACATTTTGTTACAAAGGCATTAAGAGGAGAGAGAGAGGAGAGAGAGAGAGAGAGAGGAGAGAGAGAGAGAGAGGAGAGAGAGAGAGAGAGAGAGAGAGAGAGAGAGAGAGAGAGAGAGAGAGAGAGAGAGGAGAGAGAAGAGAGAGAGAGAGAAGGGGGGGGGGGGGGGTGGATGGAGAGAGGGAGAGGAAGATGTTATTCCTAAAATTGAATAAGATCAGACCAGTTCTATACTGTCAAAAAAGAGATACACACAAAGATGGAAACACTTTTTTTAAAAAGATAGATAACTTTATTTCTTAAAGCGTACATTTTTTCAAATATACATTAACAGCAAAACAACTACTTCACTTTCACCTTCACCTGCCTTGTAGTCCCGCAGACCGTGGGGGCGCCACTGAAGATTTAGCAACCAGCTTCCTCCACTCCCCATGGTTCTCCTCCCTCCGTAGCAGATCGCTCCACCCAACGCCTGTCCACTCTCTGATTTTCTCTTTCCGTCATATCCTCTGTCTGCCTCTTCGTCTTTCTCTCCCCTTAATGTTCCCTGTAAGACAATCTCAGCTCTACTATACATTATTAATGTTAATCATTGATCCGTGTCATCAATATTTGTTGCGTAACCGTGTTTAACATTGTGTCATACAAGTCACACCATCGACTTTGCTAAAGGCCAAATCGAAAGTTTCAGAAAAATCGTACAATACAATACAACCTACACACACACACGCAAACTCTTTGTTGAACTTTTGTTATTTTGTTGTAGGCTCTTTTTAGTTCCACGAGCGTTCTTTACAAAGTCAAAAAAGAAAAATCTCACAGGATTTATGCAGCATGTTGGTAACAATTACATAATACCGTTTCTCTGTGCCGTTGTTTCTTTTCTCTAAGTCTTGATTTTTTTCCTGTGTCTGTCATGATGTTTATTTCTTTATCTCTTGTGAATTTCTCGGGCCGACTGTGTGTGTGTGTGTGTGTGTGTGTGTGTGTGTGTGTGTGTGTGTGTGTGTGTGTGTGTGTGTGTGTGTGTGTGTATCTATCTGATTGTCTCTGTCTGCCTGTCTGTCTGTCTGAGTGTTTGTTTGTTTTTGTCTGTTTATTTGACTGTGTCGATTTGTCTGTCTGTCTCTGTCTCTGTTTCTGTCTCACTGCCTCTGTCTCTCTCTCACTCTCTCGCTCTCTCTCTCTGCCTCCATCTCTCTCTCTCTATCACACTTACACACAACAACAAACACACACACACAACACACACACCACAGACACACCACACACACAAACACAACACACACACAACACACACACACACAAACACACACAGCAGATTCAGTAATCACATACGCATACGACTTTAAGGTTATTTTCTCTTTCTGTGTTTTTTGTTAGTTTTGTCAGTATAAGTACAATAGATGTGAAGAGAGAGCAGATAGAGAGAGACGAGATTGAGAGAGAGAGAGAGAGGAGAGAGTGAGAGACGGAGAGAGAGAGAGAGATCGGAGAGAGAGAGATGAGGGATGGAGAATGAGAGAGAGGGGAGAGAGAGAGAGAGGAGCAGACATATAGACATGCAGACAGACAAACAGTCAGACATTCACAGATATTGAGAGAGTTAGAGTTTAGATTGAGAGACACAGAGAGAGAGGCAGGCAGACAGGCGGACAGGCAGACAGACAGACAGGACAGACAGATACACACACACACACACGCACACACACACACACACCACACACACACAACACACACACACACACACACACACACCACATACATGCACACAAACAGAAAAAAATATTTAATTGTACCTCGGCCTTGGCCCACAGTACAATGTGTTGGCTGGGGCAAAGTTTCAAAAACACGAGAGAGAGAGAGAGAGAGAAGAGAGATAGAGAGAGGAGGAGAGAGAGAGGATGAGAGAGGAGAGAGAGAGAGAGAGAGAAGAGAGAGAGCGAGAGAGAGAGTGAGAGAGAGAGAAAGAGAGGAGAGAGAGAGAGGAGAGAGAGAGGAGAGAGAGAGGGGGGTGAATGGTATGATGGTTCCAGCAATCCCATCTACCCTAGATTAAAAACCTGTGGCAATTAATGGAGAGACCAGACCATGACGTGACTTACGATTTTTCATCATGCCTTTAGTATTTCTTTCATGTGTGTGTGTGTGTGTGTGTGTGTGTGTGTGTGTGTGTGTGTGTGTGTGTTTTGTGTGTGTGTGTGTGTGTGTGAAGTCTGTTTGTGTGTAAGTCTGTTTTGTGTGTGCGTTTGTGTGTCAAAGTCAAAGTCAAAGTCAAACTTTTATTTCCAGATGGTACATTGAGTAAGCTGTACAATTGCTTTTTTTCATCAAGCCATCCTTTCTAAAAAATAAAATAAAATAAAAAATTTTAAAAATTTTAAAAGGAGAAAAAATAGAGAAAGTCATATTTGAAAAGGAAAAATTAAAAGGGAAGATATGTGTACAATAAAAAAGATTAAAATGACTTGAAAAATATTCAAAACAAAAGAGAAACTACATACACACACCCACACCACACACCACACACACCATATATATATATATATATATATATATATATACTATACATTTATAAAATTATATATATATATATACACCCACACAAGGAAAATAATGCATGTTTCCCTTTAAAAAATCTTTTTTAACACACAACATACAAACTATATAAATTTCCTCCTCCAAAAAAAAGTACGGTCATACAAAAAAAAAACAATACATTACAACATGGATTCGAAGCAGAAAGGAAAAACAATCACATTAATTTCTTCTTTTCTCATCCTTCACCCCCAAGCATTGTGTTTATGGGATTTCACTAAAAATCGGCGTTCAATAAAAATAAGTGCATTCGGAAACAAAAAAAAAAAAAAAAAAAAAAAAAAAAAAAAAATATAATATAATATTTATATTATATATATATATACATAATAATAACATACATATATATATAATATAATATATTATATTATAATATATATTTTTTTTTATTTTATATAATTTTTAAAAAAAAAATCGCAGCAATTTGAGCACCAGCTTATAAATTTGTATAATTAAAAAAAAAAATCATCAATAATTAAAAAAAAAAATTTATAAAAAATAAAATAAAATAATAATAAAAAAATATATATATAACACAAACAAAACAAAAAAAACAAACAAAAAAAAAAAATAATCCCCCCAAAAAGCCTTGTATACAACAACAAAAACAAAAAAAAAAAAAAAAAAAAAAAAAAAAAAAAAAAAAACTTTTCTATAACTAATACTCATGTACTGTATCAACACACCACACACACAACACCACACACACACACACACACACACACACACACCCCACACACACACAACAACCAAAAAAAACATCCAAACCAAAGGAAATGAAACAGTTAAAATCAGGCAACCCCCCCCCCCTTTTAAAATGTTAAGAAAAACCCAAAACCCACCATCAGTATCAACAACAAACAAAACCAAGGGCAACACCACCACACACACACCACACAAAACACACAACACACCACACACAACACAACACACACACACACACACACCACCAAGCAAATAACCATCAAGGTCTTATCTTATAAAATTCATAGAAAATGTTTTTCCTTAAAATAACATAAAAGAGATGAATTAAATGACCATTTTAACTGTGGTCATACCAATTTATAATGTAAAATGATTTTCAGTGATACATTCATCTATCTGCCCCTCGCACCCCATGTTTAACATGTACATTTTTAATTCAGTTGAAACACAAGCCCCCAATCAAGTACTTTGGGAATAAAAACTTTTAAAAGAGTGTTTGTTATTCACAAGAAAAATGTACACTTTTACAATCTTGTTCTATAATTATCATGAAATATTTTTTTAGATGTGCTTTAAAATTATCTTTGTTTTGATACTTTTCAAATTTTTTGGTTTTTTATTCCATGGGGTCGCTACCTGAAAATAGTGGGCTTGTTTATATAGATTATTCGGGGTTTGGAAATGTCAGCAATGGTTGTGTCTGGGGTTGATTGTTTGAAATTTATTAAATTTGGGAGTGCGTTTGGTTAACAACTTTTGCTTTAAACGGCTTATTGAAGGAAGTCGTTTCGAAAAGTCGGACGTTTATTTCTTATAATCCTCAACTTTTCAGGGTACTTGATTTTAACAGGACAAGTTTTATGCTCTTTTTTTATAAACGTGAATGAATTTAAAGTTGGGTTTCACTACAGGTATCCCATATAGTTGATGCATAGTCAATAATAGGTAGAATATGACAACAAAAAAAAACGTTTTCGAGAGTGATGATCAAAAAGTGTTTGATTTTCGTTTTAAATTTGACGAAACCTGTGAGCAGTGCGCTTTCCTAGTGACATAATGTGATCAGTCCAAGTCATATTTTTGTAAATTGTGAAAAAAAAAGTTTATGAGAGTCAACTTTTTTCAATTATTCTGCTATCAAAGTAACAGAGGTTGGGAACTTATTCTCATTTTTTGTTTTCTGCTTGATGATCATACATGCACTTGTTTTTGTGCATTTAAAGGACATATGGTTTAACTGAGCCCAAAAGTAATCAATTTGTCAATGCTTAATTGAAGTTTGCGAGATGCTACAAGGGTTGAATCACTACAAGTAGAGAGGTATCACAGCAAAATTTCACAGCTACATTGAAATAAAACAGGGTAGAGTCATTTACAAAGATTGAAAAAAGAGAGGCCCCATAATGAAGCCTTGTGGTACCCGATAGCTACTAGGTAGTAGTGTGATGTTGATTTATCAACAGTTACAAGCTGTTGCCTATTTGACAGAAAAATTTTTTAGAAGCTGAATAATATCAGGTTGTCAGTTTTTTAATTTCTAATTTGAGTAATAACAGAGAATGATCAATAAATCAAATGCTTTTTAAAAGTCAACAAAAAGGGTCCTATAAATTTATTTTTATTTATGTTGGGTAAGAGACTTTCAGTAAGGGTGGTTAGGCAGTGTGGCAGGAATTTTTTTACGAAACCCCGATTGATCTTCATTTATTTGCTGTTGTTAATAAAGTAAGAACTTAGTGATTTTTGTATGTGTTTTTCTATGGGTTTAGATATTATTGAGAGAATTGAAATGGCCTATAATTCGGAAAGGGGAAGAGTATTCCCTGATTTATGTATGGAAATGATTTTGCTTGTTTAAACTTGAGAGGAAAACCCTTTTTTCAATACACAAGTTGATAGATATTTAGTGTTTCAGCAATGACTGGACTAGATAGTTTTTTTTATCCGTCCATCCAAATTGTCTAAATTTATTTGTGGTCCTTGAATTTGTTTGTAATTTAGACTATTTATAAACATCAAAGATTTTCATTGGCTGGGATTGAATGGAATTTTAAAGGGGTTTAGAATTACAATGTTGTTTTTAAGTAAACAAGATCATTTTCGCTTGACTTGTGCATGTTTATAACTTTTTCAGCACATTTGAAAAAAAGGTTGTTTAATTCATCAGTGTATTTCTTTAATGGATTGTTGGCTCTTTGAAATAGGGTTTTTTAATAATTGTATTAATGGCTTTCAAATTTTGGGGAGGTCAGTTTTTGGTAGTTAAAAATGTTGGAAGTAGTTTCGCTTCGATCTGCGTTTTAGAGAATTCACTTTATTTTTTGTTTCTAAATTTTGGGCATTTGTACCATGGGTTTTTAAAATAGTTTCGGGGAGGTTTATTCGGAATTTTATGTCCTTGTTATCCAAGGGGGGTTGTCGTTTTTTCTTTAAATCTTTTTCTTATGAAGGGGGGCATGTTTCTCATACACTGAGATAAATGTTTTTAAACCCAAATCAGCAGCATTCATTGGGATCTTTATTTGATAAATATTATGGGAAAGGTGAATTCATCAAGTTTTGAAAGAAAATGTTTCTCACTAAAGTTTTTTAATCTTCTGTAATATATGGTTTATGACCAACTTTAGGAAATTTTTTATACGGTGTTTAAACAAAATAAAAACAGACAGGATTATGATCACTGCATCCACACGATGGAGTACATACTTAAATTTGTGTTGTTTTGTTTAGTTTAAGATATGATTCAATTAAAGTCTCTGAGTTTTATGTTATACGTGTGGTTTATCTACTAGTTCGGTCTTAGGGCAAACATAGTATAGTGGTTGTGATTCCTTTAGGCTTAGGTTTGAGTAAATTATGTTAAATTTACCAAGGTTAAAATGTTTCATAGTTTTAAAAATGTAACTTATCCATTAAAAAAATTTATCGATCAATCCAGTCAGTTTGGGGTTTTGAGGATTTCTGTATTTTAAATTTTCCCTTTAATAGGGACTACTGTGTTTTAGTTTGATTTCTACCCATATTGATTCAATATCATAGACATCAAAGTTATGTAGCCTTTTACAGCATAATGAAGATGCAAAATATGTTAACAAGCCTGTAGTTTTTGGTTTGTAGGATCTTGACGAAATATTTGGTTATCCTGGAATGTGCATATCTGCATCAGTTATATTTGAGGAAAGACGAGATTCAGCAAAGCCAAACAGATGAAACTCATTCCCCTCATTAAATA
The DNA here is from genome assembly GCA_030674155.1 of Stramonita haemastoma. NCBI lineage: Eukaryota > Metazoa > Mollusca > Gastropoda > Neogastropoda > Muricidae > Stramonita > Stramonita haemastoma. The sequence continues at coordinate 43,676,440 of CM060324.1, forward strand.
GTATGCTAGCAATATCATCTGTTTTATTCATTGCATTGTTTATGTTGAGGTAGCCTACTCGGAGACCTGTTTTAATGGCCACTTGTCTGAGGTAAGAGGCATGATATCTAATGATGAGTGCAGATAGTAATGCTGTGTTAGATCTTTGGGTGTCTATGAGTTTTCACACAAGTAGAAGAAAAACCAAAAAAGCAAAACAAAATCAAATAACCAAAACAATTACAAAAGGGAAAAAAACAAAATGAACAGATAATGACTAAAATCTCAAATAACAAACACGTAAGCCTAATAGAAGTGTAATCACAAAAAAGAAGTATAATCACACTCAAACTAGGATATACGAATATTATATACAAAGTTCAGTAACAAAAAAGTAAATAAGCAAAGCAAAAATACACAATCACACACGAATTTCAGCTGTTATCACCCAAAATTCTCTATAGATCAATCAATGATGATCAAGTTTCTGCTAGATGAACAGATATAGAGTAAAGCAACTTCACTGTGTAAACTTAGCAGAGTACACTGCAGCATGACACCATTACATTTCTGAGAGAGAGAGAGAGAGAGAGAGGAGAGAGAGAGAGAGAGAGGAGAGAGAGAGAGAGAGAGAAGCCTGCTATAGGAGAAGATAAGACTAGTTTATGCAATAGTACAGACAGAGATAGACTTGTCTTAGGCTAAAAAAGGGTAGGCTATCTGTTGGTCAAGTCATGTGTGAAATAGCACAACATTTGGGGGTGGGGGGGTGGGGAGTGAAAAAGGTAAAGTTTGGGGGGGGGGAAACAAACGGGGCTGAGGAGTGAAAAGGTAAAGTTTGGGGGGGGGAAACAAACCGGGCTGAGGAGTGAAAAGGTGAGTTTGGGGGGAGGGTGGGGAAACAAACCGGGCTGAGGAGTGAAAAGTGTGAAGTTTGGGGGGGGGGGGGAAACAAACCGGGCTGAGGAGGTGAAAAGGTGAAGTTTGAGGGGGGGGGGGGGGGGGGGGGGGGGGGGAATCCCACCAACCCACAAAGGTTCATGAATTCATTTGACTGCATAAAACTATTAGGTAAAAAGAAAATCATCACATACTAGGTCTATGTGAGTAAATACATGCATCAACACATTTATCACTTGCATCAACACATTTGTGATTATGCCCTCACACAGGTGTGTACATATACGCATCAACACATTTGTGTTTATGACCTCACACATACACACACACACAAAACGCACCCGCGCACACACTCACTCACACACACACTCACTCACACACTCACTCACACACACACTCACTCACACACACTCACTCACACAAAACATACACACATACACACACTCACTCACACACTCACTCACACACCACTCAATCACACACTCACTCACACACACTCACTCACTCACACACATACACACACATACACACTCACACACACATACACACATATACATACACACACATGTCACTCACACACACATACACATACACACACACATGCACACACTCACACGCACACATACACACATACACACACACGCACACACACACATTCACACACACACTCACACACACATTCACGCACACACACACCACACCACACACACACACACACACACACACACACACACACACATAAACACACACTCCTGTAATTATAGATTAGGGCTGGAGCAATTCCATTAACAGACCTAGGATCTTGTCTGTTTGGTGTTTGGTACAGTCGGTCTACCCTGCATGACTGAGTCATGGGGGATAAGTCTCCTGGGTTGTCTGGGTGGAAAGTGAAAGTCATAGTCAGTCACAGGTGGGCATTTAGGCGAGGTGGACAGGACAGGAGACAGGTTTGAGTCATTAGTGTTTGTTGTAGGTAGAGTCTCCACACTTCTGTACCCTTCACTGCGTCCACATAACTAGCAGAAGGGGAGCGTGAGTATGTTGGTGGGACGAGTGGACGGTTTTCCCTGGGAACAGAGGTTGTGTGTAAGGACTTCACAACCTCTGTAGCTGGGATGGAGTCTGTCACGGTACATGTCTTTCTTGGGTGCGCCTGACTTGGCGAGGAAGTAGGGGGTATTGTCAATGAAGGAAACTCCTTCCTGAATGCAGGTGTTTCTCAGGTTCATTGTGGACATGAAGCTGCTGCACCGAGTGGGTGTCGTCCAAGGGGGGGGAGAAGAGAAGAGGCGTGTAGCGTGGCACGGGGGAACACCCTTCTCAGAAGACGTATCAGCTTGACCCAGTCTGCTGAGGAGACGGGCCCTGTGTAGCAGCTGTTGATTCCGACATGGAATACAACACGCTTGATGAGGGGTGAAGGGGGGCGTGATGAGAGCCACTGACACAGGTGGTCGACAGTCAGGCCAGGCACCGCCAGGTTGCAGACAGGGTGGCAGTGTGTTGGCATTCTTTGGCTGTCCACACCTACCAATACTGAGTCACCCAACAGCAGTGTGTTCACTTGCCGTGGGATTAATTTCTGCTTCAGAGCAGTTAAGGGAGATAGGCGGGGTGGGGGTTGGTTGGTGGCTGGGGACTTGGACTGCTTACGTGTCTGCGTATTATGATGTGTGGTTGTGGAGTGTGAATGAACAGTGTGGGGGGGGTGTGCCAGAATGGGTTGCTTGCTTCTTTGACTGTAAGGGAAGTGGGAGTGAGAAGTCTTAGTATTGTCTGTAGAAATTGGCTGTTTGTTAGTCTGTGTGTGCATGGATGAAGTGTTGATTTGCTTACATTGTTGCAGGGGTTTTTCTGTAGTGGTTGTTTGGGAATCTGCTGCATTGTCTGAAAGAACTTCAAATCTGTTTGAAATATCTACGCTATATTTCTCTGTTTGTGTGCACAGTTCAGGACATTCTTTGCTTGCATTGTCTGTCTGAGTCACTGAATGTTGTGTCGGTTTGGCTGCACAGAGAGTCTGTAGTTGTGTCTTGGTGCTGTTGTTGACATTGCTTTGACTGTCTTTGAATGACTGGAGCTTGCTTGCTGTTTCTTTCAGTTGGCCTTGCTGGGTTTTGTGGCTGTCCTGCAATTCATTGATTTCATGTGACACTGCTTGTTTCATTATTTTCAAGGAGTTTTTTATTCTGATCTCTGAATCAGAGATGTTTTGGGCATTGTGATCTATTTGTTGTTGTGCCTGTAAAAGTTGCGATTCCAGTGTTTGTATTTTGTTCTGCATGTTGGAGATGGTGTGGTTTGCAGCAATGAGTTGCTTGTAGAGCATTGTAACTGTGACAGTGTCAGTTGACTGTGTGAGAGTGGAGTGTGGCATTGTCCTGTTGTGTAGAGGTGTTTTCAGGTGTAGATGAGAGGCAAGCATCCGTGTGGTGGCAAGGAGAAGATGAAGGGGAGGGATCAGGACTGGGGGAGGGGGTAGGAGCCTGGTCGTTTGGAGGTTGGTATGGAGGAGAGGAAGGAGAGGCAGGGGGGGTAGTGGGAGGGTCTGGAGAGCTTGATGGTGAAGGGAGGGTTGATGATCAGGTGAGGGGTCATTGAGAAGGGCGGAGGTGATGGTCACATCTGTAGGTGGAGGAGGAGGGGGTGAGGTTTCTTCATCAGGGGATGAGGGATGAGGCAATGTAGTGAGTTGGGGGGTGAGGCAAGGTGAGGAGTTTGGGGGGATAGGGTCGGGTGAACTGGAGGGGGGAGATGATGACTGGTCAGGTGAGGGGGATTTGTCATCAGCAGCTGCAGTCTGGGGGCACTGGGATGACATCACAGGAGGTGTGCTGTCCCTGATGGCTGGTAGAGTTTCGTGGCTTGGTGACGCAATGGAGGACAGAACATCTGGGGCGTCTTCTGTGGAAGGGTTTAGTTCAGCCAATTGATTCACAATGGCTTTCAGAGTTTCAAACTCCTTCTCCACCCACGACTGGCACACATTTCCCTGTATTAAAAGTTTTCCAGTTGAATGGTAAATGTGAACAGTTAGGAGTTTGGTGGTGCCCTGATAAACCTGGATGAACGAGTGCCACAGTTCAACTGGAAGAGTTGGGGTGTACTCAGTAGGAATTGATAATTGGACTTTGTCATTTTTGTTCCTTTCAGAAAAGGTGGAGGAAATGCCTGATGGTTGGTATTTTCCACAGTATCTCTCATAAAATACGAATCTCCATAGGGGTAGTCTAGACTTGGGGGAATCAAAAGTTACTTGGCATGAGTCTAGTGTGGGTTGTATAGTTTCACTAGAGAAGCACTTTGCACTCATGGAGCGTGTAGTAGGCCTCATTTTTAGAGGGACCTGGTAGTATATTGTACAGTGTGGTTAGAAACATACTAAAAAAAAATAATAATTAAAAAAAAAAAAAAAAAAAAAAAAAAAAAAAAAAAAGGAATAGTAAAGAGAGAGAGAGAGAGAGAGGGGGGGGGGGGGGACGTTAATAGGTGCCTTCTGCCTTGTTGACCATTTCAATAGTGCTTAGGCTTACGGGTTGGCACAGAGAACGGCATTGTTCATGAGGCAGTTTATCACTAGGCCTATAATAAAAACAACATGTCAAACTAGGCTACACTGATCAGCAACACTTTGTATGGCATGTAAACTTTGGGTAGGGAGAAGACTACATATTAGCCTACCTCGGCTGTTGGCCCAACAACCATGAAAACACTTGACACAGATTCGTGAAGCTGGCCGTCACACTTGAGTAGTCACACTTGAGTAGGCTGTTACGGCACAAAGGACCAGGAACAGGTCACCACCACCTTACCACTTCACCACTGCACAAGGCTTTGTTATAAACTAGATCAGTGGAAGAAATCATATAGGAATCGTAAATCGTAGATAACTCAATATTCACAACTTTTTATAGCCAATTATGTTCACACTTTTTGTCCCGGGATGAAGACACACTGGTGTGTATAATTTTCAACTGAACAACTTTCCTCTAACTATTAGAAAAAACACATCTCTGGAGAGCTCCTCCTGGCACGTCTTACTCCTGGCGCGTCTTCACTTGTGTGTCTTGTGTGTGAGTGTTTGTGTGTGTGTGTATGTGTGTGTGTGTGTGGGCGTGCGTGTTTTCTAGTGGAGACTGACAACAAAGGCTATGGCTTACTAGGTTGAACGTTTGAATTAACTTTTGTGGGTCAGCACAGTCTTGGGTTCAAATCTCCACAGTACAGTAAGAGAAGAGTAGAGAAGAAGGGAACGAAGAGAAAAGAAAATATAGGACGAGAAAGAAAACGAAAAGGAGAAGACAGGAGTTAGGTGGAGTTGACATGAAGTGGAGAGGAGAAGCAAGGAAAAGATAAGAGAAAAAAGAATACAAGATTGAAGTTATGAAGAGGAAATTGAGAAAGAGAGAGAGAGAGAGAGAGAGAGAGAGAGAGAGAGAGAGAGAGAGAGAGAGAGAGAGAGACAGAGACAGAGACAGAGAGACAGAGACAGACAGACAGACAGACAGACAGACAGACAGACAGACAGACAAGGACAGAGACAGAGACAAAGAGAGAGACAGAGAAAGAGAGAGAGATAGAGACACAGAGAGAGAGAGAGAGAGAGAGAGAGAGGAGAGAGAGAGAGAGAGAGAGAGAGAGAGAGAGAGAGAGAGAGAGAGAGAGAGAGAGAGAGAGAGAGAGAGAGAGTGATACAGAACAGAGAAGGACAGAGTCAGACAGAGACAAAGAGGAGAGAGAGACATAAACAGGAGAGACAGAGAGACAGAAAACAGAGAGACAGAACAGAGAGATATATATACAGAGAAGAAAGGAAAAAAGAAAAGAGAAGATAGCATCAGAGAGAATGAAAGAGAGGAGACTTCTAGAAAGCTAGGACGTGTGTGAGACCTATTTCCTGACTGTCCTGACTAGTTTCCTGTCTCCACTGATTGTCTTTGTCGCTATCTGTTCCTGTATCTGTCCACAGTCATTTTCGTGAGGTCACCCTCATTTGCTAAGGCTTGTATATATATCTATCTGGGTGGGTGGATTGTGTGTGTGTGTATGTGTGTGTGTGTGTGTGTGTGTGTGTGTGTGTGTGTGTGTGTGTAGGGGAGGGGGTGGATGGGTGGGTTTGTGTGTGTGTGTGTGTGTGTGTGTGTGTGTGTGTGTGTGTGTGTGTGTGTGCTAATTCGTGTGTGTGTGTGTCTGTGTGTGGGTGGGTGGGTGGTTGGGTATAGTCTGTTTGTCCAGTCTATCTAGTCCGTCTTTCTGTTCGTCGTTTTGTAAAAAAACCACAAAGAAATACAAAAGCCATAAATAAACAAGGCAGGGAAAGAAACACACACATACACTCACACACACACATCACCCCCCTCACCACACATGCAAACACACACACACACACACAACACACACACACACACACACACACACACACACACACACACACGTCACCCCCTCAACACACACAAACACCACACACACACACTCACACACACACACACACACACACACACACACACACACACACACACACACACACACACACACACACACACACACACGTCACCCCCTCAACACACACAAACACCACACACACACACACTCACACACACACACATACACACACATATCACCCCCTCACCACACACGCAAACACAACACACACACATATATCCCCCCCTCACCACACACACAAACACAACACACACACACACACATATCCCCCCTCACCACACACACAAACACAAACACACACACACACACATATCCCTCCTCACCACACACACAAACACAACACACACACACACATATCCCCCCCTCACCACACACACAAACACAACACACACACACACACACACATATCCCCCCTCACCAGACAGACACACACACAACACACACACACACACACACACACACACACACACACACACACACACACACACACACACACACACACACACACACACCCACAAAACCAACCAAACAAAATCCAAAACAAAAAAACATAACTGAAGGCGGCATGCACGTATTGTTATAATATTGGAATGGGAAGAAATGACATGCAGTGTGAGGCTCTTTTGGCCATTCCCCTCCCCTACCCTCCCTCCTCATTTCCCTGAGAGCACAAGATGGAGGAAGGGAACCCAACCTCCCTGACATGCCCAGCGCATGAAGCTGTCATTGATCCCTTCTTTCTTCTTCTTCTTCTTCTGCCAAGGGATTGTGTTTCACAAAGCATCAGCACCTCTCTGAGAGCTGCAGGAAGCGACAAAATTGCGTGTGTTTTGTTCCACGGGGGCGTGATGTTTGATGAGATGGATGGAGAGAGAGAGAGAGAGATGGGGAGGCAAGGCAAGGCATGGCAAATTCCTTTAGGGAGGGAGGGAGAGAGAGAGAGAGAGAGAGAGAGAGAGAGAGAGAGAGAGAGAGAGAGAGAGAGAGAGAGAGAGAGAGAGAGAGAGAGAGAGAGAGAGAGATGGGGAGGCAAGGCAAGGCATGGCAAATTCTTTTAGGGAGGGAGGGAGAGAGAGAGAGAGAGAGAGAGAGAGAGAGAGAGAGAGAGAGAGAGAGAGAGAGAGAGAGAGAGAGAGAGGAGAGAGAGAGAGAGAGACAGAGAGAGACAGAGACAGAGAGAGAGAGAGAGAGAGAGAGAGAGAGAGAGGGGTAGATAGATAGATAGATAGAGAGAGAGAGAGAGAGGAGAGAGGAGAGAGAGAGAGAGAGAGAGAGAGAGAGAGAGAGAGAGAGAGAGAGAGAGAGAGAGAGAGAGAGAGAGAGAGAGAGAGAGAGAGAGAGAGTGGGGGGTATAGAGAGAGACGCATTTATTTAGACCATTAGTGTCAGTGAAATGAGAGACAGACAAGGTCAGATGTACCTCTTACCAGCCGACTTTAAAATCAGTTCGATCGCAATCTGATGACCCGAGTTCGAATCCTGTTCAAATGGATTTTTCCCTCGGAGTTAACATTAGTACAGATTCCACTCTCCCCAAAAATCCTTGAGATGAGACTGTAAACCTAGGGCTTGTGTGTGAATACATGCAGAACATCTTGCGCACACGGAGAAAGACAAAAGCACTGGGAGTGATAGAAAAGGGGAAATTTCTAGTATTATAATTTCCAGAACGTGGAGATTCCCCGGCATTCCCACAGGAGTAGTTTTTACAAAGAAGCACGTGTATTGGAAGTAAAAAATCCTCGTCAAAAAGTTTAAAAAAAACAACCTTCTCCTCTTATACAATAATACGTGTAAAATTGGATTTTTTTGTAATTGCTAATTTTTGTTTCAAGTCGTGTCACTACATCGATGCATGTATTTGCAAATCTATCATCTTTGAAAGGAGAACTATATTTTCTATTTTGCGGACTACAACTATTGCCAAGAGAACTAAAATTATCAAAGTTATAACTGAAAAGAAAATGCATTTTGGGTATGCACACGCAATGTGCATGTGGTTGCTTTTACACACACAACACAACACACGCGCGCGCGCGCGCGCGCGCGCGCGCGCGCGCGCGCGCACGCACACACCACATTCTTATCAATATTCATTTTTAAATTCAGTTTACAAAGATTCTGGCATTTAAAATTCAAAGGGAACCATTGAGCACAGTTTTGCGAAAATCGTTAATTACTGATGTTGCTAGGATGGTTTCACTCATGTTGCTTAGGATTATTTGCAAGTCTTCTGTAAATAATTATGTTAAAGCAGGGTTTTAGGGTTGTTTAGTTTGTTTACTCTAATACCACCAAATGTGAATGAACTTTAAATTGAACTACAACACACACGCACACCCACACACACACACACACACACACACACACACACACACACACACACACACACACCACACACACACAAAACACAACACACAACACACACACACACACAACCCCACACACACACCACACACACACACACACACACACACGCACACACACACACACACACACAATGTTCATGCACTCATAGAATCAAGTTGATCAAATTTGCCCCCTGTTTAATCTGGTCTGAGCATTTGCCAGTAAAGGACAATTTTCTCCTCACGCGTGTGCCAATCGTTTGTCGCGCTTATTGAATTAGCATACAAGATGTGACTTTGATGTGTTTTCCTTTCTAATTTCGCGGAGCATTATGGGCCTCGTGAATCAGGTAGAGGTAAATAAACGTCTGCTGACTCGCTGGTTTTATTTGACGCTAAGTACTGTCTTGTCGCCACCGGTGTAGCCCAAAACAAAAATGTCCTCCCAGCTTAAAAAGACTCCCCCCCCCCCCCGTACAAAGTCTCTCCCCCCCCTCCCCCCAGGACAAAGTTTATAAAAATGTTGTCAGAAGACAGGCATGTTACTTTTTTCTTCATAGCTTGTTTTGTTTTTTATTCCTTTCGTTCGTTACGTTTGTCTATTCGCTTCATTGTTAGCTTTGGTATCTCCAGTGTTGCATTTTCAATGCTCCTGTGCCCCTCCCCCCCCTCCCCCCCCTTTCAATCACACCCTTTCATCCCAGCCATTTTTTTTTCTTTTTTCTTTTGTTCCTCAGCTATAACTCCAGGGTTTACCAATTGCGGGATTTTGCGTTTTCGACCGGTTTTTTTTGGTTATTTTTTTGCCCACCATGAAGTTAGCTACAATACGTCTTCAAGAATACATGCTGGGTTTGTTCAGGTTTCTCCTCCCCCCTCCTGACGTTGTCATGATATTTCAGGATCTTAAACGTGCATGTTTGATCCTGTCCTGGTGTACACACCACACCCCACACCACACACAACACACACACACACACACACACACACACACACACACACCACACACACACACACACACAAGGAATTATTAGGTACCGGTAGGTCGCGCGCACATGAACGCTCACACTCACGTGCACGCATAGAAACAAAAAACACATGCGCGCACACACACATGTACACATACGTGCGAACGCACACACCCTCCCCCCCCACACAAACATGCAAACACACACTGTTATTATCATCATTACTATTATTGTTATTATTATCATTACTACTACTACTACTACTACTACTACTACTACTACTACTACTACTACTACTACTACTACTACTACTACTCCTCCTCTCCTTCCTCCTCTCCTCCTCCTCTAATCCTTATCAGCATTGTCAGTAGTGATGCTGATAGTTGTGATATTACCGGTGGTAACAGCAGCTTTAGTACTAACAAAAGCATAAATTAGTAGGGCTATGCGCATGTTTGGCTCGATACCTCATCTTTCTTCTGTTTCTTTCTTAATTAACCTCCTCCTTTGTCGGCATCACATAAAATTACAATGATCACCATGACCATTATCGTCACTGCCACCACGACCTTTCCCTGAAAGTTCCCATATTTTCACGTCCACGTGGTGCTAAACAAGATCTGATTCCATTGTCGTCCTCATCAGTGATCAATATTTAATTTCACACCTCCTTTGCCGAGCTTTTGCGAGCTAACGATTTGACATTTCCCACACTCGGGTGAAGCAGGTAACGGGGTTTTTTATGTGATCGAAGAAAGGTCCAGGTTACATCTGTGTTTTCTCCGTGAGGCACCTTGCATGTGTCTGTGGAGAATTCTTCTCCTGCTTGCGGTATCATTGGCCTTGAGGGTTGTTATCATCAGCGTACCTAAGGTTAACGATGTTTCTGCCTCCTGTATCAGTTAATGGCCCATGGCACCTATTTTCAGCTATCTCACGGTTAGGTCTGTATATAATATGCTGAAAAGATGCGGGGAATAACATGCAACCTGAGGGAACTCTTGTCTGTGTCAAAGATTTCACACTGCTCGCCATTCCGTTGGATGGTTGCTTTCTGATCTGTATACAAATTTGTAAAGAGTGATGTTAAATGCTTTAGAAAAGCTCATTATTTCTGGCATTATGATAAAGAGATGTCGATGCTTGACCCTGTCAAGAGTCTGACTAGAAATTTTACAAAAGTTATGAATGCCTCATCTTCAGTGTTTCTAATTGCATTTAACAGTATCAAAGCACAAAAAGCATGGCTGTTATTCCCCTTCCTTGTCTATATCATGCCTGAAAATTACAACAAACTATTTTACTTCTCCATTAAATCTTTTTTTAATTATCAGAGCAACACACCTACGAGGTATTCATCAAATTCCTCCATACTTCTTGGTGTGTTTCAAAATCTAGCACTTTGTCAATGGTTTCTGTCAATTCTGCAGTGTATGCTTCCACTATCTTTTTTTTGGTTTTTTTTAGCTTTGCCTCCATTTTCGACAAGTCATGGAAAGACTTTTAGTGAGGTCATTGAATCTTTTCCCTTGGCCAACCCAAAAGTAGTTTTCATTTATTGATTGACGTCGGTAGATTTTCTTTATGATGAATTGTATGATTGTCTGGAAAACTTTCTCGTTGATCAGAAGTCAAGTGGAACTTTGGTTTCACGTTGTAAGACCTCATTTCATGGCTAATATCCTTTCATATTATAATTTTTAGATCTGTTTTCTTTAACAATCTCTAGCGTACTTGCAGACAGAAAAGAATATACCAGTGCACACCCACACCTTACATTGTGTCTCATAGAAAGGATTGTGCGTCCATCCATACACTTTTTAGTCTGAACTAGGCTGTTGTTGCTTTTTGGTGTCGTTGGAAAGGGGGTTATGTTTGAATCGGTCACTGTCGAGAAAAAAGAGGCACCGTCAGTACATTTTTAACAGACACCAAAGTTTTCTCACCTTACATCCATCACTGTCTGTTTTGCACATGGAGAGATCCGAGTGTCCGAAGAAGTAGTGAAGCTGTACAGTGGCAAGCCATCTACTGCCCTGTGATATGCTTCATTACCCAGTCTTCAGACAGGCATGTCACTTCTTGTTCCACTGCCTGCCAGGCCTTTAGTATTTAATAAGGCATAAAAAACAACAACCTGAACATCAACTAAAACAAATAAAGCTAACCAGCTGCTCAGGAAAATTGGATTATGTGTTTGGTTAGCCCGGGGGACTTGAGGATGTTGTCTGTCAACTGTGTTTTACCACCGAAGAAATCCTCTCTCTCCCTTTCTGCAGTTCTATTCCTCAGTGTGCCCGGCAGCTGTAGGACATTGGATTGCAAAAGAGAGAAAAAGTCTGTGTTTGCAGTGGATGCAAAGAGACGGATAGGAGAAGAGGGGAGGAAGGGGGGGGGGCGGTAGGGAAAAGGGGTGGGTTGGGGGGTGTTGACTGCAGGCTAGCGAATCAAGCTGAAAACGGAACGGGAAATCAAATTTGTTCACCGCCCTTGGAACGTTTGCACGGCATTCTTGTTGTGTTCTCTGTGCCACATTCTGATGTTCTGCCACTTTTTTTTGGGGGGGGGGGGCTGGTGCCATTCTTGAAGGTTTACTTTTTCTTTTTTTCTTTTTTCTTTCTTTCTTTCTTTCTTTCTTTCTTTCTTTCTTTCTTTCTTTCTTTACTTCATTCTTTTTTCTTTCTTTCTTTCTTTCTATTTTGTCTTGCTTTCTACCTCTCCAGGCAGTGCGTGACAAAGATAGTCAACTAAAAGTACGGATCTAACTTTAGAAAGGAAGAAATGAAAGTAAGTGTGTGTGTGTGTGTGTGTGTGTGTGTGTGTGTGTGTGTGTGTGTGTGTGTGTGTGTGTGTGTGTGAGAGAGAGAGAGAGAGAGAAGGAGGGAGAGGGAGAGAGAGAGAGAGGATGAGAGAGAGAGAGAGAGAGAGAGACAGACAGACAGACAGACAGACAGACAGACAGACAGACAGACAGACAGACAGACAGACAGAGACAGACAGTCAGACAGACAGAGACACATTCAGGAAACAAACAGAAACAAAAGCAAGTACACACATAGATGCAAACAATAATAACACGCATAGACTATAAAAAAACCCAATCTAGTCATCAAATACGTGCCTGAACATCTAAGCAGACTAACAATACAACCCATACCCCCCCTTCCCCCTCCACACACTCAACAACAACACAACCACCATCACCACCACCACCATCACCACCACTACCACCTCAGTGTTTTTAATCTGGCACCCCTATGAAGCATTTATCCAGGAACAGAAGGGAAGGACTGTCAGATGAGACTTGTAGGCGAAGCCATGTTTTTCCTGCTCATTAAATTTGGATGAGGCACGTGAGCGGTCATGGTCCAATCAGAAAACGCCCAAAGTAGGTCAGCGCCAATCTAATCACACTCTGGTACTGTGAGTGGGTTGTTTTGGGAGGAAGAGGAGGAGGAGGAGGATGAAGAGAAGAAAGGGGAGAAGGCTGTAGAAAGGGGACTTAACAAATTACTGTCGTCTTATCCTGTTCATCTGTCTGATCTTATAACGTCTTGATCCTTGATCACGTCTGGCTGAAGTGTGGGTGGGGGATGAGGGGTGGGGTGGGGGTGTTGTTTTCTCCCAGGTATCAGAGAACTCAATGATGGAAAATATAATGGTTTCTGAACACGCAGATAATCTCTGTGTGTGTCTTATCCAAATAACTTTGACATTCAGTTTGATTTTTTCGTCCAAGTGGGCAGAAAGGGCGAGGCTGGGAATTGAACCCAGAACCCCACCGTTTTTTTATGGCAGGCGGACGTCTTAACCATCCTGCAATCTTCCTTCCTTCATATTCAGGAAAATTCGACAAATAAATTTGTGTGCTTTATGTTATAGGAATTTTTAGAAGGATGCAAGAGGGTTTTTAAAGTGACCACCCCAATGAAAAGTTAGTCTGATTTAGATAACAATCCAAACATTACCACTTAAGGCAAGAGAAGTTTAAAAGAACCAGTAGAAATCCCCTTAATTCCTCCACTGGAAATTGTAGGGAGGCGAACAAGCGTAGGCAACCAGTCACAACCTCTTAATCCTAAAGAAATTTATTTCTCAAAGATCTCTAACAGCTTAAAGAAAATAAGTAGAGAAACGACTACAAAAATATGTCTCATGAACAGCAATGCAGACACCACTCAGTAAGTACCATGGCTTCTGGCCTGACTAGACTCGAGTTTTGGATCCTGGATGGGCCCTGTTCAGAGAGCCTTTATTGCAGATAAAGTGTTTCTATAGAACGCACTTTGACTCTGCACGCTGGAGTTAACACAAATGGCTACAATGACTATGCTATTGTCATTAGCACTGACCATGAGAATGATAATGTTCCTGTTGGTGCACTAAATTTAAAGAGCAGAAAAATCAAACACACGCACACACACACACACCACACACACACACACACACACACACACAACACACACCACACAGCACAAACACACACCACACAACACACAACACTTACACAACACACACACACACACACACACACACACAACACACACACCACACACAACACACACACACACCACACACCACACACACACACACACACACACACACGCAATCGTGCACAATAATCCAGAAATGAATTTTTTTTTTTTAATATAAAATCGACAAAGAAATCCCTAGCAAAGAAGCATCGTTATCACGTTTCTCCAAGCGACGGGGCGGGGCATTAGCCAGTATTTTACCAGACTTTCAGCTCTGTCTTGATTTATGACGGGGGAAAGCGTTTAGATCGATACAAACATCACAGGTCTGTGAAATGTGGGCTGGAACCGAAGTTTTCCATGTAACATGCACTGCTTGCAGAAAAGATGAGAGAGGGAGAATGAATGAATAAATAATCTTTATTTTTCAAAGGGTATCAGAGTAAGCATTTACCAAACAAAAAATCCTATGAGGTGAAAGAAAGGCCAGTAAAAGAGACAGAAACAAAAGAGAGCGACAGAAAAGAGGCCTAGCACATAAGTTAAGAAGATAATTATTATAGATAGTGACTGACTTAGACCGAAACAGACCCTAACATTTACATTGAAAAGGAAAGGAGGGTGGGAGGGAGTCAAACTTAAAAGATGTTTTGCTTGCTTGATAGTTGGTTGTTTTTTTTTCGTCATCATGACTGCGATTACCCTAGTGTAAACAACGCGTTTCTACAGAAACATAAAAGGTTAGGCTGAAATGTCACACAACTGAAACGCCGTTGACCAAACAATTCTGACCGCAAAATCTCATAGGCCAAAGAGCCTGGTCTGAATGTCACGGGGGCAAAGAGCCGTGTTCAAACCATCTGTTCTCCGGTGCTTGAAACACACAATATATGGAAGGGGATTTAAGTATTTTTGCTTTGTTTTGAAGACTATAACCTGTTTTGTTCTTGGGATAGTTTTTCTCGTTTGTTTCTTTTCTATTTCCTTTTTTTTTTTGGAGTGGGGAGGCGGGATGCAGGGTTGGCGTGGGTGGGAGGGAAGCTGCTGAATTGAGTTGCAGAATGGTGATGGTAAGCTACTAGCGTTGGTGTTGGTATTGGGATAGTGAGTGGAGATTAGGGTGGAGGGAGAGGGGGAGAGGAGATGGGGTTCTTACTTTATGACAGAGGAGGAGGAGGAGGAGGAGGAGAGAAAAAAGCATAATATACCGGCACACGTCACTGTTGAATTGGCAGGGAGGGAGAGGGAGGAGAGAGAGAGAGAGAGAGAGAGAGAGAGAGAGAGAGAGAGAGAGAGAGAGAGAGAGAGAGAGAGAGAGAGGAGAGAGAGAGAAGACAGACAGACAGACAGACAGACAGACAGACAGACAGACAGACAGAGGTGTGCGTGTGTGACCATGTGCCTGTGCTCATGCATACACATGTACTTGTACATGCAACAATTTTTTGTATGTGTGCACGCATGCATGCGTGCATGTTTAAGTTTTGATTCAAAGATATTATACATGCTAACTAAACTTCCCTCCCTTCTTGTGACAGCACCACAGGTATATACATAATATTTCCCCTTATCAAGGAAACATACGTAACCGTAAAGCACACAGAAGCCTAATCTGCCAAAAACACACACGAAAGAAAAAAAGAAAACAAAAAATGCTCAGGAAATTAGCATAGTTATTGCCATCCCCAGACACCAAACATGACCCCTACTCCCCACCTCCCCTCATCCCCCCACCATCACCCCACCACCCCCTCCTTACCTCACTCCCGTTTCGCCGGTTCCGTGGTTTACGGCGACAAGGGAAGCCTTCTGATCGATGAAGATGTCAAAAATAGACTCGGGAAGCGGCGTGAAAATTGGTCTTGCGTTAAACAGAATTTACTACTACACATCACCGAAAGAGGACAGGAGGAGGGAACCAAAAAGAAGAAGAAAAAAATGGATGTGTTATTTTCAAGAACACATCCATGAATGTGTGTGTGTGTGTTGTGTTGTGTGTGTGTGTGTGTTTGTGTGTGTGTGTGTGTGTGTGTGTGTGTGTGTGTGTGTTTGTGTGTGTGTGTGTGTGTGTGTGTGTGTTATGTGTGTGTGTGTGTGTGTGTGTGTGTGTGTGTGTGTGTGTGTGTTGTGTGTGTGTGTGTGTGTGTGTGTTGTGTGTGTATGTGTGTGTGTGTGTGTGTGTGTGGTGTGTGTGTGTGTGTGTGTGTATGCAGGCATACGTGGCACTCACACCACACCTGTACCCAACAGAAACTGACGGTATAGAATGTTAAACATTTAAAAAAAAACTTGATTAATTCTGAAACCACGGTTCGTGATCTGAATCTTCGCAGCACACTACAATCCAACAGTTGCCTAGGGTCGAGAAGGTAAAGTTATTAACGAAAAAAAACATCTGATTGATCATTAAATCACAGTTCGTGGGTTCGAATCTTAGCTCCCGAGTGGTTGTGTTTGTTGGTGGTGGTGGTAGCAGTTGTATTATGTGGCAGGGGTGGTGACAGTTGTATTAGATGGTGGAATCAAAGTATGGTTGGGGTGGTGCTTGTGGTGGTGTGGTATCAGATGGTTGTAGTGATAGTGGTGTGGTATTGGATGGTTGTGGTGGTAGTAGTGGTGGTTATGGTGATGGTGGTGGTAGGTGTGGTGTGGTGAGGGTGGTGTTGGGGGGTGGTGGTGGTGGGGATGATAGGGAGGATGATTCTGCTAACTGGCCTTTCCACTTTTCCTGCTGAGTAGTGAGGGAGAAGACTGTCTTATTTATTATGGGATTAGCCACAAACACACACACATACACACACACATAGACACACGCACCTATGCACACGCACATATGCATACGCACACACGCATGCACGCGTGCACCTGCACGCGAGCACAAAGACACACACACAAGCAAACACACACATACACACACTCACACACATTTACACACAAACACACACACACATACAAACAAACACACATACACCCCATCTCCTCCAGAAACATATACATACACCGATACAAACACACACAACACACACACACACACACACACACACACACACACACACCACACCACACACACACACACACACACACACACAACACATACACACACACACCTCAATACACACATGTACACACACACATGTACACACACAACACACACACAACACACCCATACACAACACACAACACACACACACACACGCACGCACGCACGCACGCTCAAGAGTGCTTATCTCATTATTCTTGATATAAAAGAATAAAACAAAACAGAATATAGAAAGAAAATAAAACACACGCACACATGTACACACACAACACAACACAACTCAACACAAGAAAAACAAACAAAGATAGTGAAACATTCTAAGCCAAGGCAGCTGCAGCTGCTGGTGGTGATAGTGAAAGAGAAAATGGAGGTGATAAGGATGATAGCCAGGAGAACGTAACTGTGCTTTCCTCTTTTCCCCAGCAGAAAAGAGCAGAGAAGGGTAGAGTAGAGTAGAGTAGAGTAGAGTAGGCTGTCACATCCACTGTAGGATTAGTAAAGTCATCGGAGGAACGGGCACAAGGGAGGGAGACTGGGAGAGAGAGAGAGAGAGAGAGAGAGAGAGAGAGAGAGAGAGAGAGAGAGAGAGAGAGAGAGAGAGAGAGAGTGTGTGTGTGTGTGTGTGTGTGTGGCGCGCGTGTGTGTGTGTGTGTGTGTGTGTGTGTGTGTGGTGTGTGTGTGTGTGTGCGTGCGTGTGTGTGTATGGGTGTGCGTGGTGTGTGTATGTGTTGTGTTTGTGTGTTTGTGTGTTTGTGTGTGTGTGTGTGTGTGTGTGTGTTTACGGCCCAGGTTTGAGCTACCACATGGCGCTCCTTTCCAGGGTGTTTTTGTTTCTTGTGGAGTTAGCGTCCCAAATGACTTCGCTCCTCCAAAATTCCTCTGATGAGACTATAAACTAAGATCCCATTTGCAAGCATACCCACGCAAACTTTCCTGTGCGCACTTTATAACCCGTTCGGTCTTTTTAAAGAGTAAGTCTTTTTGTGCTAGTAGGAAATGATGATAACACTAAATATAAAAAAGAATAAAATCGCATGCATTCTGGTGTCGACATGTCGTATTGATAAATTATGCCAAAAGTTGGAACTCTTGCTACCCTAATAATAAACAAAACAGTCGAATATGCAAAAATCTTAACATTATAAATTATTTTTATGAACCTCTATCGCAGAGAACGGGGGAAAATAGAATAAAAGCTTTATTCAAGAGATTTACAGGGAAATAGAGTGAAAACTAAAGAAAAATCCTCCCAAAATCGAACACTGCAACAGAGACTGGAACCATTACCCAAAATGAAACCTCACATCTGAGAGCCCTTGTTCTAACCACAAGGCTACTTCACTCTGTAGCGTTTCTATAATGTGTGTTGATATATGTATGTCTTTTGTATCCTGCGAACATTATTGCTTAGACGCGATAATTGTGGTAATACATTTCTCTCTTCTCACCCTTCCTCCCCATCGGTAACTTTATTGCCTGAAGGTGTATGTTCTGTCCTCTCCAAGTGAAGCGCATGTCGCGTCATCTTTAACACTGACATTAGTTGTTTTGTTTTTTTAAATTTGAAAATGCATACTTTTCTCTCCTCT
>CM060324.1:43700180-43715180 GCA_030674155.1 Stramonita haemastoma
ACGGACGATATACCCAAGCGGTTAAGACGGTTCAACTTCCATTTTATAGGTAAATAAAATTGTGGGTTCAAATCTGAGTAGTATCTGGGGAATTTTGCGATAGCTTAGTGGTCAGAGCACTTGCTTTCACCAGCCAAGTTTACGCAGCAACGAGCATGGTTTCCATTTAGATGGTGACCGCTTGAGCGCCTTGGCTTCAGTACAGTCCCCCAGTTCACCCAACTGTAAATAGGTTCCTGTCTCTTTAGGGTCAGGGAAGGAAGAGCAACGATAGAGAGGAGATAGGCGCCGCCTTCAATATGCTGGCCCCTAGAGAAGCTGAGGTCTTTGACTCCTCGTCACCCTACGTCCATATAGGTTATGGGACACCTTTGTATTTACCTATTTTAATGTTATGATCACTAGGGTAAACTTCAAGTTCAAACCTGCCAGTACCTTATAATTCTGTCAAGTATATACACACGCAGAAGATCAAATATGCACGTTAAATATCCCATAAGTCGTGTCACGGTTTTTTGAGTTGTGGAAACACGAACATATACTTAATATAATTTCACCTACTATGCATGCACTTAAAGTGTATTGCAATGTTTGGGTTATTATCCAGCTAAGACTGACCACTTGGCGGGATACAAACTTTATGACCTCCCTTGCATCCTTTAATAGGATCCCCAAACTAAAGGTACAAAGATTGACTAGGTGCTTATTTTGTCTTATTCATTTTTTTCCCAACATATATTCAAAGCATAATTTCTTTCTCTTTTTATCTTCGTCTTTTGAGGGCAGCTTCGAAGGGCCACAGGAATATCAAATATTCTTGTGAATGCAATTGACACTTTTAAATTCTGAAAAGTGTCTTGCTGTAAGGTACCACAGCAGGTGGAGTTTCCATCACAGCCGGGAACTCTGATGAGAAATCTGCTGTGACATAAAGTGGTATAAGATAAGATAAGGTAAGGTAAGGCTCATCCAGAAGCCGGAACTCGAGTCAGGTCAGGTCAAAGGCATGGTTCTTACCCAAATATGCCTACAATGTTGCCACTGAAAGACACATTATTCCCTAGAATTTTTATTTTCAATTATTTGTTTAATTGAATCTATGATAAGTCACCTCGTCAAATTGAAAACTCAGATTAAAACTGTGCAATTGTATTATACAGGTTGAAACGGGGGTATAAAACCAACTGTACTGTACTTGCTTATATCGACGCCCTGGTCAACCATAAGGGTCAGACCAGAACACACACTCCCCCCACCCCCACCCCCATCCCCCGGCAAAAGTTCTGCCCATAAGAACTGAAGATAGTGACAATGAAGCAAACATTGAGAAGAAGACCAAGGGGAGGGAGCGTTGGGTGAAGGAATCCTGGAATGTGGTGGGAGGTGTGATAGGAGGCAACTTTGGCAGACATCCTATCTGTGCCTTTTGGATGTTGTCTGTGGCTGTATTGATTGATGCTGCTGCTGCTGCTGCTGCTGCTGTTACTGGCTGTTGTGAGGGGAGTGATGTTGAAGGTTGTGGCCGAATTTTCCACTCTGGTGGAATTGAAGAGGGGGAGGGGTGGGTGCAGAAGGGCCGGAGGGATGGGGGATGGGGGGTGGGGGAACAGAGGGGAATAAGCGCGCCACCTTTCAGTGTCAGACTACTGATGTGATCAGAGAGAGAGAAGAACGCGGGTAGAGTGAGGTGGTAGTGTTGGGATGGGTGGTTTGTGAGTAATGAAGGCTCTGTTGCTGGTTTGATGAGTGTGGTGATGGGTATAATCAATGTGTGTGTGTGTGTGTGTGTGTGTGTGTGTGTGTGTAACATTTCAGCTTGCATTATAGCAGGAAAAGTCATAAAATGCCCTTAAGTTACAGATGATCTAAACAACCACGATCTGAACATGCATCGAAACACAACCAAGTAGAAAATTACAATCTTTCACAAGCTGATAAAATCCGATTAGTTCAAAGGATGCTGGTGATATCATCTATATTGTAATTGATGATGATAATTATACATTTTCAGACCAGACCATAATCATGTAAGCTGAGTATCTGGAAAGAACAATAACGTCTTGTTGGAGTAAACAATGTTTTCCAGATATGACTATGACAAAAAAATGTTAAAAGCTTAGATAAAAAGAAAAGGAAGACGTGAACTTACTTGTTGATTGTTCATAACTATGCTTGCTTGAAAGGCACAGGAATTTCTCGTATATTTAGATATGAGTTTGTATTAATTTGTATGCGTAACATTTTACAGGTTTAGGTATGTAGACCAAAGGAAAGGAAACACTGAGTTAATACACATTTTAAAAACGTTATGGTACTCTGCTGAGTGTTCACACCCTGTGGAATGTATCTATGATGTGATGGTAATAATGGCGGAGAAAGGTTTACCACTGGCTGGTTAAAGTTTCATAGTGTCATGTGTTAGATAGAGATGCAACATTGGCTATAATGCATCACTACAAAGTCAACAAGCACTTCGAAGAAAAGTAGAAAAAAAGAATGCAAGACCTATCTGGAATAAAGAAACCTACCACACATGAAACCTATATGCCAGAGTACTGCTGGTTACAAGAGCTCCACTGCTAAAAGAAACACACACACACATACACACACACAACACATACACGCACACAACACACACACAACACACACACACACACACACCACACACACACACACACATTTACTAAAATAGAATAGAAAGACCCCCTAGAAAGATGGCAGGGGGGTGAGAAGAAAATCTGTCAGGAAAGGTGTGAAAGTTGAGGATGTTTGCAGAGGATGGGCAAGAAGAGAGGGCTTGGCAAACGCGGGGGAGCAGAGTTGCTCCCTCCATCTATGGGGGAATTCTGTAGCCCCCTATATAAATATATTATTGATTTCTGCTGCACCAAGGCTAGTAGTAGTGGTAGCGGTCATTGTATGTGGTGATGGTGAAGGTGGTTCTCTGGCCAGTCCTTGTCTTTGCTGAGGTGATGAACTTGAGCAGGAGAGAGAGGGGTCTGGTCCTAAGTATTTCTATAGGGAAATGGTAACAGAGAGAGAGAGAGAGAGAGAGAGAGAGAGAGAGAGAGAGAGAGGAGAGAGAGAGAGAGAGAGAGAGAGAGAGAGAGGAGAGAGAGAGAGAGAGAGAGTGTAGTGTGTGGTGTGTGGTGTGTGTGTGGTGTGTGTGTGGTGTGTATGTGTGTGTGTGTGTGTGTGTGTAGTGTGCGTGCGCGCGCGCGTGTGTGTTATTCTTTTATATCGAGGATAATTGAATAAGTACTTGTGTGCTTTTTTACATCAAGTCCCCGTGTGTATGTGGTTTTGTAAATTTTGTCATATGCTTATTGTCCCCAAGCCAGTGCTAAGCAGCATCGAACATGATTACTAAGTAGATGGAATTTGCTAAAACTACAAATTGTTATTGATTGCTTGTGTGTTGTATAGGTCCCAAATGCACGCGCTTTGATTTGTTTTTACAAGATATAGCGCAAATAAATTCCATGTATTATCATTATTATTATTATTTGGCTTCAGTACAGTCATCCCGGTTCACCCAGCTGTAAACGGGTTCCTGCGCCCTCTGTAGGGTCAGGGAAGGTTAAAAAACAAAAGAGAGGAGATAAGCACCGCCCTCTATGGTATGCTGGCCCCTAGAGAAGCTGAGGTCTCTGACGCCTCGCTCCCCTATGACCACATAGGTTATGGACCAACTTCACATTTTTTACCTATCTGGGACCAATGTTGTCAGAAAAGGGAAAGTGATAAGTATCATGATATCAGTATTAATGACTGACCATCATGGTGTCAAACACCGTGATGTCATGTCCATGTGGAGAGAGAGTGTGGAGGGATCCATAGCCTGTGTGGACTGACACCCTGTCCATATCCGATGACGATGATTTAGCTAATGGACTGCCACGATGTCTGGTTGATTAGTTCGGAGACAAGGGGGCATCACATTCCACCTTTCTGTCGCCTTTGCCTTCTGTTGATTTGTTCTTTGATTCAATCAGTATTCAACCACACCATTTCTTCATTTTGAGGTGTGAGTCTCTGTCTTTCTGTCTGTCTGTCTGTCTGTTTGTCTGTGTCTGTCTTTCTGTCTGTCTTTGTCCTTCTGTCTCTTTGTCACTGTCTATGTATGTCTCTGTTTGTCTTTCTGCCTGCCTGTCTGTTGTGTGTTGTGTGTCTGTCTGTCTGTCTGTCTGTCTGTCTGTCTTGGTTGTCTGTCTGTCTGTCTCTCCTCCGTCCCCCTCTCTCTCTTCTCTCTCGTCTCCCTTCTTCTCACTCTAGCTCTCCTCCTGTCTCCTCTCTCTCTCTCTCTCTCTCCTCCCTCTCTCTCCTCCTCTCTCTCTCTCTCTCTCTCTCTCTTCTCTCTCTCTCTCTCTCTCTCTCTTCCTCCTCTCTCTCTTTTCCCTCTCTCTCTCTGTCTCTCTCGTCTGTCTGTCTGTCTGTCTGTCTTCTTCTCTTCGTCTCTGTCTGTCTCTGTCTGTCTGTCTCGTCTGTCTTCTCTCTCTCTCTCTCTCTCTCTCTCTCTCTCTCTCTCTCTCTCTCCTCCTCGTCTCTCTCTCTCTCTCTCTCTCTGCCTCATTGATGACTTTCACATGACGCTGAAGAAATGTCTGGGTATGTTAGAATGGCTAGAGAAAAAATCAAAAGTCGTCAAAGAAGGGAAACCAAACAATTGTTTCTGTCTATGTGTTCCACCAACTAGCCTTTTCCCATTACAAACACAACTTTATTGCACAACTTTGTTTTGAATTTTTAAAAACACATGAAAGGTGTAGGATTTTCCTCACTGTTAACTTTCTCTTTGTCACACTGCGTTATTTATCTTTTTTTTTTAAAACTTGAATGTTCATTTTATCTTATTTGATATATCCTGGTTTGTTTGGTTTTTTTTGCTCTCGGCTGGAGGAGCATTCAAGTTCCACCCATGATGAGCTTTTACGTATGCATAGTTTATTTGCCATTAAGGTAACTGCATTCCATCTTGGGAGATAATGTCTTAACACACCACCAGTGTGCATAGGTTTCTTTTTTTTGTTGTTTTATTAAGTTTGTCATCCCTCCAACCTGCACACAGTAGCTTCGTTGAAAAGCAGAAAGGTGTTCTGCGTGAGTCTGTGCACAGGACCTTGGTTTATTGTCTCATCCACAAGATTTTGGGGGGGAAATGCAGTTGCTACTGACGCTAACTCCTGGAGGAAAAATATTCCTTTGCAGTGGAGCCTCACTGGTGTTTTAAACCCAAGTCATCAGTTTACTAACTGAACGCTCTAACCTCGAGGCTAATCTTCCCTCTGTTTTGTGAATCTTTTCGTTTCTTTAATTCAGTTATTTATTTATTTATTTTTTTTTAAATTGTGACGGTTGTATTCGTGGAATAAAACTTTGACCTCTCCTGTGCGCCTGTCGATGCAAATGACATCCTCACCTTCTAGAAATTCTATGCTTGTGATTCCCTCTTTTCCATCCCTCTCTTTGCTTCTGCCTTGTTCCTTGTATACCTGTCAACTTCTTCTTGTCTATTTTCTGCCTTCTTGGTCCATTCTCCTGCTTTTTAATTCCACAAAAAACTTGGGGGTAAAAAGGAGAACAAGTCTCTCCCACACTGAAGTCAGACGTCGCTGGGTCTGACTTGTCAGGCGCTTAAGCTGCAATGCTTTGCATTTTGTGATCAAATAAAAAAACATATAAGAACCATAGCTGCCGTCTGAGCGTTTGACGACAAAGCAGAAGAATGTATCGATCTGTCCCTGTCTCTTTCTATCACTTTGCTGATGTGGTGGAACTGCTATTGACTCTTCTTGATATATGTAAAGCCGCTTTCAGCATCATTGCCTGTCACACTGACAGACATGCTATCTCTCTGCTCTTAGCATCTGTGTCTGAGTAAACCTTGAAAGCCAAAGTGTGTTTTTTGTGTGTTCTGTTGGGTTTTTTTAATGTGTGGGAGGAGGCGTTTTGTCTCGCAAGATGCTGTGTCAACAGATATATAATAATAATATATATATATATATATATATATATATTATATATATATATATTATATCTGTATCTGTATGTCTGTGCTTGTGTGTCTGTGCCTGTGTCTGTTTGCCTGTGAGTGTATGTGCTTGTGTGCTTTGGTGTAGCGTAGGTTGTAGGTGTACGTAGCTGCTTTACCTTCCCTGACCCTAAAGAGGGCAGGTACCCATTTACAGCTGGGTGACCTGAGGGACTGTACTGAAGCCAAAGTGCGCAAACGGTCACTTATCCACCTTTTAACAACGTTCAATTCTGCTTAACCTTAGCTTGGGAAACCAGGTGCTATGACCACTGAGGTATTCCATCTAAAATACAATCTTCTCAAGCAGTGGATTGAAAGTTGGCCATTTTTTAAATTTATTTATTTTATTCTTTAATATCGCGGTGGGAGCGCGAAACCCTAACCATCAGACCACTTGGGAGTAGAATGCTATCGCTACTATAATGATGACTGCAGACATAACGCACCACAGTGTACTGCCTCACCTCTCAGCCATCTTTGCTTTCTATTTGAGCATGGCCTGCAGCCACCTCATTGCTGATGGTGTCTGGTTGTCTGAGGCCTTAAGGACCCACAGCATTCGATCCTAAGGATCGGGTTCAGGGAGGCAAGTGTAGGCGCAGCTTATCTGAGTGAACGGAGAGAGGCTTTGCCTGGCACTGCTTTTCGTCAGTTATGTGACTGTCGGCATGGCCTCAGCTCCTTTGTTGTTTAAAAAAAAAGGAGAGGCTGACAGCTGCATCCCTTATGTAAAAGATTGTAAGAAAGCGAAACGATGTTCATTATTTTTGCTTAAAAAAAATACGAGCCTTGATGTTTTTTGTTTTTTTTTTCTGTCAGTGCTGGGTATCTGCGATTATTTCACAACGTTACCTCTTGGACCCTTGCAGTTTGAACAGCAAGAGATTTTGTGCGTGTGTAGCATAGCGCTTTTCTGCCTCCATAATACCCCTGTTGTGCATTTAAGTCCTTCTGTGGTGACTGTGTCACAGTGGTGCTTTTTCTCTTGACAGTGATGACTGTTTAGAGGGATGGGGCTTTCGGACGTAAGAGGATGAACGTCATGGCTGAAGGGGTGGAAATAATGTGTCTTCCCTGTTCTGTTTTCTTTTTCCTATTAATTTGCTCTTCTCCATTCCATGCACAACAAGCGGCACCATTGAGGAAATAAACCGACTTATCCCACAGTCCAGTAGACCACTGGGGCACCCCTGAAGATTTTGCAACCAGCTTCCTCTGACTCCTCGTGGTTCTAGGCTTTCTGTAGCAAGTCGTTCCACCCATGGCCAGTCCTACTCTCTGATGCTGTCTTCCCATCATTTTTTTCTGTTTTCTCTCTTCGTCTCTCTCCTTGTAATCCTCCCTGTTATCATCATCTTCTGGTTAAATGCCTCCCCCTTTCTCTGCCTTAGAACAGATCTCCTCAAGGTTACTTTGTTTTGTGTGTTAGTCTGGGGGTTTTGTTTGTTTCTCCTTTTTTATAACTGTAAATGATCTTTTTATGTGGTAACTGTGTAGCAGGTGAGATGATATCGATTCTTCCCCTGTTCTTGTTATGTGGGTTAGGAAGAGTTGTTATTTGATCTCTGAGCCGTTAAGTGCTCTATCTGCACTGGCTGCGTTATCGACATAATTGTATGTCTTTGCTTTTAAGTCGGAGATGGCTTAATCGTGGATATTGTATTTGTGTTGTGCTGCTGCTGCTGTGTGTGGGTGTAGGCGTTTCTTGCGATAAGATGCTGTATCAAGAAGTGTTTTTTAAGTATGCAGATGCATTTCAAAAGATCAGCCCAGTTTTCATGGAACACAGTTAGGATCCGAACTGTCTGAAAACAAGTTCTGTACATTTATGTAGTTTGTGCTCTCACACCAGACACCCGAAGATCATTCATTTTCTTGCTAACTATATTGAATAAATCATTAAGAAACAACAACAACTGTGGAATCAAAACTATCTGTAGTAGAACCTTCTTATTTTGTTATAAACCGCAAAGCACCCAGACACTTTAGGTGCATATCGGTCATTCTATAGATATTTTTGAAAGACTTGGTGCAGTTCGTTTAAGAAAAGTGTATCTTGTCTGGGAGAAGAAGAATCCTTTAAATGTAACGATACAAAAATAAACACATTTGTAGACAATGTGGAATCTCTTTCGCAAGATTGGTGTTTGCAGCACAAAGAGATGTCTGGCAGACTTAACAACTTTGCACCGAGTTGAAAAAAGCAATGTCTCGGGAATTCAATTTCTTTATCGAAAGATGAACAAGACGTCTGATTAAGAGATTCATGGAGGTTTGATGTAAATAAGAATTAAGAGTTTACTCGTGGTTTTTGATACCTTTCATATTTCTATATTTTTTAAAAATGTAGGTACAGATATTGACAAGAATTATAAAAAAAAATATATATATACACATATATACACATATATACACATATATATATAATTATATATATTATATTTTGTGTGTGTGTGTATATCTGTGTCTGTGTGTGTGCTCGTGCCCGCGTGCCTTTGTGCTTTTGAATACAAAGAAAATCACATTAAAACAGGCTGATAGTTTCTTCTCTTTTTCTCTCAGATTAAACAAGTCTTAATCAGATTGTAAGAGCCCCGTCTAGCTTTCTTTAAATGAGTTTTGAACGAAGATTACACCAGAAAGACTGATGGCATTCTAATGAAAGCTGACAGTGTCCAAATGAACTTTGTTTTCACAGGGACAGTTACAGTCCAGTGTTGTGTTTACATACAAACTGTGCGGGCCCACCCCCCTCACCCTATACTTCTTTTAGTTATTTCTCACAAGGCATCTTTCTGTTTGCATGCTGGTTAGAATTTTCCTTTTTATCCAAATCGCAAGTACGTCAGACTAGGAAGAGAAACTTCCAGAACAAATCTATGTCTACCATGTGTGTGTGTGTGTGTGTGTGTGTGTGTGTGTGTGTGTGTGTGTGTGTGTGTGTGTGTGTGTGTGTGTGTGTGTGTGTGTGTGTGTGTGTGTGTGTGGTGTGTGTGTGTGTGCGTGAGTGTGTGTGTGTGTGTGCGTGAGTGTGTGTGTGTGTGTTAGCGTTAATGTCCTGTTAGTCAAGTCAAGTCAATGAATGATCTTTATTGATTTTGCAATTTTGTTTTCATCTGCCCTTACACAAATATTCAACAAAATGGACTTCTTTAGCATTCACGGGCAACTATTAGCCTATATCATAAAAAAAACATCTCTGTGTGTGTACGTGTGTGCGTGCGTGCGTGCTGTGCGTTGTGTGCGTGCGTGTGTGCTTGTGTGCGGGTGCGTGCGTGCGTGTTGTGTGTGTGCGTGTATGTGTGTGTGTTTGTGTTTCATTGTTCTTTTAGTGTATGTGTTGTGTGTGTGTTGTGTTTGTGTGTTGTGTTGTGTGTGTTTTCGTGTGTGTGTGTGTGTTGTGTCTGTGAATGTTGCTGTGTGTCGTGTCGTTGTGTGTGTGTGCTGTGCTGTGCGCCCCGCTCCGTCGCGTCGCGCGCGTATGTGTGTGTGTGTGTGTGTGTGTGTGTGTGTGTGTGTGTGTGTGTGTGTGTGTGTGTGTGAGTGTGTGTGTGTGTGTGTGTGTGTGTGTGTGTGTGAGTGTTGTTTGTATGTTTGTGTTTCCTGAGCTTTATTTAAGAAGAATTTCGTTGCTTGGCATTTCTTTGTTCTGTTCATGACATCTTCGTCCTAGAAAGCTTAACTCCAAACCTCCGGTGTCTTTCTTTTCTTGGGACGAGTTGGGGGGGTGGGGGGGGGGGGGGCGTTGGGGCGTTGGGGTTGCGGGGGTTGAGTCAGAGGGCTTCTTATTTGGCAGTTTCCACAGCAAGTGTTACCTCCTTGTACGTGAGGAGAAAAAATCTCAATATAAATTAGCCGGGAGGGGGGAGAAAAGTGCTTTTGCGTTTTCAGGCTTTTAGAGTAGGGGAGTGTTTCTGATTTGGTTGCTTTTCCTGCAATGCTTATTTGTATGTGTGTGTGTTGTCTGTCTGTCTGTTGTCAGGGATTCTTTTCCTTTGTTTCCCTACAAGTGCGTGTGCAAACACACGTGCATGCACATGCGTGGAAGTATTTGTGTTCATACGCACACATACTCTCTTTCTCTGTCTGTCTGCCTGTCTGTCTTTCTTTATTTCTGTCTGTGTGTCTGTCTGTGTGTCTGTCTTTCTATCTATCTATCTATCTATCTATCTATCTATCTATCTATCTTTTCTATCTATCTATCTATCTATCTATCTATCTATCTATCTATCTATCTATCTATTATTATCTATCTATCTATCTATCTTTCTATCTCTCTCTCTCACTGAAAGGTGGGCAACAACAAGATATTTATGAATGTTTGAAGTGTGCCAGTAAAGTGCTTTTACTTTTCCAAGACAGCTTTCTATATGTTTTTTTCTCTCTCTATCTTGCAAGTGCTTTTTGAAAATATGATTTCTTTTTTTTCTGGTTATGACTTTGGTAATTGACGTTAGGAGAAAAAGAAACGTTTTCTTTTGTCTGAAGTGCGTACATGACGGGTAAGTTGTTGAGTCCGTTTCTATTCTATAGCAATGATAATAACGCATGGCATTTATATCGCGCCGAATCTTATAAAGCAAACAAATCAAAGTGCTTGTGTCTCTACTGGGGCCCCTCTGTCTGTGTTTGGAATTCATTCTCTACATCAAAGAGATTTATTTCATTTTATATAATTATTATGAATTTACTTCAATTCTATAGATCCATGAAGTCGTGGGTTCGACTCTCGGCGACGTCTGGTGAACTTAGTGTAGAGGTTCTTACGATCGTTCAGGTCAGCTTCAAGTGCAGACCTGCAAATGCCTTAATTCCCTTTGAGTATTTTTACACATGCAGAAGATAAAACATGCAGGTGTAAGATCCCGTAATTCATGTCAGCATTTGGTGGGTTACGGAAATACTAACATACCCAGCATACATCGCCGAAGTCGACATACGGCTACCTTCATGGTGAGCAAAAATGGTTAAAATATTTCAGGGAAATTGCTGGTTTACTAAATTAAGTATGAAAAACCATTTTTGTGTTTGCCTGAAAATCAGAACCGCTACAGTATCAGTCTTTTAACCTAAATGACCTTTGGGAGACATGAGGGACATATTGATTAACATCATTTTTCTAAGCGGTGTGTCTAACAATAGTAAAAAAAAAAAAAAAAAAAAAAAAAAAAAAGACTTTACAACAGTCTCTTGACTCCTCTTTTTCACTATTATGATTCACTTCTGTAGAGCATAACAACAGTCTAGATAATAGAATTGTGTGGTTCCCTGTCAAAGTTTAATGACCATGATGTTCTGAAAATAAGAAGCCACCCAACTCTATCGATCTGTGTGGAGGCAAGACTCCATTTTCTTACTTCTTCAGCATCATTCTCCATTTCATCCCTTCCATTCCGTTCTTCTGCAGTGTAAATCAGCATTCTGCTGTCACCCCTTCACGGGTGGTCTTTGCGTGAGACTGCAAGACCTGTCCGAGGTGATAGCTGTGATGGCTGTGGCTCCCCCCTGTCAGTCAGCAGTGTTGAAGAGGATGGAATTGACAAATAGAAAACAGAGTAACGATGAGATGGATGACGAGTTATTTTTTTTCACGTTTCTGCATATTTCTTTTCTACTTACTCCTTTGCAATAAATCACGATTGTAATTGTAAGATGTTTCAGTTGCTTATTTGGGTATATTATCGAGACCTTTTGTGTGTGATTGTTCTTTTGCTTTTTTGCCCTTTTTTGACTTTCTTTCCAGTTTTTTTTGTGTATGCCTGTCTCTCTGTGACTATGCCTCTTTCTCTGTTGTTTTATGTAGTCACCGTTTTATCTTGGGCGTGTGTGTGTGTGGGGAGTTGCCTTACTCTCTCCAATGTAATATTTTTCTCATAATATCTGTAAATCTTTCTATTTACTTTTTCCAAACATAAAGAGTGTCAGCAAGCCTGAGGGAGAAATAAAGGAAAGACAAATACCTTTTCTAACAGTGTCCATTCAGAAAAGTAAGCTATCAGTGTGTATGTGGTAAAATGAAGAGCTGATCAAGCACCAGTTTGTTGATACCTTCATGTTTCATTCTCATTACCAGCTCGTGGAGGGTGTGACAAGATCTAGATGTCATGGGCGACATCACTGTTGTAGTCTGATGGCTGTGATGTCGTGGAAATAAGATGCCATCATCTCTATTGATCTGCGTGGAGACAAGACACCATTGCACTTTTCTTCAGCATCTCTGCTTACCCTTTTCCCTCTATCTTGGTGTACACTGGCATCCTGCTGTCACCACTTCAGGGCGGAAAAAGGTCTTTGCGTGAGGCTGCAAGACCTGTCAGAGGGGACTGTGATAGCTGTGCCCCCCCCCCCCCCCAGCCCCTGTCAATCAGCAGTTGCAAGAGGATGGAATTGACAGATAGAAAACAAATAATGAGATACTGAGATGGATGACGTTTTGTTCTTTTTATGCTACTGCAGGATTTTTTAATTCACACTTTTGCATTGAATCAAGACGTTTCAGGACTCTTTTAGGTGCATTATCTAAAGCTTCAAAGTCTGTTTATAACTGTTCTTTTGCTTTTGTTTTTTCGCTTCCTTTTATTCTTTAAAATCACTTTGTATGTGTGTCTCTCTTTTTATGACCTTTTCCCTTGCTTTATGTATGTTTCCTTTTTATACAGGTTTCTTTCTTTGCATGCACACAAGTGTCGTGTTTGAATACCATACCTGAGGAACAATCGGGGAGTTGAAGTCCCCGGGGCAGCTGGGGCTGTATAATATAAAAAATGATGGGTAGGCGCTTAACTTGTGGCGACGCACTCTCCCCGGGGAGAGCAGCCCGAATTTCATGCAGAGAAATCTGCTGTGACATGAAGTGGTAATACAATTTAAAAAAAAAAAAAGAACCTTCTTTATTGATCTGTGTGGAGACAAGACGCCATTGCGATATTGTTCAGCATCTCTTCCTCCCCATTTCCGTCAACCTTGATGTGAACGGGCAGTCTGCTGTCACCACTTCAGGGGTGGTCTCTGCGTGAGGCTGCAAGACCTGTCAGAGGGGACTGTGATAGCTGTGGTTCCCCTCCCCCTATCAGTCAGCAGTGATGGAGAGGATGAAACTGACAGATCGAAAAACACATAGGGAGAAGATGAGATGAATGACCTGTTATTTTTTATGTTTCTATACATTTTTTTTCTGCCCACTCATTTCCATAAGTATTTAAATCCCAGCTGTGGTTTGCCTATGGGATGATTTCCCTGCATTAGTTGTCGATAGAGGAGGTCTTTAGAAATCCGTCCCGTTCATCATCCATGCTCACATCTATCTATCTATCTATCTATCTATCTATCTATCTATCTATCTATCTATCTATCTATCTATCTATCTATCTATCTATCTATCTAGCTGTCTGTCTGTCTGGCTGGCTGGC
Source organism: Stramonita haemastoma (assembly GCA_030674155.1). NCBI lineage: Eukaryota > Metazoa > Mollusca > Gastropoda > Neogastropoda > Muricidae > Stramonita > Stramonita haemastoma. The sequence continues at coordinate 43,713,624 of CM060324.1, forward strand.
TGGCTGGCTGGCTGGCTGGCTGGCTGGCTGGCTGGCTGGCTGGCTATCTATCTATCTATCTATCTATCTATCTATCTATCTATCTATCTATCTATCTATCTATCTGTTCCAGACCTTATTTGCATCAGCAAACGTTTAGAACAGAAAGAGCTAATTAACTTTCTTTCACATAATTAACTCAAGAGAGAGTTCTATCAGTCTATTAAATAGGTTTTTTTCACAAATTTTGTGATACGATAAAGACCTGATCAAAATCACTAACCTGTCCCCACCTGGGTGTCTTAATCAGTTCTTATCACCAGCTTCTGGAAACAGAGAGAGAGAGAGAGACAGAGACAGAGACAGAGACAGAGTCAGAGACAGAGACAGAGAGACAGACAGACACACACACACAGAGACAGAAAGACAAACAGACAGACAGAAATATAGACAGACAGAGACCTAGAGACAGAGACAGGGACACAGACAGACAGAAATACATGCGGAGACAGAGACACAGAGGGAGAGAGACAGAGACACAGACAGAGACAGGGAGAGAGAGACAGACAGAGACAGACAGAGAGAGAGACAGAGATTATGACAAGTAGTCTTAACAACCCCGTGGGACCTTCCTGTCCTCCTGTCTTATACTATCTATGACTGCTGTAGAGATGGACTGACTGCCCTGCCACAGCCACCCTTTCACTATTGATCCGCGTGCAGACAACGCACCACAAAGCACGGCACCCTTCTTCAGTACCTCCGTTTCCCCCCCCCCCCCCCCTTCCTGTCTTGGTGTAAATCAGCAGCCTGCTGTCACCCCTTCGCGGGTGGTCTTTGCGTGAGGCTGCAAGACCTGTCAGAGGTGATAGCTGTGACTCTTTCCCCAGGACAGTAAATGGCAGTGACGCTCCACCACATAGTGAGTCGTATTGCACCTGAGGTCATTTTTTGGTTATTGACATGTTACTAATCTGCAATGAAATGACCATACAATACAAAAAAAAAACAGATTGAAAATCGGTCAATTCTATGAAAAGTTATTACAACTTGAAATGATAGACTACAGGCAATTTTAAAAAATGAGATATGGACAAGTTTAGCATCATGATAGGTGGTCAGAAAGCTTTAAAGAAGGCTTGGGTATTTAAAAAAACACATTTAAAGACAAAAGACAACAAAGCTATGCCTTGATATTTCACTGCAAAGTAGAGTAATGGCTATAGCTTTACAGTCAATGAAAAATATTAAAATCGACAACTTGAACCCCGCCTGCGGAAAAGTGGGTGAGGTGCTAAGCGACTCATTTCGTGGTGGAGCGTCACCCCTGTTGTTGTTAGGCTAGTCAGCAGCAGTAGCCTAGTCTTGGTGGAGAGGAAGAGGATGACAAGCTCAAAGTGTGGGTAAAGAGGGATGAAGAGACAGATGTCAAACTTTTCTTCCTCTGCCTTGCATTCTTTTCACTATTCACCTGGTCCTGTTGGTTAAGCTAGGCCTAGTTGGTTGGTAAGGGGAACACAGAGTGAATGCAAAGTTGTTGTTTTAGGTAATGTCCTTTTTCGATGTACTTGTGTTGTC
>CM060324.1:43722680-43760180 GCA_030674155.1 Stramonita haemastoma
TTCCCTGCCTCTTCCTGTCACCTTGCTTGAAAGGAGATGTTATTGACTCTTCTCGACATGCGAATCTCCTGCCGCTAGCTTAAGCCGTCTTCTTGACTCAAGTGTCTCTGCCCTCAAAGAACTCGTCTCAGATGCTTAACCAGGATTTTTTCTTCTTTTTTTTGGTGTTGTGTAGTTCTGTGGGTGAAGGAGTTTCTGTTGCTGCGTCAGTTGTTTCTTTCCTGCAGAGTGACAAGACGACCGAGATTTTTGCAACAAGCGTGACAAGATACAAGAATTTTCTTTCTTTGAGAGTGATATGACACCAGAATCCCTTGCTTTGAGAGTGCCAAGACACCAGATATTTCTTGGTTTGAGAGTGCCAAGACACCAGACATTTCCTGCTTTGAGAGTGCCAAGACACCAGACATTTCCTGCTTTGAGAGTGCCAAGACACCAGACATTCCTGCTTTGAGTGCCAAGACACCAGATATTTCTTGCTTTGAGACTGACAAGGCAACGATGATCTCTTGCCTCCTATTTGACTTTCACTTTTCTTGTTAGGTTTACCTCTTGTTGACATTTAAGCATCTCTGCAAATATACTTCCTTTTACGTTCAAAAGCTGTGATAGGTAGCCACTGTCTAAGCAAACCTTGCTTCGGAATTAGATATGCTCTAAAAGTATTTTTATGTACTTTTTGTAGCTAAGCTGAAAGAAGTATGTGTGTGTGTGTTGTGAAGTCAATAGTATTTTGTGGTTGGTTTATCATATTTATTGCTAGCGAGCCTGCATCTAAAATGTTGTTTACTTTTATTCCATTTTCCCAATTTCCTTCCTTTTACTATAAACGCATAATGATAGCAAAATGCATGCAAAACTGCAAGACTGGGTTTGCGTAATGTAATCATATTAATTCTTCTGGTCGATTTCTTCATCAGCCTGCTGCTTCTCTCATTCTCTCTCTCTCTTTCTGTTACTGCAGTAAGCAGTGTGTGTTTTTTTGGTGTGTAGCGCTTGTGTGGAAGGTGAGAGGATATCGATCTCTCCCTGTCTCTTCTTATCGGCTTGCTTGAAAGGAGCTGTTATTGACTCTTCTTGACATGCAAGTCTTCTGCCCGAAGCTTAATCCTTCTTCATGACACAGACGTCTGTATCCTCAAAGAACCTGTCCAGATGGCTTAATCACGGACTTTTCTGTGGAGTTGTGTGCTTCTGTGTGTGGAGGAGTTTCCGATGGTAAAATTTTTGGTCAGTACTTCTTGCTTTGAGAGTGAATAGACACTGGAGGTTTCCTGCTTTGAGAGTGACGAGACACTGGACATTTCTTACTTTAAGAGTTACAAAACACGGGAAATTCCCTGCTTTGAGAGTAACAAGACACCAGAGATTTCTGTTGCGAAAGTAACAAGACACCAGACATTCCCTGCTTTGAGGGAAAAAAGACGCCAGATATTTCCTGCTTTGACAGTAACTAGACACTGGAAATTTCCTGCTTTGAGAGTGACAAGACACTGGAAATTTCCTGCTTTGAGAGTGACAAGAAACCAGATATTTTCTGCTGTGAGAGTGACAAGACACTGGAAATTTCCTGGAAATATCTCTCTTACTCTATCCTCTATCACTCTCTCTCTCTCTCTCTCTACTCTCTCATCTCTCTCTCTCTCTCTCTCTCTGCTCATCTCCTCGTCTCTCCTGCTCTCTCTCTACTCTCTCTCTCTCTCTCTCTATCTTTAGTATGATTATGTATGTATGTATGTATGTATGTATGTATGTATGTATGTATGTATTATGTATGTATGTATATGTATGTATGTATGTATGTAAATGTATATATCTGTTTTGCAGTTTTCTCTATCATAGCTATTGTCTAGTTTTTCCATCAGTGTAGGTTGTTTGGGATTTATTTTTTTATTTGCATTTTCCCCTCTCTTTTTTTTCTTTCAATACATTAAGCTCCTTATATTTTCTTGTTCACTGTAGTGTTTGCACTGAAAGTGAGAGGATATTGATCTTTCCCGGTCTCTCCCTATCACCTTGCTTGAAAGGAGCTGTTATTGACTCTTCTCGACATGTGAGTCTTCTGCTGGAAACTTAAGCTATCTTCCTGACACAAGCCTCTTTGGCCTTAATGCCCGTGTCTGGGATGGCTTAATCACGGCTTTTTTTCTTTTCTTTTTTGCATAGTTGTGAAGTTCTGTGGCTGGAGGTGTTTTTTAAGTGTGTGGAAAGTTGCTGTGTTGGTATTGAGACTGTGGTAAGAAACCCGTGTGATCTCTGTGGGGCCAAGGGTCTGAGGTGAAATGAGGCTTTGTGGAGAAACCCAATTACTCTGCATGTCTAGACTTTCTTAACTTGTGTTGTTGTTGTTGTTGTTGTTGTTGTTGTTGTTGTTGTTGTTGTTGTTGTTGTTGTTCTTCTTCTTCTTCTTCTTCTTCTTCTTCTTCTTCTTCTTCTTCTTCTTCTTTTCTTCTTTCTTCTTCTTCTTTCTCCTTTTCTTCTCCTTTTCCTTTTCTTCTTCTTCTTCTTCTTCTTCTTCTTCTTCTTCTTCTTCTTCTTCTTCTTCTTCTTCTTCTTCTTCTTTCTTCTTCTCTCCTTTTCCTTCTTCTTCTCTTTGCTATTCTTAATTCTTTATAATTCTTATTTCTTCGCAATTCTTAATTCTTCATAATTCTTCATTATTTGCAATTCTTTGCAAGTCTTCGCAATTCTTCTTCTTTGCAATTCTCCTTCTTTGCAATTTTTCTTCTTTGCAGTTCTTCTTCGTAATTCTTCTTCTTTGCAATTCTTCTTCTTCGCAATTCTCGTCTTCTTTGCAATTCTTCTTCGTAATTCTTCTTCTTTGCAATTCTTTACATTTTTTTTTACAATTCCTCTTTGCAGTTCTTCTTCTTCACAACTCTTCTTCTTCTTCTTAATTTTTCTTCGCAATTCGACTTCTTAATTTTTCTCTTAAGCAGTTCTTCCCAATTTCTTTTTGTATTCTTCTTCGCATTATTTCTTCTTGCTATTCTTCTTTTGATTCGCAATTCTTCTTCTTCTTCTTCTTCGCAATTCTTTTTCGCAATTCTTCTTTGCAATTCTTCTTCTTCTTTGCACTTATTCTTCATCGAAATTCTTCTTCTTCGTAATCCTTCTTCTCCGCTTTTCTTCTGCTTCGCAATTCTGTTTTTATCGTTTTTTGGAAGTCTTCTTTTTCTCTGCAATTTTTTCTTTTTTCTGCTGCTGCTTTTACTTCTGATTGTGCTACTTTATCTTCATTTTTTCTTACTTTACCTTCATTTTCTTTCTTTCTTTTTTCCCTTTTGCTCTCTCCTCCTCCTCTTACTGTTTCTTCTTAGTGTTAATGCGCAGATCAAAGTCAAAGTCATCTTTTTATTTCCAGATGGTACGTTTGATTAGTATTGATTTGTGCATTGTACGTGCACACGGTTGTGGGCCTCTGTGTGTGTGTGTGTGTGTGTGTGTGTGTGTGTGTGTGTGTGTGTGTGTGTGTGTGTGTGTGTGTGTGTGTGTGTGTGTGTGTTGTGTGTGGTTACGTGTGTGAGTGCGTGTGCGTGCGTGCGTGCGTGCTGAGCGTGTGTGTGTGGTGTGTGTGTGTGTGTCATTTTTGGTTGTTAGAGATAAGTTAAACAGGTAGTAGCACATAAGGGAGTGTTGTTGGGTTTTTTGATGATCATGCATCATTACTTTTTTATTTTGAAAGATGTCAGATTTTTGGCCCCGTTATAGCTGACATACTAGTCCTCTTTTTTTATATCAAAGTTAAAGTTAGCAGTCACGTTGTTTCCTTCATTTTCTCCTATCTCCTATTCACCCCAACACGCTAAACTTTTGTTGAACTTAAGCTTTCTGTCTGTAAATGCATGTCTTTTTTGTGCTCAAAAGCTGTGACAGACTACGACTGTCCAGCCAAAGCGTGAGAGTCCATGCTTTACTTAAACTAGAGTCAGACAAAACACAGTGTATAAGTGCTTTGATCTAAGCTGGTATTGCGTGTCTGTGCTGTGATTTAGAGATGTGTTACAGGGAGTCTGAAGACGGCTTTTATGTCTGTAGTACTGGCCTGCTAGTCAGGAGTTCAGCAAGAGTTTAAATAGCCATGTTCAGCGGTATTGCCTCTGCTAAATAATCACGGGTTAGTGGTGCTACATTGTTATAATGAATGCTGAGACAGAAAGCAGCTAAACTGTTCTTCATCATTCTTGTTCTCTTTGGCAGTCTAACGTGTACCATCTTTACTGGACTGGTGCTACTGCTGAGGTCGCTGAGTTTGTGTCCCTAAGTAACCCCATCGTTTATGGGAACACCTTTACCCTTACTTTTACCTGTAATACCACGCTAACGTCTGTGTCATCGACGTTTGAATTGATTGCTGGATGGAATTTGCATGTCTATAATGGCTTGCAAAGGATGGAATAGTTTAGAGACTGTTCAGCATGTCTGAAAGAACTATAGCAATTTTTTTCTTTTGACCTATTATTCTTTTTTCGCTTTTTTTCCCATTGCAATATGAAAAATGTGACACAAATTTAGCAAAACATGAAATTTAAAATTATATTCTGTTATACACGTGTTGTCACATTTGTGTATGTCTCCATGATTTTCATACAACTATAAATCACAGCAGATTTCTCTGTTAAATTTGGGCTGCTGTCCCCGGGGGAGAGCACTTTGCCTAAGTAGCAGCGCCACCCATAAATTAAATACAAAAGTATTGTTCCCCTGTCTACACCTATACCTGTTTTCCTATCAGAGTGGTTTTTTTCTACAGAATTTTGCCAGGGGCAAGTCCCTTATTGCCATGGGGTCATTTACATGCGCTAAAAAGACCCTAATTATGTGTAATACTCGGTTTATCATATCATCCAAAAGACCACCACCCAGACTACTACTCATGGTTTAATGGATGGAGGAAAAGTTTGAGGCCCCAATGGGGATTGAATCACCACACACTTCCTTCCCGGACTTTTTGCTTTCTAGACAGGCACGTTACCTCTAGACCACCAATTCACATGTTTCTATGTTTCTCTCATTTTCCCCTCTTTCTTCTTTCAACAGATTAAGATTCTATATTTTCCTTACTCTGTACTTCTTGCATTGAGTGTGAAAGGATATTGATCTTTCCTTGTCTCTTCTTAACACCTTTCCTGAAAGAAGGAGCCATTGACGCCCCTTGACATGCGAGTCCTTTGCCGACAGCTTAAGCCGTCTTCCTGACACAAGCTTCTTTGCCCCTAATGGCCTTGTCTGAGATGGCTTAATCAGAGATTGTGTTCTTTCTTTTCCTCAGAGTCTTGTGCTTCTATAGGGGGAGGCAAGGCGTTTTTAGTGGTAAGTTTCTGCCTCAACATGTACTACTCTGACTGCAAGAAGAAACCAATGTGATGTGTGTAGGCAATGGCTCTGATGTAATCTGATGCTTCCTGGAGAAAAACCAATCACCCTTTAGCTTAAGACATGGCTGAGTTTGAGATTTTCTTTCTCTTCTCTGCTTTCTTTTCTTCTTTTCCTAGCTGCAAAAGTTATAACTGTACAATAGTGTCTGATACCTTATATCAAGCTCTGTCTGGTTGTAATCAAGTATGTCTGAAAGAGTTCTAGCAGTTTGCCATCTGGGTTCTCTTCTTCCTTTTCCCTATCTTCATAGCAATAGGAAAAAAAGTGGTAAAAATCTTTGTTAAAAAGTAAATTGTATATACATATGCTATGCAGAGGAAGAAAAAATGCAGATAAAGGAAAATATGTGAGGACAACATCAGCGAACGGACAGGCCTAGAACTCAACAAATTTTTGAGAAAGGCAGAACAGAGAGAAGAATGGAGGGAACTGTTTGTCATGTCTTCAGGGGTGCCCCCACAGTCGCCAGACTAAGGGATAGATAGCTAGATAGATAGATCGATCGATCGATGATAGATGGATGGATGGATGGATAGATATAGATAAATAGATAAATAGATAGATAGTTAGATAGATTGATCGATCGATGATCGATCGATCGATAGAAAAGTAGATAGATAGATAGATAGTAGATAGATAGATAGATAGATAGATAGATAGATAGATAGATAGATAGATAGATAGATAGATAGATAGATAGATAGTTATGTATGCAATGTTTTCCTCATTAGGATTTTGCTCCTGTCTGCATCTTTATCTGTTTGTTTCTCAAGTTTCCATCTCTCCTTTCCTTTCAACACATTAAGCTCCTTATATTTTCTTTTTTTCTCAGTAATGCTTGTGCTGTAGGCGGGAGAATACATGATTGATTTTGTGTCTGTCTCATTCTATCACCTTTTTTTTTAAAAAGAAGGTGCTGTTGACGCTTTTCAACATGCGAGCCTTCTGCCGGCAGCTTAATGCTTCTCCTTGACACAAGCCTCTTTGCCCCTGGTGTGCTTGTCTGAGATGGCTTAATCAGAGATTGTCTTCTTTCTTTTCCTCAAAGTCATGTGGTTCTATGTGTTAGGCGTTTCTTGTGTTAAGTTCCTGATTCAGTGTGTACTACTATGATTGCAAGAAGAGAGCAATGTGATTCCTGTAGGCAACGGCTCTGATGTGAGCTGATGCCTCCTGGAGAAAACCAATTACCTCTCAGCTTCAGAATGGGCTGAGTTGTAGAGTTTCTTTTTCTTCTTTGCCTCCTCCTCTTTCTTCTTTTTTCGAAGTTGTAAAAGTTATAACACTGTTAGTGTTTAAATACGTGATGCAAAGCTCTGTCTGGTTGTAATCAACTAATAAGAAGTTTATGGTGTCTGGCGCTTTACAACCCTGTACACATGAAGACAAATTTAATGTTCGAAGTTGCAGCTCTAAATATTTTAGGAAAAAAAAAACATAACAAGGAGTGTCATCTTGGAAAAAAAACCTCTGCTGCTAACCCACTTTACAACCAGGTTGAGCAATATATCATTTTTGATTTTATGATGTTTTGATTGATTGCCAATATTCTGTAGAAAACGGATTGTCAAAATATCTATATACGCAACGAATGGTTTTGTGTGTATGCTATCTAATAGTTGAATAATCTAAGTAACAGGCTGTTTTCAATAGAAGCTTACAAGTGTAAACTTATATCTATGCCCAAAAATATGTACACCATACACAATATTTTTTTCCTGGAAAAATGTTTGTATCAGTATGCATTTGCCCACATCCATCCCCCTTTTTTCCATTAAAAAATTGTAAGCTAGTTGTTCGACTCTTTTGATTTAATTTTTCTGTCTGTATGCGTATTTTGTTAACCAAGTGTAGTGCCTTTTTTGTATCTTACAAAGTCATCACTAGGTTGCCAACAAAACATTCGAAATGTCTTTCCCTCCCCCCCCCCCCCCCCCCCCCATTAAAAACATAAAAAACGATATCTGGGTAACACCTTACTCACGCCTTCTACTGATGCATATTTTTTGTAGGGAGTGTATCGAAGGTCCAAAATGTCTACGTAGGATGTCTTGGTCCCAGGCTGATGACTACGATTCTTATGGAAATAGACTGCAGCCATTAATGTTGATTGATGCACAGACAGCACGCCAGTCGCTGCACTCTCCTTTAGTACTTCCGTTTCCTCTCTGTTTCGGTTGACCAACATTCCCTTCTGCTCACAGCATTATGGATGGTCTTTGCATGCACGAGGCTGCTGTAGTGTTCTCAGTAGTGATGGGGCTTCATGTGTGATAGGATGGGAGGGGATGGATGGAACAGTGAATGAGGAAAGTGTTAAAAGAGGCATCAGGGAAAGGGGTAGGGGGTCTTATTCTTCGCCGTCCAGCCTCTGTTAATTTTATGATGAATGAGAACTGCTTCTGAAGAACTGAGATAAGGAGTGTTTGAACGCAGTTGGGTTTTTTCCACGTTGGTTTAACTGGTCTTGTTCTCTGTAAGGGTTCTGATTTATTTTGATTTGTTTTTTGTTTTTGTTTGGTTGATACTTTTTTGTTTGGGTTTTTGTTGGTTTTTTGCTTCTTCTTTTTTTTTGGGGGGGGGGCTTTTTTTTCTTTTGTTTTTATATCTCTTTCTTTTTTTCTATTTTTCTGCTTTTCCTCTTTCTTTCTCACTTAGTTTTCTTGTCTTTCTTTTTTCAACTGTGTTCTTTTGTTTTCTTTAGTATATTTCTTTTTGTTTTATCTTGCTTTAGTTTGGTTTGTCTTTCTTTCGGTCTTTCGTTCTTTTTCTTTCGTTTTTTTCTTTTGTTTATTCCCTTTCACTTTCTGTTTTCTTTCCTTTCCTTCATTGTTTTTTTCCTTCCATCCTTTTTTTCTGTTCTTTCTTCTTTTCTTTTCCCTTGTCTGCTTTTCGTTCTTTATGTTTTTGCACTGTGATTGTTTAACAGTTGTTTTTCTTTCAATGTATAAAGAAAATCAGAATGTGACAGGATGTTGATCGCGTTGCTTGCTTGCGTCACCTCCTTTGCTATTGACTGGGGTTACGTCAGTAGACTCCCCCTTTGTCTCAAATGTCTGTGCCTTAGAGCTTTCTTAGCTTTTTTTTTTGGTTTCAGGTTTTCTGTTTGAGTTGTGAGCATAGTGGTGTGTTTTTTCTATGTGTCAGTTTGCAGTGATGACTTCTCTAGCTGTATGTGTAAAATAAAGGAAAAACAACTTCACTCAGAACTAACTGTTAGCATCAGGTAAATTTTGGCACTAATCAGAAACAGGCTGTTGAGGGCAGGGTAACCTAAAGTTAGTAGTTAAAATACTTTTTTTTGTTATCTGACGGTAAACTGAGTATTTTTGTTTGAAGTCTTTGGGTATGTGTGCTAATACTTACATTTGATGAGGTTGTGTTGTTTTGCTATTTTTTTAAAGTTTTTTTTTGTCTGTGAATTGTATGGCTTTTTACCGTCCATAGTAAATCCACTTCACTAGAAGTCATACAAGTGAGACAAAACCACGCCATCTGTATTTGTATCCCTGTAAGTTAGCTTTTTTTCCTAGATAAGTAGCGACAACTTTTTGTTGCCCTGGGTTCTCTTAGGTGCGCTAAAAGCATGGTGCATACAGGCGATCGGTTTATCGTCTCAGTTGGAAGACTTGCCACCCAGACGATCACCCACAGTCAAGTGGATTGGGTGGGGGCAGAGGGGAAGGGAGAACACACACTGTGGATCGAACCCAGACTTTTCACTTTTTAAGAAGGTGTATTACCTCTAGACCACCGAGTCAGTATGGAATGATATCAATGTACTCAACATGCATGTGATACATGGGGGTGGAGGGGGGGGGGAATAAACTAGGCCGGGATGGCAAGGTTATCCCACAAAAAATCACTGCTTGAAAACTTTAGTGTAATGCCTTGTGACTCCTCCAGAAGTTAACAAAAACTTCAAGTCAACTCAGTGCTCTGCTGACAAGAAAATTCAGTCACTGTATTTAGTTTGGTTCGTACTTCTCCGAAATCGGAATGCGGCTGCCTCAGTGGTGGGTAAAAAAAACCCTAGTCGAATACGCAAAATATCACCACGGAGGAACGCAGGAGCTTTAGCCGAGGAACAAACAAAAATAATGCTTCATATTGTTCCTTTTTCAACAGTTTAATTTTTAGTATAGCACTATAGATTTGTATTCAGTACAAACAAGAGGTTTGAAACCATGCAGTGTTTTTTTCTGATTTAAACAAATCCTGTCTTTGCTGAGCAATAACTTTTGTGGTCTGGGGCTACATAATGTCAGCAGATAGAACTTTGTTAAAGGTCCCTGAAAAAGTTACTAGCAAAAGGTTTGATTTCGCAACTGTGATGTTGAGAAACCTTTTTCCTACTTGTAAATCAAGTTTAGAGACACACTTTCCTTCTAGAGCTTATTTTTGTAGAAAGTTTAAAGACAACAGTTTTAAACATCCCTTTAGAACAAACTGCCTGTGCGTGGGACGAAGAGCAAGCATCTCGTAGACTCATCAACTGGTTAATTCTTGCGTTGCCAAATTTTGTTTGTTGTTAACAACTTGAACAACACAAAATGATATCAGCTGAAAATATAGAGCGTTGCACTCTTTTTTTTTTCCAGAAAGTTTATTTTGCATCATGTTCAAGCAAGTTTATGATGATCAAATGGCTGAATCATTATTGCCAGACAACAAACGTTGCTGTCTAAGCGTTTGATAAAGAAGAAGTAAACGACTAAGTCTATAATGAGAGGCAGGTGAAACAAACTGACAAGTAATATAAGGCTGCTTAATGATGATGCAGCCTCTTGAGGCCATTCATTACTGTTAGAGGGGGTGTCTTGTTGTTGGTTTTACATATAAAACCTGGCAATAAGGATCTTGATGAGACGAACTAAACAAACGCTGATGGCATTCACACAAAACAGAGGTAATGAGGTGAAACTCGTGTTGTTCCTCCTCCCCTACCCGCGTACCGCCTTCCCCACTCTCTGTTCATTCTACCCCATGTTTTTTGAGGGAGTGGGACAACAGGATGTGGTTGAATGAAATCGTTTTTCTATGTTTTTTCTTCTTCTCTCTCTCCCATTTTTCTGTGATATCCGGTCTGTCTGGTTCTTGTATAGTCTTTATCCTTTGACATCCACATCAAAGGACACCCAATCAAAAGAGGAGAGGATGCTGGTACTATCTGTACACTCCTCCTCTTACCCACTGCTAACTGTACTTAACAAACAAAGCATTTGTTGTTACAGTCTCTAGACCTACAATCAAGACGACGATAGATTCACGTTTTGTCTTAAATGTCACGGCAATGCATCTTCTTTTCTTTAACTTTTCTTCGCTTTGTGAATACGGGGGCGATTCTCGTGGTAAGTCAGTATGTCATCTTACCTCTTTAAGGCGTGAGAGGAAAATGGATACTGCCTACAGTCAAACTGGCAGTTTTTTTTTCTTTAGATAATGAGAAAAGAAAGTATGGCTAGCAGACTAGGTCTGTTTTTTTGGTTTTCGATTTTTTTGTGGTTATAATCATATAAAAGGAAACTGTATGCACGCAGCAAAAAGTGTGTATTGTGTGACTGATTCAGACGGTCTACTCACCTTGTTGTGCAATGACCTCTTCGTAAGGGAGTGTAACAGCAGCAGTATGCAGACAAAGATGCTGGTTATTTTTGGTCTGAAGCCATAGTTTGTAACTATGCTATCGAAAAGAACTTGTTGGGAAATGCTCGTTTTCATATAAGTACAAAATCCTAGAGCTACCTAGAACTAACTAAAACTGTAAAGATCAAGGTCTTGAAGACTGCTTTTGGATTATGTTTGTGGGCAGAGTGATAAATGTCTTGTAGGGTCGTAGACCTTTATTTATAATGTCTGAACCTCAAATACCACGAGTAATCTGAGTAGATCTTTGTGTCTGCTTGATGGCTATGACACCATGAACAAGGGGCTTTCACCATCCCCAATGACTGGCGAGGAAACAGCACATCACTGTTAAACTCAGAAATGCACATCCAGTAGTTCTACTGAAAAAAAAACAACAGTTGCTTTTGTCGTTCTGCATAAAGTCTCTAGAAGACTGTGAAAAAAGCACATGATTGCTTATTCTGTTATCCTCGATATAAAAGAAAAATAAAATAAATAAATAAAATAAATGAGTCTGTTCACAATGGAGATTTTTTTGGTTTTTTTTTTCTGATCGTTTATTACTTATTACAGAACAGCCGCCAAAGGTAAGAGAGAGCTATGGCGGTTTGATAGAAACGTCACAAACCCTAACTTTTTCTAACGCCTCTTCGCCCAAACTTTGTGTCAATGTATATATTTTCATGACAAAGTAGATTCAGAAAGAAAAATAGGTATGTCTATACAAAGTATAAGGAGTGTTTGAGCAAACATCTCTTCGTTTCTTTTTTTATTCTTTCGTTTATTTCAGAGATAACAGAATAAGCGCTCATATGCTTTTTTGTTTTACGTCTAGTCCTTGTAGATATGCTGTTTTGTGAATTGTGTCATCCGTTCCCACCGGCACACAATGGCCTACTCTTGCTTTTGTCTTTCGGTTTGTCATTCTGTTTGCCATTCTATTTCTTCTTTCAATCATTTTTTTTTTTTTTTTTGCATGAAGATCATTGATATCTATTGTTAAAATTCAACAAGGAAGTCAGGAGTTGAAGGGATGTTGAGCTTGACGTCACCCATCGATTCTTCTGAGTTCTACAGACGTGGCTTTGTCTCCAATGTCTGAACCAGGGATTTGTGGTTTTTAGCTGTCTTTGTGTTATGAGTGTGGAGGCGTTTTATGCGGTTTGTCGTAATTTTAATGATTGCATCATGGTAGTTAAGAAAACAAACTATTACTGTCAGTATTGGACAGACCAGGTCACTTTAGTTTAAGATAACTGATCCCTCACCCCCCCCCAACTTGATTTTGAGAGTGTAGTGTGTTTTGATAGCATATGCAGCTTTGTAATTTTTGGTTTCAACCTGGTTTTCTTTTTCAAAATGTGACTGGTTTTGGGGATGATCATCCATCATTGTCTATTTGAGAAGGAGTTTGATATTGTCACCGTATTGGTTGTTTAATATTGAAGAACGACGTCACCAGTAGGTGCTTAATTTTGCATTCATTGCAGCTGAGGAAATAATTAAGTAGATATGACAGACAGACGGGTTTATACATGACAGACGGGTTTATACATTCGTAAATCTTTTATTTCTGAGAGTGTCAACGGATTAAGTTTTGTGAAACTTAAGATAAAACAAAAAAACTTTGTTGGTTTAGTTAAATTTGGACTTATAAAGAAAATTTTCTTTGTGGTTATTACTAAATCATTTTTAAACGGTATCAAACCATAATAGATATGAGAAATTTATTCCTTTGGATTATAGAATTAAAGACTTCTAACTTCTAAAACTTAACAAAAACCCCTAGAAAGGCAGAACAGAGAGAAGGATGGGGGTAGCCGGTTGTTAAATTGTTTGGCATGCCCCCCACGATTGCCAGACTACGGGATAGACAGACTCGAACTCAAATATTTTATTAAGGGTAGATGGATAAGCCAGAGGCTTCTTTACACCAGACCCTCAGAAAAAAGATAAAAAAAAGATAGATAGATAGACAGATAGATAGATAGATAGATAGATAATAGATAGATAGATAGATAGATAGATAGATAGATAGATAGATAGATAGATAGATAGATAGATAGAACTTGCTCAGTCGTACCATATAAAGATTTAGAGCAAATAGTTCAGAGAGGTGCTTATCCAGAAAAAAATGAATCATCATCATATATTATACACATAATTATTATCCTCTGATATTCATTAACAGTAGAATCATTCTTGCGTTCTTTTGTATTCCCCAGTGTGTGTGGAGAGTATAGGAAAAGGGTCTCGACAACCAGTGCAGCACCCTTGTCTCTGTCTGATGATGAGGACAATTATTGTGGAAAGGATTTTCCGCCTTTCTCGTTGAATGGGGGTGTGGAGACAGCACATCACTGCACAGCTCTTAGGGCCTCCTGTTTGCTCTTCAGAGAAAACATAATCGGTCTCCACTGTTCCACATCCAGTCTTTGAATGAGACTACAGAAGTATCTCCTCGGTGTGTGATGCGGGCATCTTCTGACCACTTCTTACTGTGGGAGAGAATAGGCCGGCCTGAAGAAAAAGAGCAAATTGTGATCTTGATGAGAGGACCATGTTCATGGATATTTTCCTTACTTGTCGCCTTCAAGCCGTTTTAGATAATAATTATGCATCGTGAGCTGTGCGTTTCTGTTATAGACAGGTGTGGGGGGGGGGGGGGGGTGAAAGAATTTTGAGGATGTTTACTGGTTATCTGTTGTTTTTCAGGGGTTTTTTTTACTTTGTAGGCAGGTGCAAATATAGTCAATGAAAAACAAAAGTAGACAGTGGAGTAATCTTGATGTTATCCCATGTTCCTGTTCCACTAGCTTTCAATATTTTTGTGTACGTGTGGCAGTTATATTGGGTTTCAAAATTTTTATTATCACGAGAAGAAAGAACCCGATGCTGTTAATATTGAACAAAAAAAAGAAACTACTGCCAAGCACAAATAACAAAAAATAGAAACCACCTGACTTTTCACAATGGTAATATTGTGCAACTTTTTTCAACAGTGAATACTTAAAAAGTTCAACACTTTCAGAAAGCGACTGATTCAAAGGTCAAACACCTCGCAGTCCAACCATTTTTGTTCACAAAGAAGTTTAATAGTGTCAAAACCGGGTGTTAGTCTCTCTCTCTTTTTAAATGTCAGTTTTAAAACTGTCACTAGCAAGACATAGTGTGTGTGATTTCGCAACTTTCCAAACGAGGGCATCTGTGCGTATAGGGTGAGTTTAGAACATCCACCATCCTGGAGCATATTGGAAGGAAAAGGATCATGAGGAATATTGAACAGACTACTACATAGGATTTAAAATAGATATCTTGTAAGACTGGACACTTAGATTCCAGTCGGTAAAAAAAAAACTTATCATGTTGTCTTCTACTAAAATTGCAGGAAAAAGCTCCTTGATTCGTTTCAACTGTTTCCAGATTTGGTAACATCTCAATGCTTTATGAAGTGAAAATAGCTTCTGGAGGAAATTTCAAATTCATTATCTTTGAGTCTAGTCAAGCGAACGAACGAATTTGATCTGAGATGATTTTTCAAAGTTATTTCTGTTGAGACTCCTGTGAAAGGCGATAGCAATAGAAACAGTTAATAAGTAGCACGTCATAAAATAACAAAAATAGGTTTAAGTTATTCTGAAATATGTCGAGAAAGAAATAGAAACGGTTATATCAATACACAAAAGATGTCTGGATCGCTTGACAGAACTTTTGTAGACGTAGTCGTTTGTTTATATTAGAGAACATCGTTTTTAGGAGAATGAGCCAATAATCATGAAGATCTTATATTATAACAGGATTGTTTCTGTCTGATAACCACGAGTGTTTGCAGAAATAGACTGCCGCCATGACTACTTATAATACTAATTGTGTGCTGTGTGTATGTGCGTGTGTGTGTGTGTGTGTGTGTGTGTGTGTGTGTGTGTGTGTGTGTGTGTGTGTGTGTGTGTGTGTGTGTGTGTGTGTGTGGTATGTGTGTGTGTGTGTGTGGGGGTGCGTGGTGACGTGTGTGTGTGTGTGTTTGTGTGTGTATGTGTCTGGGTGCGTACGTGCGAGCGTGCGTGTGTGCGTGCGTGCGCGTGTGTGTGTGTGTGTGTGTGCGTGTGCGCAGGGGGTATGTATGTATTTATGTATGTATGGATGTATTTATATAATGTGTGCGCGTGCATGCACGCGCGCTTACGCGCGTGGAGGAATCTAATTTCAAAATTATCAATGCTGCCCTCAGCAGCTATAGTCCATAGGATAAGTAAGCATGGGGTGAGGTGAAGGAGTACCATAGGAACCTCATTTGTGCATCCGTCTCCATTTCTCTCCTCTCTGCACTCTCTCTCTCTCCCCTTCCTTTCTCTCTCTCTCTCTCCTCTCTCTCTTCTCTCTCTCTCTCCTGCTCTCTCTCTCTCTCTCTCTCTCTCTCTCTCTCTCTCTTCTCTCTCTCTCTCTCTCTCTCTCTCTCTCTTCTCTCTCTCTCTCTCTCTCTCTCTCTCTCTCTCTCTCTTCTCTTCTCTCTCTTCTCTCTCTTCTCTCTCTCTTCTTCTGAGGCAATCCACACATTTCTTTGACCTCTTCCAGAGTACAGTCTCCCTCGCCCTCCCATCTAGGAGGATTTTGACCTAGATTTGTAGGACAGACCTTTTCTAGCGGTGATGTAGGCTTGCTCTAGCCATTCTTCACTGTTGCCTGATGGCACTACTGCCAAAAGACAGCAAATGGGGATCTGGATGAGAATAGCACTGAGTGTCTCTTTTTTTTCTTATCCTTTGCTTTGACTCCCCTCGATCAGTTATATTATTATCGTAACAACATTCATTTTTTGAAAGAACACTGAACACTGAACAATTTTAATTGTATTTTCAGCTTTAGACCACAATACAAGTAAAAGAAAGGGGGACGAAAGGGAACAGGCAGAAATATGTTAAACAGCAATGTTATATAATTATGCTGTCTAGTGATGCACACAGTTTTTTCAATAATTTATATAGTATACGACCGAGAGCATCGTCATTATCTGTATCCTCAACACAGAGAGAGAGAGAGAGGGAGAGAGAGAGAGAGAGAGAGAGAGAGAGAGAGAGAGAGGAGAGAGAGAGAGAGAGAGAGAGAGAGAGAGAGAGAGAGAGAGAGAGAGAGAGAGAGAGAGAGAGAGAGAGAGAGAAAGAGAGTGAGACAGACAGACAGACAGACATACACAGACAGACACACAGGCAGACACACAGATAGAGATAGACAGACACAGATATATAGAGAGAACAAAGTCGTTGCCTTTAATGCTTCCTTGTATCTTTTTGTGATTATAACAGTTGCATATACTATTTCTTACCCTCCCCCCCTCCCTCTTCCATTACATTAAAAAAAAAACTTCCTTCATGTAGAAAATACAACAGCAACGCTATATATACTGCTCTTACACTTTTGTTCACATTATCCAAACTTATTTTTCTACTCATGGTGTGGGAACCTATGGCTATAGAACTAGATCCTGACACGTAGCAGACTTGTCCTGTCTACCATGTCTGAACCACGGATCATTTTCCCCTTTAGGTCTGCTTGATTTGTGTAAGTATAGGGTGTTCCATGCGGTAGGTTGGCTTACCAGCGATTACTTCTTTGCGCCTGACAAGGCCGGCAGTCTCTGTTAAAGCGAAGAAGCTGGTATTAGTTTCAACTTTGCTGGTGAGAAAAGACTGCTGCTGGTGGATATGGTTTTTGGTGATACAGTAATAAAAGACAGGATTTTCATCGCTGAATATTACATCTTCTTGTTGTTCTTGTTGTTCTTGGTCTTGTTCGTGTTGTTGTTGTTGTTGTTGTTCCTCATGTTTTGTTTGTTTCTTCTTCTTCTTCTTCTTCTTCTTCTCTTCTTCTTCTTCTTCTTCTTCTTCTTCTTCTTCTTCTTCTTCTTCTTCTCTTTTTTTTCATCATCATTATAGAATGTTCAGACACCAACTAATGTCTGTCATAATTATCAGAGAAAAGTATGTAGCAATGGCGTTAAAAACGCCTGACAAATCAGGCCCAGCACATCCGACTTCAGCATGCCTCCAAAACAGCAGAGGAGGCAGCTGCTGTTACAGAAATTGGGCAAAAATTCGATTCCAGTGGAGATGCCTTGCCCACAGCACACCCCCATTCTTTGGCCTAAGACGGCATACGGACAGTCAGCGTTGGAGATGTTCTCCAATGTCCAATCAGCCCCCATGTCTGCAGTACATAAAGACTGTGCAAGTCAAGCCAGAGAGTCAAAGTCGATCACTAAAGACTAAGCTGTAAAGTGGAATTCCATGAGTGGGAAAGAATGCCACTGATCATACAGCCTCTCACTTTACTGTTGCCCCCGCGTCAATGGTTTAAAATCAAGAACCGCGATAAAGCCTAGGCGCTGAAGACAAACCTGTCCATAACATGTCTTGTGTTAGATGATTCCGGTCTTCTGTTATCGGCTCAATCCTACCACTAATCCTAAACAGACGCTCGCTAGACTTACCCTTGTCTCCGATATCTGAACCACGGATGTTTTTTTTTACTCTTTAGTTTTGTTTGATTTTTGCGCACGTGTAAGTATGGAGGTGGATTTGGTGGTAAACTGGGTGTATTTAACGATTCCTGTCACCTGCATGGGAAGAACTTTCTGTGTGTCTAGACAGCAGACAAGCAGCTGTCAGTGAAGATATGCTATTGGGAAGAAAATCCTTTTACTGGATTTCGCTTTTGACGCTTCATAGTAGAGCAAGATGCGGGGGTTATAATGATCGGGGGTGAGAGGTGGATCAGTAGTCTAGAGATAACGCTCCTCCCTAGAAAGCAAAAAAGTCCTGGGAAGAAGTGTGTGGTGGTTGGATTCCCGTTTGTTACAACAACTACTCCCCCTCTACATCCACAAGGCCGTGATAAGTGATCTGGAGGCAGGTAGTTTCGAATAAGATGATAAAGGCGAGTTCCTGCGTGCAACACATAAAGAACCCACAGCAACAAGAGAGTTGTCCCGTCGAGGTGACGCTCCACCACGAAATGAGTCGCTTAGCACATTACCCAATTTTACGCTAGGAGCCATTAAAGGCAGGTGGGGGTCAAGTTGTCAATATTGAGATTTTGATTGATTATTAAGATATATCCGCTTATCTACCTTATAATGAAATATCAAGGCATAAGTTTTATTTCTTTTGCTTTTAAATGTGTTTTAAAAATACACAAACCCTCATTCTGACAACCTGATACGAAAATAAACATGCCCGTTTCTCATTTTGTCACATTCTGCAGTCTATCATTTCCATTTGTAATAACTTTGCACATAATTGTCCGATTTTCAATCTTTTTCTTGCATTGGATAGCCCTTTTATTGCAGAATAATGACTTGTCAATAACTAAAAATTGACCTCTGGTGCAATGCGACTCTTTATGTGGTGGAGCGTCATATATTGTAGAAAAAAGCCACTCTGATAGGGAAACAAACACACATGCAGACAGGAAAGGAAAAATGATGATTGGTGCTGCTCTTGTGGCGGCACACTCTCTCTAGGGGGAGAACAGCCAGAATTTTGCGCTGAGAAATCTGTCGTGACTTGAACTGGTGTACAATATAATACAAAGTACATTAAACTCGTAATATGTGCTTCGTGCTCAGACAACTTCAAGAAAAGTGCCGCGAACAGAACAAGGGACTGTACATCACCTTCGTTGATTTAACCAAGGCATTTGACACTGTGAGCAGGAAGGGCCTGTGGCAGATCATGGAGCGTCTTGGCTGTCCCCCAAAGTTTCTCAACATGGTGATCCAGCTACATGAAGACCAGCGTGGCCAGGTCAGAAACAGCAACGACCTATCAGAGCCTTTCCCAATCACAAACGGGGTGAAGCAGGGCTGCGTTCTTGCACCAACCCTCTTCACTATCTTCTTCAGCATGATGCTTCAGCGGGCCACAGAAGATCTTGATGACGAAGACGGAGTTTTCATACGCTACCGCACAGATGGCAGCCTATTCAACCTGCGGCGTCTTCAGGCCCACACCAAAACCCTGGAGCAACAAATTCGAGAGCTACTTTTTGCTGATGATGCTGCCCTTGTAGCCCACACAGAAACCGCCCTGCAGCATGTAACATCCTGTTTTGCAGAGGCAGCCCAGCTCTTCGGACTCGAAGTCAGTCTGAAGAAGACAGAGGTTCTCTACCAGCCCGCACCTCAGGTAGCGTACCACCCACCTCACATTACAATTGGTGAGACAGAACTGAAGACAGTCCAGCAGTTTACCTACCTGGGATGCACAATCTCCTCTGACGCAAAGATTGATAAAGATGTAGACAACAGACTGGCAAAGGCAAACGGTGCTTTTGGCAGACTCTACCACCGTGTCTGGAAAAACAAACAGCTGAAGAAAGACACCAAGATCAGTGTCTACAGAGCCGTGGTACTGACCACCCTCCTGTACGGCTCTGAGTCATGGGTCACATACAGACACCACCTGCGAATTCTGGAACGCTTCCACCAACGCTGTCTCCGCTCCATCCTCGACATCCACTGGAGCGACTTCACCACGAATGCTGAGGTGCTGGAGCAAGCAGGGATCACCAGCATTGAGGCCATGTTGCTGAAAACGCAGCTACGCTGGGCAGGGCATGTCTCTAGAATGGAGGACCATCGCCTACCGAAGATGGTTCTCTACGGTGAACTTTCCACCGGACACCGCTACAGAGGCGCACCAAAGAAGAGATTTAAAGACTCTCTGAAGAAATCTCTGTCAGCCTGTCTCATAGACCATAACCAGTGGTCAGTCCTTGCTGCTGACCGGCAGGCCTGGCGACACACTGTGCATCAGTCGGTCTCCTCCTTTGAGGACAATCGCAGAGCGGCCCTTGAGGAGAGGCGAATGAGGAGGAAGAACCGCGTCCGCTCTACATCAACCCCAGAATCGACTTTCCCCTGCAGCCGCTGCGGCCGGGTTTGTTTGTCACGCATTGGACTGAACAGCCACCAGCGAGCCTGCACCAGACGTGGACAGTGCCCTTAATCTTCGTTCGCGAAGCCAAGCCATGATGATGAAGCGCGACTCTATACAACTTCTCGGCGACGACAGCACGGACAGACAGTGGGAATGTGGCCTCTCAAAAGAGGCTGCATAAATGCTACATTTTACCGCTATGGGCAAAGTGTATGCAACGGAGGGTTTTCGACAACCCCCCCCCACAAACAATACAGAACGTTGCACAATTCACAGGTGTGGATCTAAATATAAATCCACGACGCTGCAATTGACAGTTCCGATCGCATGGGAAGTAATCTGATTACCGCCCCGTCATATATATATATATATATATATATATATAATATATATATATAATATAATATATATATAATATAAATAAATATATAATAATATATATAATATATATATGTGGGGAAGGGGGAAGAGTAGGGGGGTCTCCACCATTAAGGTAGCCGTATTCCGACTTAAGGTTTGATATCTAAACACACCAGTGTGCATGGCATGAGGGTACCTTTTTCTCAAAATTTTGTCTTTCGTTTCTACTGGCACGCAATGGCCTAATTTTTTTTCAAAAAGGCGGAACAAGATTTTACATATACGCAAGATGGTTTGCATACTTTTGCACAAAGAGCCTCACTGTACAGGCTCGATCAAAGAAATTTCGGGCGAGTGGAATCGGCACTGCTCCTAAATCCAGAGGAAAGGTCTCCTTGAATCGGTTCTTCGCGGTAGCATACGCAATGTTCTACCCACCAGGCTATCCCACCCCATCTCGCGCTCCACTCCTGACTAGGTATCATTGGTGATGATAGCGAAACGAACATACCTAGCATGCATTCTGAAACATGGATACGGTTGGACTACGTGAAGCTCGGTTTTCTCAAGACAGTCTGCTTCAGTGTGGGTTCGTCAAAGAAAATCGAGGATCATAGCATACAAGAAACGAAAAACATCGAATGGAAGAAGCAAACATCAGCAGATACACTAAACAAAAGTCAGCAGATGCACAACACAGAAATTAGCAGATAAACAAAGCGAAAATCACCAGATACGCTTATACACAGAGCAAAAGTCAGCAGATACACAAAGCAAAAGTCAGCAGATACACAAAGCAAAAGTCCGCAGATACACAAAGCACAAATCAGCAGATACACAAAGCAAAAATATCAGCAGCTGTGAAAGAGGCCCATGATGGGTTCAGAAGATAGGTGCGTTAGTTTATTTCAGGAAAATGTTGCTAAGGATAACAACATTGTGTTTACTTTCGCAACCTGCCTGCCACTAAGAAGGTGTAGCTCATGCTTCCCACCCAGATATGAAACACAGTAGGCTTATCAAAGAACACAAGGGGCTTTTTTAAACATCGATACATATACAAGAAGAAGAAGAGAAGAAGAAGAAGAAGAAGAAGAAGAAGAAGAAGAAGAAGAAGAAGAAGAAGAAGAAGAAGAAGAAGAACAACAACAACAACAACAACAACAACAACAACAACAACACAAACAACAACAACAACAACAACAACAACAACAACAAGAGAAGAAGAAGAAGAAGAAGAAGAAGAAGAAGAAGAAGAAGAAGAAGAAGAACAACAACAACAACAACAACAACAACAAGAACAAGAACAACAAGAACAACAACAACAAGAAGAAATGTACAGTCTCTATAGTAAAACGGACATCGTATATCCCTGCTCTTTTAAGTGATCTTTTTACCCTGACACCTCAAATTCCCCCGACATTCTTTTTTTCTTCAGTGGCGACACCTGTCAATCATTTCAGCTGGACAGGATGTCATGGACAGGAGATAAGCGGATGGAAGTCTTGTGGAGGACAAATACATCACCAAATCCTGTCTTCTTCCTCCATCTCTCTATCTTTCATCCCCACCTCCCACTGTGACCTCTATTCTTTTCTCTCCCCCTCCCCCCCCCCCAACCTTTCATGGCATATTTTCTGACATGATGGTTAGGTTTGTTGTTTTTTTTTCTCTGAAGAAGTGTGGGTTGAAATATGTCAGCCACGCAGTACTTTAGTCACTTTTTGCGGTTGGACTTTTGTTCCCTGAAGTTTTGCATGTTTTCGATTTTTTTTTCTTTGTTTTCTTTCTTTCTTTCTTTCTTTCTTTCTTTCTTTCTTTCTTTCTTTCTTCTTTCTTTCTTTCTTTCTCTTTTGTGTCTTGTCCTCCTTTCTTTTTTCTTTCTTTCTTTTCTTTTTTTCTTTCTTTCTTTTTTTCTTTTTTTTTCTTTTTCTTTTTCCTTTCTTTTCTTTTCTTCTTATTTCTGTCTTTTCTTTTTTTCCTTTCTTTCTTTCAGTCTTTCTTTTTTATTTTCTTTATTTCTTTATTTGTATCTGTCTTTTCTAGTTATGACCTTGCATGCAGAAAATGATATTTACCACCATACAACTTTTGTAAAGAAAGCACACAAAAAAGAGAAAACAAAGTTAACTTTTTTTTTCTCTCTCTGCCTCACTAAGAGACTTTGCTATTGATGTGTACTCTTCACGCGCATGTTTCTGTCACCATGTTTGACTTTTTGCCTTGACATACGCCTGGGCTGCCCTTATTATCCTAATTAGAAAGGATCGAACTCAGTGTGTTTGTGGTGTTTTTCCCTATCTTTTATTTCCTTTTTTATTTTTTCCCCTAGGCTAAAACTACGAAGATCATGTACGGTGGGATTTTTGTGTATGTAACAATTTTTGCTCACCTTGAAAGAATGTAGTCATATTCTGAATCTGTTGTTGTTTGTGTGTTGGGTATGTTAGTGTTTCTATAATCCACCGAATGGTGACATCAATGACGGGATTTTTGATGCAATTGGGTTTTTTTTCGTCATGTGCTTATAATTATACAAAGGGGTTTGTGTGTGTGTGTGTGTGTGTGGGGGGGGGGGGGGGGGGGGGGGGGTTGAAAGTCAAAATCAGTCAAAGTCAAGTTCTTTGTTTCAGATGGTACTAATATTTTAAATTATTGTTAAACATTATTTGAAGTTTTTCATCAAGGCATCTAATTGGAGCAGAATCTTTTCATCAATGAGTGTGATGTGTGTTGCGCATGTGTGGTGTGCATTTGTGTGGGCGTGTGTTTGTGTGTTTGTGTGTGTGTGTGGTGTGAATGCGTGCGTGTGTATGTGTGTGGTGGTGTGCGTGGTGTGGTGTGTGTAGTATATCTGTGCTCTTTAAAAGAAAGCAAACATCTAAAGATGAGCTTAAAAGTAAAATAACAAGGCATAATGTTATAGGCTTCCCTCGTTACTAAAAGCATTGTTAGGTAATTAGGAGAGATGGCATTGATACTTATTTACCTCTTAGTTCACAGAAGTAGGACTAGAAAAAAAAACGTGTCCTCTTTTTTTTGGCTGAGGAATAAAATCTTCAGCCAGTGGTTTTGGCATTTGTTTGACACGTTCGACCTTAGCCCTATATCCTTTATACTTTGTTTTTTCTTCTCTGTTGTGTGTGTGTGTGTGTGTGTGTGTTGTGTGTGTGTGTGTGTGGTGTGGTGTGTGTGTGTGTGTGTGTGTGTGTGGTGCGTGTGTGGTGTGTGTGGTGTGTATGTGTGTGTGTTGTGCGTGTTATGTGTGTGTGTGTGAAAGTCAAAGTCAATTTTTTTAATTACAGATGGTACATTGAGTAAGCAATATACTTGCTTTTTTCATCAAGCATCTACAAAAGAAAAGTATGTACGAAAAGGAAAAAAAAAGATAAAAATAATAAGGCGGCAATGATTACAGCAATAAGAGGACTGAAATGATGATAATATCAGAAAAGTAGCCAAATATACACACCTGAACCAAAATTTAGCATATCAATATTTTCAATATTCAAAATGCATACATACTAATAAACACTTGTTATCGACCAACCACTCACCCATGCCTGCTATTATTTGTTAGACCCGTTTAATAACCTGTTCCGCTTTTCGGAAGCGTAGGCCATTATGTGCTTTTTTGAATGGATGACAAAAGCTGACAAAACTGCATGCACACGAGGATTGAATGTATTAAAAAAGAATGAGTGCTTATTCCAGTATCATCGAAAAAGAGAATAGAGTATGATCAGGCAAATAAGAAGTCCTTTACTTTGGCTTTTTGTATAAAGAAATAGATTTTCTGTCCATAGTGGTAGTGAAAGCAGCTGTGGCATCCTCCCCCTACCCCCACCCCCCACCCCTACCCCACACTCGTAATGTTGTAGAGGATGGAGTTGACAGGCCAAAGTCCTGGAAGGTCACTCAGGAATACAGACAAAAGTTGAACCTGTTTCCTCCTTATTTTCCAGTTTCGTTGACGCAGTTTGATAAGTGTGTGTGTGTGTGTGTGTGTGTGTGTGTGTGTGTGTGTGTGTGTGTGTTGTGTGTGTGTGTGTGTGTGTGTGTGTGTGTGTGTGTGTGTGTGTGTGTCTGTGTGTGTGTCTGTGTGTCTGTGTGTATGTGTGGAGATGCTGTGTGCGTCCGTGCGTTCCTGCGTGCATGAGTGCGTGCGTGCGTACGTACGTGTGTGGTGTGTGTGCATACGTACGCGCGCGCGCGCGGTGTGTGTGCGTGTGTGTGTGTGTGTGTGTGTGTGTGTGTGTGTGTGTGTGTGTGTGTGTGTGTGTGTGTGTGTGTGTGTGTGTGTGTGTGTGTGTGTGGTCCTCCTCAGCCAGACCTTGGGTTCATCAATATAGAGATTTACGTATGCTGCGTATTTGTCCACTATGGAACATAGAAGCTTTCGATTTCTGGGATGCGTCCTGGGTATAACCCTGTTTTCGTAACCTTCTGAACAGTGATGGAACTGCAGGAACTTTCATGTACATATTCGGTTTTTTCTGAACGTGAATATACACAAATAAGAGGAAAAATACTGGTAAATCTGCACTTTTCTCACATCTACAAGCCTTGGATGGTGGTTTGTTTCTGAGCACATAAAGTTTTGGATGTTTCGAAGAAACCTCTTTCTTTCTTTCTTAATTTCTTTCTTTCTTTCTTTCTTTCGTTCTTCCTTCCTTCATTTCTTTCTTTCTTTCTTTCTTTCTTCTTTCTTTCGTTCGTTCGTTCTTTCGTTCTTTCTTTCTTTCTTTCGTTTTTCTTTCTTTCTTTCTTTCTTTCTTTCTTTCTTTCTTTCTTTCTTTCGTTCTTTCTTTCTTTCTTTCGTTTTTCTTTCTTTCTTTCTTCTTTCTTTCTTTCTTTCTTTCTTTCTTTCTTTCTTTCTTTCTTGCGTAACTAGTTTGATTTCTTCTCTCTGTCTTTTTGTCATTTTCTCCCCCCCCCCCCCCCCCCTTAGACATCTAGTGTGACTTTGGGTTTTAAACTTCAAGATTGTAACTTTCAAGAAAAAGAAAAGGTCTGCGAGGTTGGTGAGAGAGTATTGATCTACCCCTTGTCTGTCTGTCACTTCTGGGGGCCGTAGACTGGGTGGAAGGGCTGGTGACTTCTCTTGACACCAAAGTCTTCTTCTGCCAAGGGCTTAGGACTTCTTTTTTGACACATTCCACTTCTGCTATTTACTGGGTCTTTTTTCTCTGTGTGTGTGGGTGGGTGTGGGTGGGTGGGGGTGGGGTTGTTTGCTCTCTATCTCTATATCTTGCGTGTGTGTGTGTGTGTGTGTGTGTGTGTGTGTGTGTGTGTGCGCGCTGCGTGTGTGTGTTGGTCTGTTTGCCTACATGTTTGTATGTCTCTATTTCTGTTTCTTTCTCTGTCTCTGTCTGTCTGTCTGTGTCTCTGTCTGTACATCTGTCTCTCTCTCTCTCTTTCACACTCTCTCTCTCTATTTCACACACGACAGCACACAGACACACACACACACACACACACCACACAACCAACACACACACACACACACACACACACACACACACACACACACACACACGTGCAGAACAGTAGTTATAAAATTTCTCCAAAAAGTCTTCTTTTTTCTTCCAAGAAGCTCAAAGGCCAAGACAAAATATATGTTTCCACTGAAAACAACAGAAAAGTAATCTCAAAGTATTGGTCACATAATATTTACTTCATGTCACCTTTTGTTACGCTTCTAGACCTTTTTTCAAGCTGCAAACCATTATTTTTTTGTTTTCCTATCTGAGACAAATCTGCAAAGTAAATGACCTGTTATTGATCTCTCCCTGTCTGTCACCTGTGGTCCCTAAGAACCAAGAGGAAAGAAAGGCTACTGGTCTTTTCTTTACCTACATACAAGTCTTTATTCAGCAGCTGCGTGGCCTTTTTTCCCCTGGTACTTGACATTTCGTGGTTCACCTTTTCTCTTTGCAGACTCTCTCTCTCTCTTCTCTCTCTCTCTCTGTGTCTCTGTCTTTGTCTCTCTCTCTCTCTCTCTCTCTCTCTCTTCTCTCTCTCTCTCTCTCTCTCTCTCTCTCTCTCTCTCTCTCTCTCTCTCTCTCTCTCTCTCTCTCTCTCTGCGTAATTATGAGTGTGTGGTGTGTGTGTATATGCACGCACACACATACATGATACAAAACGACTCTGTCTGTCTGTCTGTCTGTCTGTCTGTCTGTCTGTCTGTCTGTCTGTCTGTCTGTCTGTCTGTCTGTCTGTCTGTCTGTCTGTCTCTCTCTCTCTCTCTCTCTCTCTCTCTCTCTCTCTCTCTCTCTCTCTCTCTCTCTCTCTCTCTCTCTCTCTCAGTTATAGTCATGAACTTTACAAATCTATGGAAAATGTAACTAGGGTCTGACTGATCTTCACTGATGGCATGGTACGGTCCCTCAGTAAATGATACATTTAGCAGGAGCAATACCTCTCAAAGTGTGTGGCACCGCACATGTTTAAGCCATCTCTGAAATGTGTGGCACCGCCTATGTGTAAATTATTTCTCTCATTTCGTATATTGTGACTACTGTTTCTATTTCCATATATACAATGTTTTCATATCTTTTTTATGACATTCACTATCGTGATTTTATTAAGCCCTCATTTTGTGCATTGGGAATCTTCATGGAGAGATGTGCGGATTTCCGCTTGATTCATAATAGTGATGTTATAGAATACATTGCGTAATGAGTAGCTTACATCGTGGGTAATTTCACACGCCCACTTCTGCAAGTTGTGGTGGTGTTACATTTCACGTACCTTGAAAGGCTCTTCTTAAAACAAAATATTGAATCTAGAATCTGTTTTCTCTCAGTGCGGTAAACCAATAGCTATTCGCTGTCAAGCAGTTTTCGCCAAGGTATTTGAGTGCGATGTCAAGTTCTCTCAGGGTGGGAGGCGGGGGTATGTGTGTGTGTGTGTGTGTGGGGTGGGGGGGTGATAGCGGTAGTTGTGGCTTCCTCCTGCCAATCATCACAGCTGGGAATTGGATGGAATTGACAGGAGAGTGGAGGTGGGGGGGGGGGGGGGTGACTTGGAGTCAGTGCCAAACAGTTCACTTTTTGTTCTGTGGCCAGGATAACTCCATCCCCCAGCTCTTTGTCTGCAACACAGTGTGACTGCAGGGTGTCTGTCAAGCTGAGATTTGAGCTGTGCTGGTGAAAATGTCTTTTTTGTTTCTTTTGTCTTGATTATGTGTCTGTATTATATGTTTGTTGCTGTGTTGACAACATGGAGGGTTTTGTTGTTTTTTTCGCTAATCAGTCTTCTCTTTAGTTTTACACTATTTCTGTTTCTGTGATTGTCAAAATTTGAGCTTCTGTTGGAGGTGGCAAAACGGTTTTTGTGCATAACGCAAAATAGTGCATTGGCAAATAGAGTTTTTTGCATAACGCAAAACAGTGTATTGGAAAAAAAGCAAAACAGTGCATTGGAAAAAAAGCAAAACAGTGCATTGGCAAAACAGTCTTTGTTCATAATGCAAAACAGTGCCGTCCGTGCATAACACAAAAAAGTGCACTGGCAAAACAGACTGTGCATAACGCAAAACAGTACATTGGCAAAACAGTATTTATGCATGATGCGAAACAGTGCACTGGCAATAAACCGTATGTGCATAACGTAAAACAGTGCATTAGCAAAACTGTCTGTGCACAACGCAAAACAGTGTATTGGCAAAAGTCTTTGTGCATAACGCAAAACAGTGAACTGGCAAAAGTCTTTGTGCATAACGCAAAACAGTCCATAGGAAAAACAGTATTTTCTTTTCTTTTACGATATTTCTGTCTCTGTGATTGTTTGTCGAAACTGAGGTTTTAGTGGTTTTCGGCAAAAAAGTTTGTGTCTTGGTGTTTATGATATTTGTTTGTATATATCTGTGTATATATATATATGTGTATATCTATGTATATCTGTTTATATATTAAAATTAAGGTTTTGATAGTTTTCCCGAAACGTTCTTCCTCTTTCTGTCTCTTCTTGACTTCTGTGTCTGTGGCAAAGCAGTCTTTATTTTTTGTCTTCACGCTATTTCTGTCTGTGTGCCTGTTTATCAGCATGCAGGGTTTTGATATTTGGGGCAAAAACAGGCCTTTTTGTCTTTATTGTAATTCTGCCTCTGTGGCATCTATCTTTGATTTATTACGAGACATACTGTTCCTGTCTGTGTAATTGTTAATCAGCATCGAGGATTCTGATACTTTTGGCAAAACAGACTCTCTCTCTTTTTTTTTAGTCTTTATTTCATTTCTGCCTTTGTCTTTGATTTTTTTTTCATGAAGCCTTTTTTATTCTTTCTAAGCTGATTTAAAAACCGTTTCTGTCTGAAGCATCTGTGTGCTAGGTGTGGTTGTGTAGAGTTTTCTTTTTCTTTTTATTGATTCATCTCTATCTCTTTTCCATTTTCCCCCTTTTTCTCTTTTTTCTGGGTCTCCAGAGTGAAGCTGCTAATGACTTTTATTGACGCACAAATCATCTGCCAGTGGCGTTGGCCTTTCCATTGACGTATTTCTATCTGTAATGGTCTTTCTCTCTTTGGTTGCAGCACTCTCTCGTGTGTTTTCTCTCTTTTCTCTGTTTTCTGTCTCTGTCTATCTCTCTATTTTTCTCTCCCCCCTCCTTCTCTCTTTCTCTCTCTATTTCTCTGTCTGTCTGTCTGTCTGTCTTCTATGTATGTTTCTCTCTCTCTCTCTCTCTCTCTCTCTCTCTCTCTCTCTCTCTCTCTCTCTCTCTCTCTCTCTCTCTCTCTCTCTCTCTCTCTCTCTTCTCTCTTCTCTCTTTCTTCTATTCTATGAGCCAGACAACATCTTCTGCTGTCAACCCTGTGACTGCTATGTACTTGTGTTAGGTGTCGCGTTTTGTTAGTGCTTCTTCTCATCATTCATGACTGTGGAAAAGGATACAGACTGATAGGCCTTGATGATGTAGATGCTTTTGTGTATGCATTGTCATGTGCCCAACTAGTTGGGTTCGTTTTTTTTAGACGAAAAAATTGACTTGACTTGACTTGACGTGACTTGACTTGACTTGACGAGAGAAGATTAAAGTGACAGTGACATGAGTGTCAAGGAACAGGTTTTATTTATTTAGTTTTGTCAATCCATGATCAGTTTTTTGTCTCGTGAACTCAGCTCCACCCTAGAATATTTTTTAAGTGTACATCTTGCATGTGATATGATTATCCAAGATGTAGAGTTTACAGAGATAATTATTCTAGGGTCAAGCAGAGTTCGAGAGGTTGTAAGATCAAAGTATATTATAAGCAAAATACTGAAGTTTTGTTCATTCTTGGCTGACAGAATGTTATTGAAGTCTTGATTTCTTGCATATACAAGCAAAATGCTTTTGATTTTTTTTTGTTTGGTAAGATTTTTAAAAATCTAAGCTGGTGTGTGTGTGTGTGTGCGTGCGTGCGTGCCTGCGTGCGTGTGTGTGCGCATGCATGCGTGCGTGCGTGTGTGTGTATGTGTATGTGTGCATGTGTGTGTATGTGTGTGTTTGTGTGTGCATGTGTGTGTGTGCAAGTGTGCGTGCGTGTGTGTATGTGTGTGTATGTGTGTGTGTATGCATGTGTGTATATGTGTGTGTTAGTGTGTGTATGTGTGTGTGCATGTGTGTGTGTTTGTGTGGTTAGTGTATCCATGTTTATATGTGCTTGTGTATGCATGTATGTGTTTGTGCATGTGTATGTGTGTGTGTGAATGTGTGTGTCTGTGTATGTTTGCGTGTGCATGTGTGTGTGTATGTGTGTATGTGTGTGTGTGTGTGTGTTCGTGTATGTTTGCGTATGCATGAGTGTGTATGTCTGTGTGTATGTTTGCGTGTGCGTATGTGTATGTACGTGTGTGTGTGTCTTTCTTAGACAATCTGTCTTTTTTATATAGTTTTTAAAACATTTCCATGATATTGTTTTTGCTCTGACGAATCTGTGAAGCAGAGGACATTGCATTGATCCCCGTCTGTCTCTTCACTTTTTGGCCCCCAGAGTGAGAGGACAGGGGTTTTTGGTTTTTGTTTTTCTTGTTTACATTTCTTAATGTGCAAATCTACAACTTTTGCTGACATAGGTCGATTCTCCCACCTTCACGTACTTGTTTTTGACGTTTTCATTTTGTTTATTATCTATTCTTTTATTATTTTTTTCGAGGATAATGAAATCAGCATTGATGTGCTTTTTTTTTACGCTCAGCCCCCTATGAATGCAGTTTCGTAAATTTTGTCATCCATTCCCACCGAAATACAATAACCCACTCTTCTTGATTGATTGATTGATAGATTGATTGATTGATTGATTGATTGTGTATTTGTGTGTGTGTGTTTGTGCGTGTCTGTGTGTGTCTGTGTGTGTGTTGGGTGGGTTATGTGTGTGTGTGTGCGTGGTTGTGTGTCAGTGTTTGCGTGTGTGTGTGTTTGTGTGTATGCATGTGTGTGTATGCATGTCTGTGTGTGTGTGTGTGTGTGTGTGTGTGTGTGTGTGTGTGTGTGTTAGGTGTGAGTGTGTGTGTTTGTGTGTGCATTTCAATTTGTTAAAACTATTAATTGTTATTTGCTGCATGTGAAAGAATAAATTGAGAGCAAGCACTTTAACTTGTTTGAAAGATATAGCGCGATATAAATTCCCGATGTCTTAATTAGTAGTAGTAGTAGTAGTAGTAGTAGTAGTAGTTAGTAGTAGTAATAGTAGTAGTAGTAGTAGTAGTATATCATTATTATTATTATTGGTATTATTATCTTATTTTTTTTAATTTTTATTCTTTTTCAAAATCATTATTATTATTATTATTATTATTATTATTATTATTATTATTATTATTATTATTATTATTATTAAGGTGCCCGCTTTTCTCAATGATAATTGCTGAAGCTTTGGGCATCCTTCTGTCACTCATCATTATTGAAAAAGGAGAGAACTGGCAAGCAAAAAAAGAGAGCGGAAAAGGGGAGGACAAGGAATTGGAGTCAATATTACAATGTCAAACTGTTGTTTAGGTGGTTGGGTGTTTTTCTCTCCCTTTTTTGTAGCTTAAATTGTATACAGTCTCTGTGTCTGTCTGTGTCTTCTCTGTCTCTGTATTTCCTTCTCTGTGTCTCCCTCTCTGTTTCTCCCTCTCTGTCTCTCCCTCTCTCTCTCTCTCTCTCTCTCTCTCTCTCTCTCTCTCTCTCTCTCTCTCTCTCTCTCTCTCCTCTCTCTCTCTCTCTTTCTGTCTTTTTAATTTCAATGAAGCAACCATCCTGCCTGCGTCACAAGTATCGATATTTTTTGTATATGCAGGAAACATGTACATCTTAGCACATAGCAGTGAAACCATCTATTCACATTGTCTAATATTCTTGTCTTGCTTTTTTTTTCTTCTAAGAACTTGTCTACCAGCATGTAGTAGAGATAACATTCATGTATTATGAAATTCTGAGTTTTCCCCCTTAAGAACGTTTATCATAAGGATTGAAGAAAAACAGATTTAAGGTTATATTTTCTTTTTTTTTTTTTTTTTTTTTTTGCTGCCTCGTCTTCTGTGACGTTCCCGTACTGCTGTTCCCACGCCGCTCATTTCAATCTCCCCGCCACAGCCATACCCAGATTCGTTGTGTCTCACCCCGGGGTCGGGAGGCCACAGGGAGCTCATCAATATTAGGCCGCGTGGGGCCATCAGCCAGAGGGGCCCTGCACTTCTGCTGGGTCACTTTGGTGGTGTTCAGTGGTGCCTGTTCTGAGCTAACATACGCAGGACACCACCTACTAAGCCCCCTACTAACGACAGTATTAGCTCAGTCGCGGAGCCAGACTGAGTGAGTCACCCACCCAAGGTGGCGACCACCACAACGTCCCTCCAACGACCGCCTCCTCACGAACCCCCAACCCCAAAGGGCTTGACACAAATTCACCACAGGCACAGAAGCGTATGGGGAAACCGAATCTGAGGCCACCATGAGACCAGAGCAACGGAGGCCACCGAATCAGAGGCAATTTTTATTATTGCATGATGATCAATGATGATGAGGATGATGTAATGATGCTGCTGTGGAGGTGCATCCGCTTTGAGACTACTTGACAGGGTTGTTCTCTAAGCTTACTGTCATAACATATCCCGGCGTCAACCAGGCCCGAGAGATACAGACACCTGCAGTGTTGGTCAGGTAATTTGAGCAACACTCTCAAATTCGCATCCGTAAAGTGGATGAAGCTCGACTGTGTGGTCCCAGTCTCCCCACTGAGCCCACAGCACACTCACTCTGGGTAGGAGCCGGCCGGAGCCCGAAAAAATCCCTATGACTTATGGGAATCGAACCCGCGACCTTCCAGTCCGGAATCCACGGCGCTAACCACTGCGCCATGGCGGCTGGTTAAAAGTTATATTTTCTGTTTTCTTTCATTAATAAGTTGATGTCGGCCCACGCAGTGTCTCACAGAAAAAGGGTTTTAGTAGTCGACAGAGCTGAAAATATTCAAGATAAATGACGTCAATGACAAGGAAAGATCAAGTACCTTCTTGTATTTTGACAGAAATCTGTATTATCTGCCTTTCTGTAGTAAAATACGGAGACACTTTTTTTGACATTTTTCAGAAATGCTTCCCTTTCCCTTTTGCTTTGACCTCATAGTCTAAATGCAACAAATCGTTTGCCCCTATTTTTGCTTAATCGTGATATCTTGCAAGTTTATTTTTTCATTTTTGCAAGATAATTTTATCTTAACAAATGTGTGAAGCAAAAACAAAAGAATAGAAAACAGAATAATCTATTAAGCAGCAGTTATAAAACAAAGCGTATTATGCATCTGCATCCAAGTATGTCTAATCTAATACACAATAAAAATACCGTGACTCATGCCATTGTTTAAGCGCGCTATGGGAATACAGCCATTCGCAACGTTCATCATTGGCATCATCAACATATGTAATTTGTTCACAGCATTGTACACCACTTTTAGTCCCAACACACTTCCCTATGTGAAAAAGAGGTTACTACTCTGTGTGAAAGGGTACAGCCACGAGCAGTGACACCCATTAAAAAGAGAATTCCTATCTAGTGTGTGTATGTGTTGTCAAGTATTTGATGAGTAAGCATAGTCTAGGACAAGTGAAATTGCCTTTTAAAAAAAAAACCCACACTAAAAAAAAATCAAAACGAAAATTATTACCAATAAGTCACGAGTCATGATTTTTTTTGTTAAAGTAGATAGCTGGATAAAATCTCGGCTGCAAAGTGGTTTCCTCTGCTGTCAATACATGAATCACACTGCGTATTTCTGCAACAAAGTTGCAACCTCAGCTGTTAATACATGAATCACACTGCGTATTTCTACAACAAAGTTGCAACCTCAGCTGTCAATACATGAATCACACCGGGTATTTCTGCAACAAAGTTGCAACCTCAGCTGTCAGACAACTCTAACAGGTCATTATCCAGAGCAATAAAACTAAATTTTATCACAACCCACGCACAATGAAAGATAGTAAAAAGTGAACCACACTCAGTATTTCTGCAACAAAACTTCAGCCTCAGCTGTCAATACATGAACCACAATGCTATTTCTGCAACAAAGTTGCAACCTCAGCTGTCAGACCCCTCTGCCTGTGACATGTCCTGACCCGGAGCAATAGAACAATATCAAACTGTAGAAAAACCACTCAGGAAGAAAATCACATCGTGACAGCTCCGTTTCACAGCCAGGCGATGATATGGATTTCTTAAGCTGCCGTTGTTATGGCTGAGCTCCTACAGGATTGTGTCACTGTTTTTCTGGATGAATTGTCATTTTGTTTCTAAAACCCTTTTGGGAGTGGTTATACAAAATAATCATGAATTTCCTCCATTTTCTTTTTGTTTCATTTGCTGTCTAGACATTTGTCGCTGATTTTGTGTGTTTCTTGGTGCATGCATGAACTATTAAAGTATGCCTGCTTTTTTGATTGTTGGTCTGATAATGTGTTTTTAAGTTTCGTATGAATATGTTGCTTTTTCTATCTTTGCCTCTGTTTCTGACTGTTTGTCTGTCTGTCTTTTTCTTTCTCTGCTTCTGTTTGCCAATGTCTGTATGTCTGCCTGTCTGCCTGCCTGACTATCTGTCTGTCTGTCTGTCTGTCTGCCTCTGCCTCTGTCTGTGTTACTGTCTCTGTCTGTCTGTCGGTCTTCGGTCTGTCAATCTGTCTGTCTGTCTCTGTCTCGGTGTCTGTCTTTCTGTCTCTCTGCCTCTCTGCAACAAAGTTGCAACCTCAGCTGTCAATACATAAACCACACTGCATATTTCTGCAACAAAGTTGCAACCTCAGCTGTCAATACATGAACCACACACACCGCGTATTTCTGCAACAAAGTTGCAACCCCAGCTGTCAATACATGAACCACACACAGAATATTTCCGCAGCAAAGTTGCAACCTCAGCTGTCAGACCCCTCTGCCTGTGACATGTCATGACCCGGAGCAATAAAACAATATCAAACTGTAGAAAAACCACTCAGGAAGAAAATCACATCGTGACAGCTCCGTTTCACAGCCAGGCGATGATATGGATTTCTTAAGCTGCCGGTTGTTATGGCTGAGCTCCAACAGGATTGAATCCGTGTTTTGCAGGGAATTAGCGCTTGTTTCTGAAAAGCTTTTTGGGGAGTGGCCACGATGATTTATAGGGATCAGATGCCTTTGGCTTGGCATTTGAGGATTTGTTTCTGATGGTGTTACGTGTTCCTGGGTTTTTGTGTAAAGAGGTTTTGTCTGTCCATCTTTGTGTATATAGTTTTGTTCTGGGTTGTTTGTTTTTTTTTGTTTAAAGTAAAGATAGCTATCTCTCCGTACCCCCCCCCCCCCACTCTCTCTCTGTCTCTGTCTCTCTCTCTTTATATATAATATATATAATATATTACATGTATATACATATTATATTATGCACACATACATACATACGTCCTGTCCGTCCGTCCTCCATACATACATACATACATACATACATACCATACATACATACATACATACATACATACATACATACATACATACATAAACACAGAAAAAAACAACTACCACACCTGTAAAAAAAAAAATGACCTTAGACAACATCTCGGTGGTGGCGTACGTTCCGATTCAGATAATGCGTAAGGTAGCCAGACTAACAAGCCTCGTTATCTCATTAAGGTGCCAACATTAGTGGAGAGAGAGGGGAGGAAAACAACAGTGACCAACAGAGGTCTTGTGTGGTTTCTGGTTGCAGAGGGAGGAGGGATGTCTGGAGGGTGCGCTGCTGACGACGCCGGCCTGGAAGGAGGCTGGACAGAAAGCCATTAGGGGGCCAGGCGACCAGGCTTCTCTCCCAGCCAACCACTTGTGTCAGCGCTTGATGGATACGTCTGTCTCCCTCCTCGTCTGCCGTCCTGTGTTTGTCTTCTCCTTGTTCTTCCACACCGTGTTCACCGCTCTTTCTCTTCAGCTCTCGATGACTGTGTAGAGCTGCGCTGTGCTGTGATGTGACGTGTTTAGTTTCGTTAATTTTGTCTATCTGTGTTTTTTTTTCTTCTGTTATCTACTCTTGTGATGGGTAGGTGATGTGGTTGGTGAAGGTTTTTGATTAGTGGATTTGTTTTAGGGGGGGGAGAGTTAATGAGGTGTAGTATGTATGGAGTAGGTTGCGTGTTATGGGACTGAAGTTGGACAAGCGAATCTAAGATAAACAGAAAATTGTTTGACTGCAAAGATTTTGGTCTGAGTAAAGAGAGACAAGAAATCAGTTTGGTAAGAAGTAAGGATTGATCACCCTGTGCTAGCTTTAAAAGAAAAACATAACTGATGATACCCTTTAGGTGTACTGGAAGTATAACGCTAATGTCACTGTAAGAATCCAAGTGACAAAATAGACTTTTTTGGTCTAGCAAAACATGGCATTGAGATAATAATCACCTTATTAGCAACAAGATAAAAGCTTGTATGTGACAAGCAAATTTAAAAAAAACACCACCATGCGTCTACGAGTTTGTACAGTGATGGGCTTGGCTCAAGCCCAGCTCCTAGTCCTAGCCCTGTGGTCTATACTGCACATCTGTTCTTCCTTTAACCTGGACGGCAGACCCGGCGCTTATGCCAAATTCCCTTCCTGGGAACCGTGTCTCAACGGATCGTTCTCTTTCGAGTTCAAAACAGACTCTTCCAACGCGCTGCTGGTGTACGTGGACCACGGCAAGTTCAAGTACTTCGAGCTGAAGATGATCGCCGGCAACCTCCGCCTGAGACTGAACCTGGCCGAGGGCATCGTCATCATGCGTGCCGGGGAGAAGCTCAACGACTCCAGGTGGCACAAGGTGGAGGTCAGCCAGGACAACGAGAGGACCATCCTCACCGTGGATGGGGTCTCCCACAGCAGAACTTCCCCGGGCAAAGTCAGTGATTTCATCGACTCCTCCTTAGACAGAGAGGTCCTCATGTATTTCGGGGGTCTTCCTCTCGAGTACGAAAACCACTTGCTGATTCTAGCGCTTCCTTCGGTGGTGTTTGAGCCCAGGTTCCGAGGCTCCATTCGGAACCTGTTTTTCAGAGATTGTGGTGGCGAACCTCACAGACCTGAGATGATCGATTCCTTTGGGCTGCGGTCCATGGATGTGGATTTGTGTGAGCGGGGCAACCCGTGTCTGAACGGAGGAGTGTGTCTTACCACGGATGACGGGCTGATGTGCGACTGCGCCAAGACTGAGTATAAAGGAGACAGGTGTGACATCGGTGAGTGGACTTGTCCTACACAGAAAATGTGTCGTGTGTGCGTGTTCGTTTTGCCTTGGTCTGTGCGTCCACTTTACTCAGTGTCCTTTTTTTCTGGACTGTGTCTGTGTTTCTGTCTGTTTTTCTGTGTTTGTGTGTATATCACTCTCTATCTCTCTCTATGATGTCTATTGCTCTCTGTCTCTCTCTCTCTCTCTGTCTCTCTCTCTTTCTCTCTTTCTGTCTATGTATATATATATGTATCTGTGTGTGTTTGTATTTGTATGTGCTTGTTTTTGTGTATGTGTGTCTGTGTGCGTGCGTCCATGCGTGTGTATGGGTGTGCGTGTGAGTGTCTCTTTTTCTTTTTTATAGTTTGTGTGTGTGTGTGTGTGTGTGTGTGTGTGTGTGGTGTGTGTGTGGGGTGTGTGTGTGGTGTGTGTGTGTTGCGTGTGTGCTGTAGAGATTTGAAAAGCCAAAAATCAAAACGTTTGTTGTACATTTGTGCATTACAAACTCATTGTGGCAC
>CM060324.1:43765180-43772680 GCA_030674155.1 Stramonita haemastoma
CTGCAGCTGCTGAGATCAATACCCCATCACTCATGAAGTGTCACTGATCAGCAATGTGTATTGAACAGTCTTGCTTCATTGAGTACTCTATTATCAAGCTTATAAGGGATTGCACTGACTTGAGCCGCCGTGGCGTAGTGGATGGCGTATTAAGTGTCTAGGTGGAAGTTTGTGGGCTCGAGTTTCATATGAATCGAAGGTTTTCTCTGTTGTTTGTTCGGGGTTGTTCTTGTTGTTGTTAGTGTATCTACTAGTTCAGCTGGTTTCTACACTGCATGAATTGGGTATGGTCTGATTGGGGCCGCACAGTTAAATGTTACCCAGTTTGTGAATAGGATTTTGAAGGTGTTGCTCAAACGTGCTATTTATACCAAACCGCATGTCTCTGTATCTCTTAATTCCCACATACTTCTGTGCCTGAGATGAGTTAGTATCGTTGTAGTTGGGGACAAAAACATTAATGGTGGCTACCCTCTCACAGATCTGTGTACCTCAATCAGTTTTCAAGTTTTCCAACTTGACTTCATTTCCGTCGGTAAGCAGTAGTAGGGTATTGTTAGTGCGTGGACTACATCAGTACTACGGAGCACCACTAAAGTGATCCAGCAGAAATGCAGGGCCCCGCTGGCTGGTGGCCTCACAGAGATCTAACACGAACATTGGTTGTAGGTGCAATGTGATGAGCCTAAAATACGGCTAGGGCATATAGATTGAAAAAAAATGGTGTGGGAGCAGTACGCTAGGAATTTTGCGCAAGATAAATATGACAGCAAAAGACAAATTTAAGTTTAGAGTGAACAACTCTTTTTTTCTTTGTTTTTTTTGTGGGGGAAGCTGCATCACTCAAAAGAGCTCCAAGTTGGACTAATTGTGAATTTTTTGGTATAAAGGTAGCCCTATTCAAACTTCTGGGATGTGTAATTAGTGTATTTATGCTCCGGAAACTACTGAACACTGACGTGAATTACACGTGTATTTAAACAAAGGCAGTTTACATACTTTTCAGCCTTTGAATTTGACCACGAGGTCATCAAAATCCCAGCACTTAAATTCACCAGACGCCGCCGAGATTAGAACCCACGACCTCATGAACCCTAACATTTTAAAGTCGAACGGTGTTTTAAACCACCCGGCTACAGCTCTGTCACTGAACCTTTTGAAAAACAGTCTACTTGTTCTAGAATGCTCCTAAATCTTCTGAAAAAGCAATGGTCATTACCTTAACTCAATCAACCTACCACATGATGGAAATACGGACTTGCTTCCACCACAAGTGTTGTAGGCCTACTTGGCATTGAGGCAAGCAGTGTGGCGCGCAAATTAGCGTGTGCATTGATCGACTAGCGGATCTTAGAGAGCACTATAATCTGACTACTTTCACTTCGATTTTCTGCTACGTTCGATTACTCTTTTTTCCCGCTAGTGGGTGTACGTGAAAACTATTGGATTGCTGGCCACTGTGGATTTCTCTCTGCCTGCCTCTTGCTTTGTCCATGTCGCTTGTAATTGGCGAGTGGTGGTGAACGATTACAGAAGTGGAATGAATATGGGTGTGTGTGTGTGTGTGTATGTGTGTGTGTGGTGTGTGTGTAGTGTGTGTGTGTGTGTGGTGTGTGTGTGTGTGTGTGTGTGTGTGTGTGTGATGTGTGGTGTGTGTGAGTGTGTGTGTGAGTGTGGGGTTTTTGTGTGTGTAAGTGTGTGTGTTTGTTCTATCTTGTGTGTGTGTGTTCTTTTCTCTCTTGAGTCCGACCATTTAAAAACAATAGCCACATAACGACACAACACAACACACACACACACACACACACACACACACACACACACACACACACACACACACACACACCACAACACAACACAACACAACACAACACAACACAACACAACACATCACACACACAACACTACTCTCTCTCTCCTCTCTCTCTCTCTCTCTCTCTCTCTCAAACACACACACACACACACACACACACACACACACACACACACACACACACACACACACACACACACACACACACACACACACACATTGACCAGTATTACAACCTGACTTCAAGCAGATCAGATTTCAGTTGCCCATGATTGGTCCTTAACGACTGACTGCACGTGAACGATGGGAACTATTTTTTGGCTGGGATTTTCGATTTTTGCCCTTTCCTTCTTTGGCTTTTTGTCAATGTCGGTTGTAATTGGCGGGTAGTAGCGAACGATTAAAAGAGCCGGAACGAAATTAGGAGCAGGATAAGTGTAGGGCCTTCCCTCTGTGTGCTTGTGTTTGTATCGACTCTTTCTGGGTGCATCTTTCTCTCTGGTTCTGCACCTGTCTCAGTCTCTCTATCCCTGTATTACATCTGCCTGTCTTCTCTTATGTCTGTGAGTCTTTGTTGTGTTGTGTGTGTGGTGTGTGTGTGTGTGTGTGTGTAGTGTGTTGTGTAGCTGTGTGTATATTGATGCAATGTGGGTGAGTGTGTAATTGTATGTGTGTTTGTGTTTGTGTTTGTGTGTGTGTGAGAGAAGAGAGAGAGAGAGAGAGAGAGAGAGAGAGAGAGAGAGAGAGAGAGAGAGAAGAGAGAGAGAGAGAGAGAGAGAGAGAGAGAGAGAGATTTATGTTAATAGCTATTTATTCGCGCAAAAACATGTTCAGACTTTTTATAAGGAAAACAAATTGTGAAATTTGCAACATTTTAAAATGAATAATTCATTCTTAATAACAAACTTCTTAGCTAGCATTAAAATTGTGTACGTTTTATTAGGCGCTTGGCCTGCAGCGCAATTCATAATTAACACACGTTTTTATTTTCGCTTTGCATACTAATACTCTTAACACGAGAAAATATTGTAAAAAAAAAGAAGCAGGAACAGCTTTTAATGAAGACGTGCATGCAAATGTTTCATCATTTTCTGGTT
The DNA here is from genome assembly GCA_030674155.1 of Stramonita haemastoma. Lineage (NCBI taxonomy): Eukaryota > Metazoa > Mollusca > Gastropoda > Neogastropoda > Muricidae > Stramonita > Stramonita haemastoma. The sequence continues at coordinate 43,768,091 of CM060324.1, forward strand.
TGATTTATTCTAATTGATCATGTTTAGTTCCTTTTTAAAGATGATTACAGTCTACATTTCAATTACTATTATATAAATCGATGTTTCAATCAAATATTTTGCTTAAAAATAATATCAAAGTCTGCCTTATTTTTTTTCAAACGAAAGTGTGCAGGAAATAGTATAGAAGTTTGATCAATAGTATAAAGGTTTTTTGTTTTTTTTAGATATTAAAAGAGGGAAGAAGAACAAGAGTGTATGTTACATTGAGGATTACGCATACAGGTTTAAACTTGTTTCAGACAGACGCTATAGCCGAGTGGTTAAATCACTTTGACTTCAGTCCCCGTGGGTACATGACATCCTGAGTAAAGTAAAGGGGAGGGCGGTGTTACGATCTCCCAGTTCAACTTAAAAGCGCAGACTTGCTAGTGCCTTGACTCCCTTCAAGTATATACTCATCCAGACGATCAAAATTCAGTATGCGTGTTAAAGATACCATCATTCATGGCGACGTTCAAAGAGTTGCGGAAACACGAGCATACCTAGCATGCAATCTGTTCAATGAATTGAGCTTCCCTGAAGTGGGAATGTGTCAGCTGAGGCCAGTAGCAGAAATCTAAATCTGCTAAATCACAAGCACAAGAGAAGATCGATCAAGCACTACGCATCCACTTGGTAAGGAAACAGACAGACAGACAGAGACAGACAGAAAGAAACAGACAGACAGACAGACAGACACACAGACAAATTCAGAGACACAGACGCACAGACAAACAGACAGACAGACGGACGGACAGACGGACAGATAGACAAGTAGATAGACAAACAGAAAGACAGAGACAGAGAGACAAAAAGAGAGAGACAGAGAAACAGAGAACCTTGTAGAAACTTGAACCGGTGGTTTAAAAACAAGACCGGGATTAAAACTATGGTTGCGATTTGAAGTGCCTTTAAAGCGTTGTGAGCGGAGATGATACACAGCCAATGGGCATTAGAGCGCCTTCAAGGATGCACAAACGACGAGATTACATTCAACAACGATATCATTAAACACCAACAGATGATAGCATGAAATCCAAGCGTTTGTGGTAGTGTTACACACGTATAACACTTGCTGATGATTTTGTGCGCATAGCTAGCGGTCTCAGAGTTAGGATAATGAAAAATCTATATTAATAACAAAGTAAAATGTGGACACACTTATGACAAACTCATCGCAACACACAGATACAGACAGACAGACAGACAGACAGACAGGCAGACAGACAGACAGAGACCAACACGACAGGCACAGGACAGAGAGACAGTGAGTATAGAAGATTTTATAATGTTGTATACCCGATGTCCTAAAATTCGAACCTAAAAGAAATTATCGTTGACCTCCTACATTCCTGAGACTGCTTCGTATCGTCGTAAATCCCCATTTTGAGATCCCACGTCCATGCCCTTCCATCAAATCCTTCTCTAGCATCATGTCAACAGTGTGTATGCTGGGGATTGTCACTCTATCAGCCTTGACAGACAAAAGCTGTGGACACATGCAGGATGCTCCCTGGTGTCTGACCAAAAATAGACTATTATATATTATTATATATATATATATATATATATATATATATATATATATATATATATATTATATATATATATATGGTAAGCTGTAATTGACTACTAGCTTGTTGCCAAGGATATTGCGAATATTCAGTCAGGCGGGAGGACATCGACATTGAGTTTGATTTTCCAATCAAACTAGAAAAAAAGGTAAAGTTTGGAATCGAACCATACTCTTACCATTTAACTTGCTAATTAGTAAACATTCTAACGGTCCTGCCACATATTTCCTTTTATGCTTCTATGTATGTGACACTATCCGACTTTTATTTGATTGAAATACAATTTGTCAATGACGTACAAAATTTTCTTTGTTTTTTTTTCCTGTTAGTGAAAGCTACCTTGTTCATGTATCTTTAAGTATGTGCTCGTCAAGTTTTTTTTCTCTTTTCTGAGAAAAAAATGTGTGTGTATATTTATAAAAAGAAAAGCACGTAAATCCAGAAAGGCATACCATCTACACTAAGACAATTTGCACAAGGCACTGGTTTGCCTTTTACAGATCCCAATTCGAAAGTACATGCTAACTGATCACAAGCCAGGTTGTCAAAAGCATGACTATAGTAACAGCCGTAGATGTTGCAGAGATATATAATGCGGTGTGCTATCACTGTGGCTTTGGTTCTGGCAGGCTTGAAGTAACGTCAGTGGTGACGCTGCTATTTCTGTAATAGCCAAAGGTGGTTAGCCAGACATGTAGTGCTACTAGGGGATTAGTGTCGCCATTAATTTCTAGTATGGTGGTAAATTGAGCACCCTGAAGGAGTTGTGTACCTATGTGTGTATGCAGGTATGTATATACACATCTTTCTTCAGAATTCGTTTTAAATTGCTTGAAAAATGTGTCATTCATAATTGGATATTTTTTAAATTACAATCTGGTAATGTGTTGGAGATTCTCTGTTGCTCTTGAAGTTCTTGTAGTCTTTTATTTTTAAAGACATTGTTTGTAGATTACTTACATTTTCTCATTTCAGATCTTTAAAAAGGTCTTTGTAGTCGCAACATAATCAGTGTGTAAAACCAGAAAGGCTTAGAATCCAGTCTCTAGAGATAATTAGAAAGTGCACGCTAACTGATCAGTAACCAGGCTGTCAAGGACATGACTATAGTAGCAGCTGTAGATGTGGCAGAGAGGTGTATGATGCAGTGTGCTGCTGTCACTGTGGTTTTGGTTCTTGTACTCTTCAGTTAATGCCAGTGCTTCTGACGCTACAATTTGCCAGGGGTAGTTCGCCAGATATGCAGGGTGATTTGGGGATTAGCAACAGCGTTTATGTATTATGTTGGGGTTATTTTTCCGCGATAAATTGAGCAGCATGAAGTATTGGTGCCTCTACATGATTATGCTTCACGTGTAATATTTTACAAACTTGAGGAGTGTGACTCATTAATGTCTTAAAGTGTGATTTGATGAGCTATTTAACAGATTGATTTATTCTGGTTTATACATTTTGTTATTTGTAATTTCTAAGGCATCGTTTTTACTTCCAAGGGGGGAGAGAGAGAGAGAGAGAGAGAGAGAGAGAGAGAGAGAGAGAGAGAGAGAGAGAGAGAGAGAGAGAGAGAGAGAATGGCATCTTTGTCTTCGTCAAATGAACAGCGGGTATGTTAAGCCGAAAGGGCATGGCAACCACAGTCCTGATTTATATTCTCTTATCCCAGACACTGGTTTGCCTGTCATGAAAGCCGAGCGGGAAGTGCACACTGCTCGACCTTTATCCAGGTTGTTAAGGACATGACAATAGCAGCAGCCAAAGATATCACACAGATCTGTGATGTTGTGTGCTGCTGCTACTATGGCTAAAGTTCTTGTTCCTTTCAATTAAGGCCCGTACGATTGCTGCTTTAAGTAGCCATGGCGAATAGCCAAAATGTACAGAGACATGGAGATTAATGTTTCCGTTGGTGAATGAATAGTTTTTTTTGTTTTTTTTATCGGTATTTTTTTCTATAACATGAGAAGTGGTGCACTGATATTCTTGCGTGTGTAATTATTTACGTGTATTTTATTGTATGGTGCGTAAATACATGGGTAAATACAAATTAAAGTAGGTTTCGTATGTTTTACATGTTTGGAAATTATGATTCAGTATCTTTTTTATAGCATAACTTGATTTGGGGGAGGTATTTTTTAATTTGATTTGATGAAATGATTTCCAGTTTTATTTTTTCCGTTTCTTGATATCTAATTCAAACCTTTCACTGTTTGTAACCTAGGCTAAATGAGGATTTTCGTGTTGTTGGGGTGTATTGTTTGCTTTTCTTTTTAAAAAAAAATGAATGTATTTGTATTCGTAAAATGAAGGTCCTTATACACCCAAAAGGCATAGAACCGACAGGCAGACCATCTCACCACAGACACTGGTCTGTCTACATCCAAGCCTAAGCACCAATTCCAGTATAAACCATTCCTCAGCCACCTTGTCAAGGACATGACTTTTAGCTGCAGGCCTTATCTCTGTGACAGAGATGTGTGATGTAGCGTGTTATTACGGCAGCTGTGGACCGTGCGCGCTTCAGTGAATGCCAGTACTGCTGCTGCTGCTTCTCTAAGTAGGCAGGGATGGGTAGTTAGCTAGTCAGATATGCAGAGCCACTCTGAGGATTAGCATCCCACTGTAGTGTACGTTTGGGGATAGGCTATGTTCTATGTCTGTCTGTCTGTCTGTTTTTTTCTTGACTGTTTGTCTGTCTCCTTTTTTCTGCGTGTATGTGTATTTGTTTCTGAATATTGGGTTTATTCTGTTCCTTTTCGATACCTCTGTTTGTTTGTCAGTCGATGTTTCTATCTGCCTATCTGTCTGACTTTGTCTTTTTGTATGTCTGTTTCTGCTCTCTCTCTCTCTCTCTCTCTCTCTCTCTCTCTCTCTCTCTCTCTCTCTCTCTCTCTCTCTCTCTCTCTCTCTCTCTCTCTCTCTCTCTCTCTCTCTCTCTCTTTTGTGCTGAAATCTAATTTGTTAATGAACTGAACATGTTCTAATTCTCACTCTCTCT
>CM060324.1:43775180-43780180 GCA_030674155.1 Stramonita haemastoma
TGGTTCGTTCCAAATGCTGTAAGCATCACATTACAGACCATGATAGTTGTCGTCTGTGTCTGAGCTTTCTTTAAAAAAATAGATATATATATTTTACACCACTTTATGTCACAGCAGATTTCCCTGCATGAAATTCGGGCTGCTCTCCCCGGGGAGAGCGCGTTGCCACAAGTGCAGCTCCTACCCATTATTAAACGACAGAAAGGAAGAATAAGAAAGACAAAACTTAAAAGTGAGATAGATGTGTATGTGTGCGTGTATGTGCGCGCGCGTAAGTGCGTGCGTGTGTGTGTGTGTGTGTGCATGCATGTATGTGTTTGTGTTTGTGTGTGTGTGTAACATGCGCGAGCGCTCGTATATACGTATTTTCATCCACGAAATAATGTTTTTCATTTAAATTTTCGTCTGGGTGACAGTAAAGGAAACTTTAAATCCCTGGTGTTATTTTTAATCCAGTCAAGCACGAGCAGGTGGAGGTGGGCGTGGCAAGAATGCCATGTGACATTGAATCCAATAAGAAAGGAGTCTAATTTGAGAATGTCACCCAGTACTTTGAAAGTGTCCTTCGCCTCTTACAGGGGCTATTTTCAGCCTTTCTCTGACAGTACAGAAATGTAGCCAGCTAAACAGAAAAGACATATCCAGGAAGTGACAGAAATTAAAAGATAAACCGTACAAAGATAACGGATTTAAAAATAGCCTAGCTTCAGGCATCAAGAACATTGAGTTCTTTCAACTATAATTAGTTGGCGAGGCCTATTTGAGCTGTTCCTCAATTCATCGGTGATGTGAATAGCACAACGGCTGAAACTTGAAATAGTTTTTTGGTTCAAAAGCGACTAAGAGTTTGTGGAGAAGATTTTGACATTTTCTTTAGCTGCAAAGTATTCTTAATCACACACACTCGGAGTGTATTTTAGATGTGTTGGCTAATTGATCATTTGGCTAATGAACACCATTAAATTTTGACTGGCGTGGGGAGCTGAATAGGGAGGAGAATTGGTGTTAAGAGTGAGAAGGGTTTAATAATGAATGTTCTGAAAACTACAGGGATAATGCTATCAAATTAATTTTGTTGATTCACCATAGAACTTTTGGTTTCTGTGGATGCATCTATGCTAATCTATGTCTGCATAAATGTTTACAGTTTTGTTTTTTTTTACAGTTTGCTGATAACCAGCAAAGGATTCATTCAACTTTTGCACTTTGTCAGAAGTTCTGAACAAAAGTATTACTGGGGGGGGGGAGGGGGAGGAGATAGAGTCTGTACGCTCAGATTAGTTCTAGAGGTTGAGATTTAAAAGATAACATTGTTAAAACATCTTAACCACAACGATCTTTGTTTTATTCAGGGAGATGCTTATCCAGTATAAAGAAAATGATGACTCCATAATAAAAACCAAACACATAAAAACGAACAAGCACATTAAACACAACAACACAGAAGGGTACTTAGAATGCTCCGAGACCAAAAAGATTGCACTTCGGTGTGGGTGAAAATAGTTATCTTTTAAGTCTTTTCAGGAAAATAAAAGCAGGAGAATGGACCAAGAAGGTAGACAATAGACAAGAGGGTGGTGATAAAAAGAAAAAAGTAGCAAGGCACAAGCAGAGAGAGAGAGAGAGAGAGAGAGTGGGGACAGAAAAGATGGGAATCCTGCCACAGAAGGCGGGGATACTATTTATACAGACAAGACCCCGGCATTCCTATGGGCGAGGATCTTATCAAAGCGTGTCCGACTAAACCGTTAAAAAACACCATTTTTATCATAAACTGTGATTGCAAGTACAATTAATGCACCATGAAACTAGAATCTCTGGTCTCAAACCTTTGTTATGTATTTATTACTACCCTCCTATAGCTTAAAATGATACACACGCACACACACAAACACACACACACACACAAACACACACACACACACAAGCAGAGAGAGAGAGAGAGAGTGGGGACAGAAAAGATGGGAATCCTGCCACCTGAATCCTGATGTAAGATTTAATGATATATTTAGTGTTACTTTCTATGTATCGTAGATAGTTAAACAATGACAAGAATGAAAACTATTTGAATATTTAGAGATACCAAAACAGAGGGGAAAAAAATGATTTAAAAAAAAAGAAAAGAAAAGAAAGAAAAGTGATGTGCACATTTTTGTCAACCGCAATAAAAAGATATCTGTGTTCACAATTACAATTAACAAATTAGTAGAAAATGAGAATATTATCGTGGAATATTAGAAGTATATATGGAAAAATAGATGGAATTAGTGTAAACAAACTAAATGATGTACACATAAAAGACATGTTGACATTATACGATATAATATTTTTACAGGAAACACATTTAGATCAGAAAGCTGTAGAGGACGTAACTCTACCAGGATATATGTCTGTACACTACTGCAGAACAAAAGGAAATAAATCTGTTAGTGCTTCAGGAGGTATTTCAGTTTTCATTAAGGAGGGGTATCGGAAAAGTATAAAATTTTTACCGCAAAATAATTCAGATATTGTATGGTTACAAATTATACAGCACAACTCTACATCATCAAACAATATTTTCATAGGATGTACATATATTCCTCCTGAATTTTCTTCTTTTGGAAGAGTTCACTCAAGAAAAATATGGGACAATTTAGAACAAGACATAGAAAGTTTATCTAAAAGAGGTCATATAATTTTGTGTGGAGATTTGAATGCGCGAACAGGGAGACTGGCTGATTTTATAGAAATAGATTCAAAATCAAGTTATTACAATTTACCTGAAGAAAGAGAATATGACCAGTGTCACCTAAGGTGTTCAATGGATAGAATTATACAGAAAAATGGCAGACTTTTAGTTGATATTTGTACAGAAAATCAATTGTATATATTGAATGGCCGAACATTAGGAGATCTACAAGGTAAGTTTACATGCTTTCAACCTCAAGGCTGTAGTATTGTGGATTATTTCATTTGTTCAAACTCATATATGAAAAAGGTGAAACATATGAAAGTTAAAGATTTAATGGAGTATTCGGATCATTGTCCACTTGATTTAGATATAGATATACCAATCATGGACAAAACATATATGCACAAGTCCATCAAAATAATGAGAGATACACAGGCAGAGTATATAACTAAAGATTCATCACAACAAATAAGATTTTTATGGGATAAAAATTCCAAAGAACAATTTCAAAGGGCACTTTTACTACCATCAATGCAACTGCATATAACACAAATAAAAAATCAAACAAAAACAGTATTAGAACAAATAGATAAAAATATAAAGCAATCTGATTTAACAAATGTAGTCAATGAATGTTCCAAGCAACTGTCTGATATCTTTATCAAAGTGGCAAAATTAAGCTTGAAGACCAGAAAGTCAAAACCTTTAAGAAGAATTAAACGCAATAAAAAATGGTTTGACTCAGAATGTACAAGTACGAGAAAAGAAGTAAAATCTTTACTAAATGCAATGAACAGAACTCCATATAAAGTTGAATTTCGGCAGAAATACTTTCAAAAAAGAAAACAGTACAATACTTTGATAAAAAAGAAAAAGAAAATCTTCAAAAATAAGTTAGTATCGCAACTACATGATGCCATCGAAGAAGATCCAAGTATACTGTGGAAAACTTTACAAAAATTAAAAGAAAGCGAAGATGATGGATTGAAACATCAAAATCATATTAGTAACAGTAAGTGGACTGGACACTTAAAAACACTAGTAGGAAAAGAGCCGCAAATAGATCCAGAACGCAAAAAGCAAATACAAATCATGTTCGAAAAATTGAAAATAACTGATAACCCACTCTTAGATAAGCAAATTACAACAGAAGAAATTACAAAAACAATCAAAAGACTAAAAAATAACAAATCACCAGGAAAAGATGGAATAACAAATGAAATGATTAAATCAGCTTCATTTAGTCTTATAGAGACAATGCGAGATATTTTCAATTTAGTGTTAGAAACGGGTATATATCCCTGGGACTGGAAAGTGGGAGTGAATGTTCCTATCTATAAAAGTGGATGCACATATAACCCGGAAAACTACAGAGGCATCACATTAACAAACACTATAGGGAAACTTTTTTGTCAAATACTAAATCATAGAATATCTGATTATTTAGAAAATAACAATAGTATTGTCAGAGAACAAGCTGGATTCAGGAAAACATGCAGAACTACGGATCATATTTTTCTACTTAAAAACTTAATAGATAAAGTACTAAAAGTAAAAACTAAAAGACTCTATTGCTGCTTTGTAGATTTTCAGAAAGCTTTTGACAATGTGTGGCATGATGGTCTTCTAATAAAGCTGAACGAAATAGGGATAACAGGTAAAACCTATAATGTTATTAAAAACATGTATTCGAATGCAACAGTAGTTACAAAAATACAAGGAAAACACACTGATGAAATCATAGTGAAAAGAGGGGTGCATCAGGGAAATACATTAAGTCCTACATTATTTAACGTGTATGTCAATGATATAGTTCAATATATTGACGAGAAAGATTCGCCGTACATAACCGCAACAGATAGAATTCCTTGTTTACTCTATGCTGATGACCTAGCATTACTATCAACAACCAAAGTAGGTCTTCAAATTAAGCTGAATAAACTGCAAGAGTACATTTCGAACTGGGGTTTAAGGATAAACAAATCAAAAACAAAGGTAATAGTCTTTACGAAATCACCTCCTAAAATTCCAATTTATTTTAAATGTGGAGAACATATAATTGAAACAGTAGAAACATATAAATATCTAGGTGTCATTTTTCATCAGAATGGTAAGTTTCAAGCAACTCAAGAACATTTAGTAAAACAATGCAACAAAGCATTGTACGCCTTTAAAAGAGCAATTCACGGACAGAATTTAAAGACTAATATAATAATGCGTTTATTTGACTCATTAATAACCCCTGTTTTAACTTATGGAGCAGAAGTTTGGTTTCCTTTTTGTTTTCATGGGGAAACAGAATTTCATATTGATGAATTGTTTAAGA
>CM060324.1:43785180-43787680 GCA_030674155.1 Stramonita haemastoma
TTACGGAGGAGCAATTAATGTCAAAAATTGAGTTGCCAACAGTCCTCATGGTGGGAAGGAATCTTATTAAACTTCCTAATTAGCTGTTTCATAGGATTGCGTTTTGGATATTAAAAAAATAGAGGTATAAATGCTAATTATGATAAGCGAGCAAATCGTTCTTGCTCTCTCTCTTTATTTTCATTTTGTTTATCTTTTTCATTTATTTACTTATTTGTTCCTTTATTTCTAAGGACAATGGAATAAGCATTCATTTGCTAGCTTTTACATCCAGGACCCATGTTCATGTCGTTTTGTAAAGTTTATTATCCATTCCCACTGGCACAAATGGCCTACATTTTCTGAAGGAAGAATAGTTTTAACAGGTGCCCAAGATGATCTGCTCCTGGAAAGATGGGGGTGCATGAGTGTGGGCATATGCATGCATGGGTATTAGTGTGTGTCTGCGTGCGTGTGTGTGTATGTGTGTGTGCGTATGTGCGTGTGTATGTGTGTTTGTGTGTGTGGGTGTTTGTGTGTGTGTGTGTTTTGTGTGTGAGCATGTGTTCACGCATGCACTCACGCGCATGTATGTGCATGTGTAGGTGTGTGTATTTATAATTTTCATTGTGATTACCAACAAAGGTATACTAGACCTGTCTTTAAAGAAAAGAATATGGGGATGGCAAAAAAAAAACAAAAAAAACTTCCTTCGACACATAACCAAAATTAATAAGAAGGGAATCTAAGTAGAGAATAGCATCAGTTACTAAAAAAAGTACTTCTCCCCTTTGAGCTTTTTTCACTGCTATTTTCAGTTCTGGTTTACAAAGAAGTATCCAGCAAAATATAAAGACAGTATCTAGAAAAGGAAACAAAGTTACACATATAAAACGAAGTTACGATTAATGACCCAAAGCAGCCTCACCAGAAGTATTGACAAATTACGGATTTATGCAGTTTGTGTTTTATATTTCAGCTGATATTTTGTTCGCTAATGATGCTACAAAACAATGGTTTGAATTCAAAACTATTTTAATCCAAAAGCAACAAAGAGTCTGAGAATACTCTCAAGCTTTTCTTAACATTTGAAGGTTACTTTTAGTTTTGTGACTGATTTTAGGTTAATTGATTATTTGCCCAATTAATATAAACCGGATGACAGCTAGAAAAAAAAAAGTACAAATTAGAATGGCAAGGGTTATATGGTGCAAACTCTTAAAACTGCTATGCCTATGCAATCCAATTAGTTGATCAAATACTTGAAGATTCCAACTATAGATACGGCTCTGTTCTATTGTTATGCCATAGCAGCATAAGAAACAAAAGTATGTCGCCTTAACTACTCAATTTAGTTTATACATACACTTACACATACATGCTGAATTGTGCCTTAGCACAAAAAGGCACACACACACAAACATCACAACACACATACACACATACGCGCGCACGCAAACAAACACACACATACATACGCGCGCACGAGCACACACACACACAAACACACACACACTCACACACACACACACACACACAAACACACACACACACACATACACACACAAACACTCACACACACACACACACACACGCACACACATGCATAAGCATGCCTTCTTCTACCCCACCTCCCCACTTCCCACCCCACCTACATCTGGATACCCAGTTGCCCTGGTCAATACCTCATCCCAGACTAGGGAAGCAGCGCTGTGGATCAGCCGTATGCTTTGAACAGTGTTATTTGCTTGACAACTACTCTTTCATCTGGCTGATGGTCATTTGGATTCTTCCTTCCTCAGATTGCCCTTCCTTATTGGCCTGCGACATCAAACAGTCTAAAAAAAATAAACAAAAAACTCAAATAGTGATTAATTTTATATAGCGTTTTTTGATTGCAGTCTTTCTTTCATGGTTTGATCCATTGGCTAAACCTCAAAGGATATAATTGAGTTGTTGCCTGTCTGTCTGTCTGTCTGCCTGTCTGTCTGTCTGTGTCTGTCTTTGTGTCTGTCTGTGTCTGTGTCTGTGGCTGTGGCTGTTTGTCTGTTCTGTCTGTCTGTGCACAAATCTGTGTATGTGTGTGAGTGTATGTCTGTGTTGTGCTCTAACACACACACACACGCACACACGCACACACACACACACGCGCGCGCGCGCGCACACACACACACTGTGATGGAATCATGATATAGTATTATGGTCATGATCATAAACATATGATATTATTACTTTTTTTATACTTTTTTTCCAATCAGTAATGAGAGCAAAGAGAAACATCATTATCACACACTAGCTTTAAAGATTGTTGTAACAAAATTATGTTTTTATGAACTGAGTTTCAAAATCACGATTTAAAACTTTCAACAGACAACGCAAACCACCTGGGTACCCATGCTAGGGTCAGAGGCCATAGAGTACCACTGACAGGAGAGACATTTCTGACACATTTTTTTTTTAATTCGAAGATCAGAGTTTTCAAGTGCAAACATAAACTATTGACAGAAGAGAAGAGTAGGAT
>CM060324.1:43792680-43827680 GCA_030674155.1 Stramonita haemastoma
TATGAATTTGGTATTGTATAGTATTACGGTAGTAGGGGGTGTGATATGAATTTGGTATTGTATAGTATTTCATCAGTAGGGGATGCGATATGAACTTGGTATTGCATAGTATTGCATCAGTAGGGGATGCGATATGAACTTGGTATTGCATAGTATTGCATCAGTAGGGGATGGGATATAAGTGTTGTATTGTATAGTTTACGGTATAGTGGATGTGATATAGTGTTGGTATTGTACACTATTACGGCAGTAGGGTACAGGAAAGCTCAGTGGTATGAGCACTCGCTTTTCCTAAGCTGAGGTTAAACAGTATCGAGCGTGGCTACCAAGTGGATGGGTGTCCATTTGGTTGGCTTTGCTTTAGTACAGTCCCCCAGTTCATCCAGCTGTAAATGGGTACCTGCCCTCTTAAGAGTTAGGGAAGGTAAAGCAGCTGGCCCGTAGAGAAGCTAAGATCTCTGACACTTCGGTTCTCTATGACCATAATAGGTTATAGAACATCTTTACCTTTGACCTTTTAAGGTTTACAAATGTAGGTTAATGTAAAAAAACACCAAAAATATCACACCCCAAAAAGTAATCCTACCTGCAAAAGAGATTCCCATTTCTTTCCTCCTTAATCCTCATAAACTTGCACCCTTTCCTAACTTCATCCCTTTTCTGGTACATTGCAGATACACTGTAGCATAACATTTCATCATCATGGGGAAAAAATGTGCACGCAATGACATCTCTCCGGAGGGTTCTGAAATGGAGAGGGGAGTCATTGATACGAAGCCAACACTCTCTCCTGGTATTGCCAATACGCTCTTGAAACCGGAGTATACCCACACCCTGACCAGGCAGCTTGAAGAGTAGAGCCTGAGGGGAGCTTGGAATAGATGCCAGGGTGATGCTGTGATGGTGATGGTGATGGTTGCGATATCTGATATCATGTCTATCCAGTCAGAATAAGCGCACACATAATGTGTGGCCGAGGGGCTACCGCTCCGCATCAGGCTTCAGTCTTGGATCCTAGGGGACGGAATAGCCTAGTGGTCAGAACATTGCGCTCGCAATTTGACGACCCTGGTTCGATTCCCGTTCGAGGAGATTTTTCTCCTGGAGTTAATGACATCAGTGCACTCTCCACTCTCCCCCAAAGTCCTTCGGATGAGACTATAAACCGAGGCTCCGTGTGCAAACGCACGCAGAACATCTTGCGCACACGTTAAATCCTGTTCCGCTTTTCTAAAGAGTAGGCCATTGTGTGCCGGTGGGAACAGATGACAAAATTGACAAAACTGCATACACATGGGGACTGGATATAAAAAAAAAGCACACGAGTGCTTATTCCATTATCCTCGATATCAAAGAATAGATAATAAAAAATAAGATCCTGGTTATCGTAAAGTTGCAGGTTGCTGGTTCAAACTTTGATGTCACCTGACAATTCGAGGGTAAAGATGTTTTCACTTTCATCTATCCCGCAGTCTAGTAGATAGGTATTTAATGGAAGAGCAAAACACATAAGTCTCAAAAGACAAAAGTAATGAATAGGACATGGCTATACACTGTCTAGCGTGATGCACGCTAGATAAATGGCAAATAATTACTCATGGATTGCTAGAAAGTGTTTCCGATCGTGATAAAAGAGGAAACAACAACAACAGTTACATGTAATAAGGAGCATGAACCAATATGACGACATCGTGGACCATTCAGTAAGAAAGAAACACTAAGGATAATAATTATGATTTTCCATATACAAACACTTTAATTAAAGAGTGAGTGAAAAGTTATTTCTCTAACATCATCGGGAAAAAAATAAAGGTAACACAGGTCTAAAAAGTGCTCAAACCATTTTTTTTAGTTTAAAAATAATTGAAATTATCCTTGATAAATTTAAAGAATTGAGGTCGCAAAATACGTCTTCAAAAGCATATTTATCGTACTTGTTCTAGATAAAACGTTTAGAAGTTTGAAGCATTTAGTTTGGCGGACATATTTCATTGTTTTTATTAAAGCAATGCATAAAACGGAGCAATTTATTGCATCTTCAGGCTTCACAATTGATGTCCTTCAATATAAGGTACAACTTCTAACATGAACTTGTAAACAAAATTTGAGGTTCGAATTTCGACATCCCCACCCCATCCCCTGTCCCACCTAAAACAACACACCATACAAAGTCAAAACATCTGTAGATTGAAGCCTTCACATACAGACTTTCTTTTTTTTATCAAGCCTGAAGCTAAGCTACTAACTCACTCTAACAACAAGTCTGGAACAAACCCGTTGACAAGGATATGGCAAGGAGACTGATACTTGGAACCACACACACTCATCTAGCAGACACAGAGCTTTCTTTTTTTTTAGACAAGACTTGCTAATTGGTCATTGGCCAGGTTGCCATGGATACCTCTTGGCAACCATCACTCCTGTGGGAGAAATGTTGCTGATGTGACGTGAATTTTGTGTGGTGGTGTGTTGCATTGTAGTGTAGTGTAGTGTAGTGTAGTGTAGTGTGTAGTGTAGTGTAGTGTAGTGTAGTGTAGTGTAGCGTAGTGTAGTGTAGCGTAGCGTAGCGTAGTGTAGTGTAGTGTAGTGTAGTGTAGTGTAGTGTAGTGTAGTGTAGTGTAGTGTAGTGTAGTGTACTGTAATGTATTGTACTGTATTCTATTGTTCTATGTTGTGTGGTATTACAGTGACTGAGGTTCTTCGTTGTGGTCAGATTCTACTTTCTGTCACTGTTACTTGCTGTGTAAAAAAGATGATTTGTGAAACCACGCAACATCTTTCTTGACAGCTGTTCTACCTTTAATCGGTGGATCCACAGAAGGGAAGGAGGGAGGCAGGGGGGGGGGGGGGCTGGCAGTATGAACAGCACCCTCACTTTCTGGAAAGTCTGTACTATGAATTATTTCTTCTCTATCCCTCTCTTTGTTTCTGCCTTGTTCCTTTTCTTTTTCTCGCCCCATTCTTGTCTATTTTCTCCTTTCTTGGTCCATTCTCTTGTCATGTTCTTTTTTTTATTATTATTATTGAAGATCTAAAATATAACAGTTCTCTCCCCTGCCAAAGTCGGATGCGCTGGGCTGATTTGTCAGGCGCTTAACGGCAGCACAAAACATTTACACGCATTCGAAAGACAACAATAGTTTGCTGTCTGAGAGTTCGATGATGATGAAGAAGAAAAAGAATTGCGAAGAAGAAGAAGAAGAAGAAGAAGAAGAAGAAGAAGAAGAAGAAGAAGAAGAAGAGAAGGGAAAGAAGAAGAAGAAGAAGAAGAAGAAGAAGAAGAAGAAGAAGAGAGAAGAAGAAGAACAACAACAACAACAACAACAACAACAAGAAGAAATGCGAAGAAGAAGAAAAAGAAATGCGAAGAAGAAGAAGAAGAAGAAGAAAAGAAGAAGAAGAAGAAGAAGAAGAAGAAGAAGAAGAAAAAGAAGAAGAAGAAGAAGAAATGCGAAGAAGAAGAAGAAGAAGAAGAAGAAGAAGAAGAAAAGAAGAAGAAGAAGAAGAAATGCGAAGAAGAAGAAATGCGAAGAAGAAGAAACGCGAAGAAGAAGAAATGCGAAGAAGAAGAAATGCGAAGAAGAAGAAGAATTGCAAAGAAGAGGAAGAAAAAGAAGACGAAGAACAACAACAACAACAAGAGGAGGAGGTGGAGCAGTGGTTAAGAGGTAGCGCATGAACCTGGAAAGCAAAAACTGATGATTCAATCCTTGTTTTAAACATGCTTCAGTATCCCCCCTCCCCCTCCCCGCCCTCTCCATTAGACCTTGGATGTTTGTCTGGTGCTAGTCTTTTGGATGACACGTCAAACCCGAGGTTCCGTGCGCTGCATGCGCTTAGCGTGCGCTAAAAGTAAACATCTAATACATACATACATGCACTCTTATGTTATTTTGTATGTCTTCCACTGCGTTTATGTTTGTCTTTGTCTCTGTCTCTATCTTCCTTTCCTTCTTTTTCTTTCTTCTTCTTCTTCTTCTTCTTCTTCTTCTTCTTCTTCTTCTTCTTCTTCTTCTTCTTCTTCTTCTTCTTCTTTCTGTCTCTTCTTCTTCTGTCTCTGTCTCTCTCTCTCTATCTGTTTGTCTATTATATATATATATATATATATATATATATATATATATATATATATATATATATATACCTACTATCTATCTATCTATCTATCTATCTATCTATCTATCTATCTATCTATTCTATCTATCTATCTTTCTTTCTTTCTTTCTTTCTTTCTTTCTTTCTTTCTGTCTAATTGCTCTATATTCATTGAGTCATCGATCTCTGTACAAAGGAAACGTCACAAAAAAAAACACACACACCTGCCAATGTTAATCCCTGCTATGCGTGCAGACTCTTTCTATGTAACCGTGGCTCAGAAGTATCTCACATAATCTTCATTTCCTTTTCCCAACAATGGAGTATCAGAAAACTGAGATCCATCGTTGCCTTTGACACTTCTTGCGTTTCCTCAGACCTTTTTCCATGTAAAATCCTATATCCTTATTTCAAAGACACCTTTTTCCCATTCATGTGATGTTTGTTTGATAGTTTAAATAGACCTCCATGCTGCCTTCACCATTTTTCTTTCAAAATAAGGCTTGAGAGGTAGATTGCTTAATGCAATCCAATATTCTTGTTTACAGCCCCCCCCTAACCACAGAGGTCGTATCGGGTTTGTCACCTTGTGAAAATTTAGGTCCCATATTAAAAGCTTTTCAGATATATTGCAAATGTTAAAACAGGGTATAAAATCAACTCTACTCTTCTATACCCGTTTAAGGGAGATTTTACCTTGGAGTTAGCATCAGTACTGACTCCACTACTGCTTACGTACTTTGATGAGACTATAAACCGAAGACCTTGTCGCAGAACGTCTTGCACACAGCCTATATCACCTTTCCCAAAAGTAGGCCATTTTTGTACGGGCAGGGAAGTATAAATAGAAGCAGAAAACAAAGCCAACTAAACTGTATGCACACAGGTGTTTTGTTTGGACACCATCTCCGAAGTCGACTTGCATCTACCTCAATGGTGATCGAAAACTGGTCATATTGAACGCAAAATCATAGCATTGGTAAACTTGGGAGCTTAAACCGAAGAACCCCCACCTCCCCCTCTCCCACGAAGAAACATCCCATGTTTATATCAATCAAGCCTTTCCCGTCAGTGTAAGCCTAAAAAGAAAAAATAAACACTACCAAGAAACAGTCCTATACAAGACACTTCAATAATACTATAAAAAAATAGCCCCAAACCCCACAATCAAATCAACAAAAGATTCATCACAAACGCACACATACTAATGTAGACATACACCCCCCAAAAAAATCCCAGCAAATAAGGTATACAATCCAATAGTGATAAATGGAAAGAAAAGCTATTTTTGTAACACTCGGCTGTCTGTCCGACTTTCTGCTTGTCGATTCGTCGAACGTCACACATCTCATTTTCACTTTACCTGTTTCTTTTCTTCTTTGTTGGTGCTGCTGTCGTTGTGACATACTTGGAACAATGGCAGGTCACACTTTTAAGAGTACATTTTCTTTTGTTCTCTGTCTCTCTCTGCATCCCCCACCTCCCCCTCTCCCGTGAATGCTGCGTGTACAGAAAGAGGAGAGGGACACCAAGGCAGCACGAGGAGGAAGATTATGAGAGAGAGAGACACAGAGAGAGAGAGAGACAGACAGAGAGACAGAGAGACAGAGACAGAGACAGACAAACAGACAGACAGCAGACAGAACTCTGGACACTGAAATATATAACATATAATATATATATATATATATATATATATTATATATATATATATATATGTGTGTTGGATGTGTGTTGTGGTGTGTTGTTGTGTGGATAAAAATATACATTGCTTTCAGGAAAAATAATATTATTTAAAAAATGGGTAGGTGCTGCATTGGGCGACGTGCTTCCCCAGGAGAGCAGCACGATTTCACGCAGAGATATCTGCTGTGACATAGGGTACAAAAGCAAAATACAAAATATATATGCATATATATATAATAAAAGAGAGAAGAGAGAGAGATGAAGATGAGAGAGAGAGAAGAGAGGAGAATAGAGAGAAGGAGAGAGAGAGAAGAAATTATATATATAGTATATATAGATATATCAACAAGCATATGCAAAACAATAGAAACGACCGTGCTGGATTATGGGTGCTTGTGTATTTCTTTCCTTTTTAATTCCTTCCTTACTCTTCTCTCCCTTCCGGTATCCCCTTTGATAACTCTTCCATTCCAAAACATAAAAACACACACAATGTAAATCGGTAGTCTAGAGGTAGTTTGTCTGACTAGAAAGCGATATGAGTGGACTTAGTCCATCGATTGACAGTAGTATTCAATTCAATTCAGTTCAATTTACGTCGTTCAATCAAATTTAATTCATTTCAGTTTTTTCTTTCTGTCTGGATTGCAGTCATTGGTTTTGTTAATCATATGTATTGCAAATACGAGTATATCATCTTTGCACCATATATTTAATTAATTATATGTAGGGAGTGATAGATAATTAAACAAAGTAACCAGTTGTTTTGACAATCGAGCGTCTTTTGTAACAACGCACATCATTATAGCCTTTTGTAAATGAAACATTGAGAAAAGAAAGTAATTTCCACATGAGCCAGGCTAAAGAACAGATCGTTATTTCCTGAAGTGCAAGAGAAAATGACTTGGAGAGAATCTTGAGACTGCCAGGCATAAAACTGAAAGAATGAGGATGCACATCATTGATCAAAGACGTCCATTTGGGCTTTGTGTGTGTGTGTGTGTGTGTGTGTGTGTGTGTGATGTGTGTGTGTGTGTGTGTGTGTGTGTGTGTGTGTGTGTGTGTGACGTGTGTGTGTGTGTGTGTGTGTGTGACGTGTGTGTGTGTGTGTGTGGTGTGTGTGTGTGTGTGTGTGTGTGTGTGTGTGTGTGTGTGTGTCGTGTGTTTGTTTGTTTTATTTAATTATTTTTTTATATCGAGGATAATGGAATAAGCACTTACGTTCCTTTTTACATCCAGTCTGTGTGTATGCAGTTGAAAATGTGTGTTTGTTTCCTTCATAAAGATTGATTGATGATGATGATGATGATGATGATGATGATGATGATGATGATGATGATGATGAAAAGAAGAGAGAGAGAGAGAGAGATGAGAGAGATGAGAGAAGAGAGAGAGAGAGAGAGGAGAGAGAGGATAGGAGAGAGAGAGATAGAGGATGAGAGAGGAGAGAGAGAGAGAGAGAGAGAGAGAGAGAGAGAGAGAGAGAGAGCGCTATAAAATGGTTCACTTGTACATTGTATATGGCTGCCGCGACCATACAAAAGCAAATACAGTTTAGGTAAGGCACAAGATACATCATAGTAAGACTCTACCATAATCAATATCGATACATATTCATGCGTTTTTCTAAATATCTGTACAACAGATCTAATCTCCTAGTGACATTCATTTCTGTTACTGATGCACCAAAAACTTGTGTCTTTAAAAAAACAAACAAACGAAAAGCAAAACTATTAAAGTTACTTTCTCTTTTCCTCGTCCAATCCGTTCATTATCATTTATATTCAGCTTTTGTCTTATTCCAGTTACTTTTTTTCTTCTGGAAAGACTACTCATTTTTCTTAGTTAGTGTCTCCCATACCAAACATTCTGAAGAGGTTGTGGACAACCAGAACAACTAACAGGTGCCCAAAGTGGCTGAAACGAAAAAGGCAATCTTTGTAATGCACATGAATATCATTTCCTTTCCTTACCCCACAATCGAAATACGGCTACCTACACGTTAAGGAAAAATGCAAAAATAAAATCCTCTAGAAATCGGCCCTTTAAGCCAAAAAAAATCTTACTGTTGGTGATTTCCAAACTAAGCTCTAGCCGACAGGGGAAAACAATTTCTTTTCAAGAAATCATTTGTGATTAAAAAAAAAGAAGAAGAAAAGAATGGAAAAGAAACCCACGGACATCGGAAGCTGACAATAATTGATTTTCCTTTCCTAAAACTTGAAAGAAGACAAAAGACGATTCAAGTGTGCTTGAGACTTGGGGGGAAGGGGAAAGTACAGGGGTTGCAGGGGGGTGTGGAGGGGAGGGGGGGGGGGGGGCGATGAAACAGAAGCGTTCTGCACACCATTGATCAAAGACATCAATTTTGCTGTGTGCTTCTTCCTTCACAGAGATCAATGGCACAAGAGAGATAGAGAAAAGATAATAATGGGCTGGAGAGAGCTAGGAGAGAGAAAGAAAGAGAGAGAGAGAGAGGAGAGAGAGAGAGAGAGAGAGAGAGAGAGAGAGAGAGAGAGAGAGAGAGAGAGAGAGAGAGAGAGAGAGAGAGAGAGAGATAAGAGAGAGAGAGAGAGAGAGAATAGGAGAGAGAGAGAGGAGAGAGAGAGAAGAGAGGGGAATACGGAGAAGAGAGGATGGGAGAGGAGAAAAGAAGAAAGGAGAGGGAGAGAAAATGAGAGACAGACAGAGATAGAGACTCATTGATGCTTTGAATGATTCATCGTCATTACCCAGTTTGGCCTGTTAACAAGACAGGCCTAGAGGCCTACATCAAGAGGCTGATGAAGAGGATGATCATGGTCTATTTTTGCGTTCCTCAGCTAGAGCTCCGAGTTTCAATTATGTTCACTAATCGTGAGAGTTAGCGTATGCCACCGTTTTGGTATACCGTCAAGGTAGCCATGTTTCGATTTAAGATATTAAGTGACCTATGAAATCTTGTTTGTTGATCTGATATATTTTATTATGTTCTTCCTTTCCTTCTATTTGATTTTATGCCCTGTCTATTTTCCTGACTTTTCCTGTCTTTATCCAGTCTTATTAATTAATCCTTTCCTTTCAAAACAGAGAATTCTCCGTCTGTCTTGCCTCTATTTGTCTGTGTGTCTGTCTGTGTGTGTGTGTTTGTCTGTCTGTCTATCTGTCTGTATGTCTGTCTGTCTCTCTAGATCTCTCTCTTTCTCTGTCTCTTCTGTCTGTCTGTCTGTCTTCTGTCTGTCTGTCTGTCTGTCTGTCTCTCTCTCTCTCTCTCTCTCTCTCTCTCTCTTCTCTCTCTCTCTCTCTCTCTCTCTCTCTCTCTCTCTCTCTCTCTCTCTCTCTCTCTCTCTCTCTCTTATCTCTTTAGACAAATAACTAGTTTTCTTTACGTTTATTTGAAGTTATGAGTTGCGATTATCATTATTATTGATAATGCCTACTCTGGGCATCTGCCAGATAAAAGGAAGACTTGTCAATACTTACCTGTAAACCCTTAGCAATAAAGATTATCAATCAAACAATCAATCAGTCAATAAATCAATCAATCAATATGTGCTTACAGCAGTTTAAGGTCTCACAAACAATTCGAAAACTTCCTCCTAGATCCTACCCCCCCACCCCACCCCCCCACCCCCCCAACAAAGATTTTACGTGCTTGAAATAAAAGTCTCTGTAGTGTACATAATTATTTCGTGTTTAATAAACCTTCAATAAAAAAAAAAATTCACACAGACTACCAAAATCTAACAAAAGATCTTCGTTTCCTTGACATAAAGTAGAGAAAAGAACAGAAAAGAAAAGATAGGAACGGAAAAGAAAGGCAAACAGAAAGGACAACACAAGTGCTGGAGACTTCCGAGCGATTAAACCAGAAACACGCTGCACACCATTGATCAAAGACAGCATCTCCGTTTTCTTCTGGTCTGCCTCCTTCATGAAAATCGATGGCACTGGAGACACTTAGAGAAGACAGTGTGTACGTGTGTGTGTGTGTGTGTGTGTGTGTGTGTGTGTGTGTGTGTGTGTGGTGTGTGTGTGTGTGTGTGTGTGGTGTGTATTGTGTGTGTGTGTGTGTGTGTGTGTGTGTATGTGTGTGTGGTGTGTGTGTGTGCGCGTGTGTGCGTGTGTGTGAGACAACACACACATACACGCACGCGCACGCACATACAAACAAACACATACACACACACTCTCACACACACTCACACACACACACACGCACGCACGCACGCACGCACACACACACACACTTACACACACTAACACACAAGCATACGCGCCTGCACGCACATAGAGAGACAGAGACAGAGACAGAGAGACAGAGACAGCGAGACAGAGAGATAAAAACAGAGTCAGTTAGAAAGACGGAATATCGATAAGAACAGAGATCAAATGCAAGCATGAGATAACTGTACACTGAGGTATTACATCTAAACAATATATTGTGTTTGAAAAATAGAGTTACGAATAAAATATTCTAAACATTCCTATTTTTCAGCCTACATAATAATAATGCAAATGCATCGGACGACATCAGTCAAGGTTTCCTGTATTCTCCCTCTACTACACATATTCTTTTGTAATGTTTTCTTTCTTTTTTTCCCACTTTCTCCTCTCTCTCTTTGTCATCCATGGGTTTGTTTTTAAAGAGAGACCAGTATTTTCAACATGCTTTTGGTGAAAGTCTAGTCAAGCCAAATCAATTGAAATGGAAAAAAAACCCTGAGTTTGTGTGTGCTTGTGTTTGAAAGTCTTGTCAAGTCCGTTCATTAAAAAAAATCAAGCTAATTACGAATGTTATGTGACTTTGCAACGAATGTCTAGCCCAGTCATGTCAAGTAAATAAAAACCAAAAACAGCAACAACTACAAGAACCTAACTTTAAACTTTTTGTACTTACTTTTTAAAAAACTTTTTTTTCAAAATTCATTTTGTTGTTACAAAAGCATGTATGCATGACAAGCATTAGCCTTGAGAATAAGCGTTACCTATTTGCAGTCGTATTTTCATGAATGCGCACAAATATTGAAAATGATAATTTATAAAACGCCTAACTTTAAACTTAATTGGATTTTTGGGTATGTTTTTTTTTTTCAGAGAAAGTTCCGTCGGACGCCACGTTTTTTGGGGCCCAGTACCTGAGCTACAACCTGTCCAGTGGGGGGGATGTGCTGGACAGCAATCAGGATCAGGTGTCTCTGGACTTCAGGACCAAACAGGCCAACGGTCTGCTTTTCTATACAGGTGTGTATACATGCTTCTTCTTCTCCGCTGTTGTTTGCATGCTGCTGCTTTTTTGTTGTTGTTGTGTCTTTGTTGGGTTTGAGGGAAAAGAGGGGCGGGAGGAGAGAGGAGGAGAATAGGTGGGAAGGTAGGAAGGGTGGGGGTGTGGATGTGGTGGGGGGCTAAGGGGACATTTTTGTATTGAAGTCAGTGTGTGTCTGTGTGTCTGTGTGCGTGTGTGTGTGTGTGTGTGTGTGTGTGTGTGTGTGTGTGTGTGTGTGTGTGTGTGTGTGTGTGTGTGTGTGTGTGGCGCGTCTGTGTGTGTGTGAATGTGTGTTATTCGTTCTGTGTACATACCTGTGTTTTCTATGTCGCTGTCCTCTCTCTGTCCCTGTTTCTGTATTCTTTTCTTCGCGTACTTTTCCCACCAGTTATCAAACCTTTCGTGTGGCAGTGTCCTCTTTTTCACACCGACAGGATCAAACGAAGAGGTTCAAAGGGTCTGTCTGAATCGTAAGGTCAAAAAGTGCAATAAGTCATTAACTTAAAACACACACGCTAATCAGCTTGCGTGCGTGGTTGCGTGCGTGTGTGCGTGGCTGCGTGCGCTTGTGTGTGAGAGAGAGAGAGAGAGAGAGAGAGAGAGAGAGAGAGTGAGTGGTGAGGGTGTGTGGTGTGTGTGTGTGTGTGTGTGTGTGTGTGTGTGTGTGTGTGTGTGTGTGTGTGTGTGTGTGGTGTGTGTGTAGTGTGTGTGTGATGTGCACACAGGCGGTAAGTGCATGCTCATGTATGTGTATACTTTGCGCACGCACATGGAAACGTTCGCGCACCAAAGCGCACATTAGTCAAATAATCATTAGGTTGGTTCGGGACGGTGGGAGAAAGGTGCAACCACCACCAGAGTGTCAGCGCAAAGTTTATAAATTATAGACAAAAAACAAACTCCAACCTCCAAACAAAAACTACCCTGAGGTGACCTTTATAAGCATTGACCTCTCTGTCTCTGTCTCTGTCTGTCTGTCTGTCTGTCTGTCTGTCTGTCTGTCTGTCTGTCTCTGTCTTTCTGTTATCTCTCTGTACCTGTCTCTGTCTCTGTTTCTGTCTGTCTGTCTGTCTGTCTGTCTGTCTGTCTGTCTGTCTGTCTGTCTGTCTGTCTGTCTGTCTGTCTGTCTGTCTGTCTCGTCTTCTTCTCTCTCTCTCTCTCTCTCTCTCTCTCTCTCTCTCTCTCTCTCTCTCTCTCTCTCTCTCTCTCTCTCTCTCTCTCTCTCCCATGTAAACCTCTCTTCACCAAGAGACGAGAAACTAACAGAACACTGTTAATTATCTCCCCCTGATCGACGCCATCACTAATTCATCCATCATGAGAATGGCCGTCCTTAGGGAATGTGAGAGTGTAGCACTGAAAGCTTTATACAGGCCACAAACCATAGATGCGTTGATATGTCAGTTAGGCTATTCACGGAAAATGCCTCTGGAGTGTTAGAAATATTTTCTCAAGAAAAAACAACGCATTGGTGTTGTTGGTGTTCCTTAGCTTAACACTCTGAGATCGCCTGTGAGCACTCACTATGAGAGCATCTGCATGTCATGGCTGTTTTTAAGTTTCTCGCTATGTTAGCAGCCATATTCCGGCTTCGAGGATTTCTTTCTTCTCTTTTTTTTAATGGAGAATAAAGATCGTTTTGACAGAAGCTTGTGATAGGTAAATACCCTACCCCACCCAACCCCCCTTTTCCGGCATAAATTTTCAAGTGTTTAATGTAGGCCTTTCACTTTGCCTGTATGAATAATTGACAAAGCTTTTGGCCTGGGCGCAAATTAGTTGAATATATAAAGCAAAGCTATTCTACCCAACTTAATCCTTCTCCAATTTCCACTCGAAGTGTGATTCAAAGGCCATGTTTTAACCCCCTAAAAATGGGGATGGGGGGGTTGATGACAATCGCAAACTGAAAAATGCAAGAGGAGATTTAAAAATGAACAGTACTAATATGTAGAGTGATTCAAAGACAAGTCTTTAACAAAAAAATGTTGTGCTTTTGTTGTTGAGGTTGATGATACAAACTGAAAAGAAAGAGGAGGAAATTCCGAAACTGACAGTAGTAATACATAATGTGATTCAAAAATAAGTCATCAACCCAAAGTGCTTTTTGATTTTCTTGTTGATGATGAAGGCAAAAAGGTAAAGGTGTCCCATAACCTAGGCGGTCGTAGGGGAGCGAGGCATCAGAGACCTCAGCTTTCAAGGACCAGCATATTGAGGGCGGCGTCCATCTCTCTCCCTCGCTGCTTTACTTTCCATGACCCTAAAGCAGGGCAGGTACCCATTTACCAACTGGTTGATGAACAGGGGGCGCGAACGGTCATCCATCCAACTGGCAACCTAGCTCACGCTGCTTAACTTGGACTGGGGGAAAACGAGCGCTCTGACCATTGAGCTATACAACTGAAAAAAATACAAAAGGAAATAGGAAAAAAAATCATTGTCAGTGATAATAGTATAATGGGATTCGAACCTCAAAAGCTAACTATAGAGTGCAGCCTGTTGACCAGTGGCAGAGCTGCTGGCTGAAGTTTGCTTTGAACACATAGCACACAGCTTCCACTCCCTCGGTTCTTCTTGCGCCGCATTACTTCAGGTATGTACGTCCTGATCACATCAGATAAATAGGTAATTGCGGTGTTGTGACGGGAGATTACAGTACATGCAGAAAGGCTTGAGAGAGAGAGGGGCAGAGAGGCAGAGAGAGAGAGAGAGAGAGAGAGAGGAGAGAGAGAGAGAGAGAGAGAGAGAGAGAGAGAGAGAGAGAGAGATGGGAGAGAGAGGAGAGAGAGAGACAGACAGACAGGACAGAGACAGAGAGAGAAGAAGAAGAAGAAGAAGAAGAAAAGAAGAAGAAGAAGAAGAAGAAAAAGAAGAAGAAGAAGAAGAAGAAGAAGAAGAAGAAGAAGAAGAAAGAAGAAATGAAGACATACATGAAGAAAAACATATATAGCAATACAGAAAAAAAATAAGAAAAAAAAGGATTACGAGGAAATAGAAGAAAAAGAGAGGAGTGGAGAAAATGATGAAAGAAGACAAAAACTAAGAAGAAAAGACAAGGTAAAAGAGGAGTTGATGGGAAGAAAAATGACAAAGAAGAAAATGAAGAAAAATAATTAATAGAAGAAGAAAAGAAGAGGAGCAGAGAAGAGAAGAGGAGGAGGAGGAGGAGGAGGAGAGGAAGAACAAGAAGAACAAGAACAAGAAGAAGAAGAAGAAGAGAAGAAGAAGAAGAAGAAGAAGAAGAAGAAGAAGAAGAACAAGAACAAGAAGAACAAGAAGAACAAGAACAGCACAAGAACAAGAACAAGAACAAGAAGAACAAGAACAAGAAGAACAAGAACAAAAACAAGAGAAGAAGACAACAGCAAATACTACCAGACAAATTCACGAAATAGAAGTAGGGTTAGAGAAAAAGTAGGAAAAAACCACCCTCCCCCTTCTGCTGAACTATTGACAAAACGAGTCGAAATAAAAAAAAATCACAAGATATTAAACCCAAAGCAGCATGGAAGTGTAACAATAAAAAATAATCAACAAGCAAAGGAGGGCCAAAAAACCCAGAATAAAGCAAAGTAAGTGAAAACAAAGCAAAACACCTTTAACTTTTTTCAATTGACACCAAATGGCAGAACGGGGGCAGGATGGCCGTGTGGTTAGGGCATTGGCCTCGCGATGTTTTAGCCGTGGTTCGACTCACCGCCCAGGCACCCTTTTCAAAAGGCTGTTTCTTTGGAATTAACATCTGTACCGGCTCCACAATAACGGGATAATTCAGTGGTCAGAGCACTTGCTTTCCCCAAGCTATGGTAAAGCAGCATCGAGCGTGGTTACTAATTGGATGGGTGACCGTTTACGCGCCTTGTCTTAAAGCACAGTCCCCCAGTCCATCCAGGTGTAAATGGGTAGCCTACCGCCGTCTTTAGGGTCAGGGAAGGTAAATCAGCGAGGGAGAAAAGATGGGCGCCGCCCTCAACATGCTGGCCCCTAGAGAAGCTGAGGTCTCCGATGCTTTGCTTTCCTACGACCACATAGGTTATTGGACACCTTACCTTTAATAGCCAGCTCCACTCCTTCGATAGTCTTGTCAAATGAGACTATAAAGTAAGGTTCTGTACGCAAACGCACGCAGAACATTTTGCGCACGCAAAAACCTGTTCTTCCTTTCCAAAGAGTAAGCCATTGTATGCCGGTAAGACTGAAAACAGTTTGGAGAAACAGAAACGGCAGACACACAGGTGTCGTGAATAGAATCTCACCTTTGGTAAATGTACCTAGGAGCTCTAGCCAAAGAAGGAAAATAAAAGGTGGGACAACCCTAGCACCAGCAACAGCACCACCACCACCAGCCACAATCACAGCAACATCAAAACGCCATAACGACGACGACGACAACAACAACAATGGCCACAAACCTGATTGCTGTTATTTAACAGAGAACAAGTCAACTGAATCATCTGTAATGCTTTTTTTTCCTCTGTGCACACACACACCACGCACGCACGCACGCACGCACGCACACACACACACACATACATACACGCACGCATGCACACCACACACACAAAGCCACCCCACCCCACCCCACCCCCACCCACACAGTACTACCACCACCACCATCACACCCTCTAGTTACAATGTATTTCGACCTACGAGCGCTTTTTAGTTTAGTCTGAATGAGAGAAAGAACAAAAAAAAACAACACAAAAAACAATAAAGTTTATTTGCATATCGTTGCGCAGCTCGGCTGTCACTTTTAATCAGGGGGGGTCGTCTCTTTCTCGTTAGTCTCAGCGATAAGCGCCTGATTCCGTGTCGGTGTTTAAAATAGGTGTCGACGGTCCACGATTTCCTCGCTAGTCTCCATACTTAGTTTCTCGTTTGTTGATGTCGTTGTTGTTGTCGCATGTTGTTGTTGTCGTTTTTGTTTGTTTGTAAAGGGAGGGAGGGTGGCCAGGGAAAGAGGTAGGGGTGGAGTAGTGGTAACCACATGCCTGTGTGTAAGCTCATCAATTTCGATTAATTTATTGAGACTTTGCCGGCCATGGTGATTATAGGGTAGATAACCGATCTGAGCTTTTTATTTATTTTTTATTTTTTCGTTCTCGCTTTGGATAATTTCTTGTGTGTGTGTGTGTGTGTGTGTGTGTGTGTGTGTGTGTGTGTGTGTGTGTGTGTGTGTGTGTGTGTGTGTGTGTGTGTGTGTGGTTGTGTTGTTGTGTGTGTTGGTGTTTGTGTAAATACAGAAATGCTGCAGTGCACAGTTGTATGTTGGTAGGAGAATTCAAGCGTAAAACACTGATACAATGGTAATGACAATATCAACAATAGTGTTAGTTATACTGCTCATGCTGCAGCTACTGCAGACGATGATGATGATGAGATGACGATGATGATGATGATGATGATGATGATGATGATGATGATGATGATGATGATGATGATGAGATGGAATGAGATGGACGGTGATGATGGTGGTGTGTGTGTGCGATGACGACGACGACGATGATGATGACGGCGACGACGGCGACGACGATGATGACTATTTACAACGATGATGACAATGACGATGATGGCAATGACGACGATGATGATGACGATGACGACAAAGATGTTGACGATGATCAGCATGATTATTGTCAGAGCTGCTGTTGGTGATGCTGTTTTTGTTGTTCCTCTTGTTGTTAGACCAGTTGCTGCTGTAGTATTGTTGATTGCAAACATTTAATTTGCTAAAGAATTCATCAGTGCGTTGTGCTCTTGCAAATCGAAAGTACAAAGCTGTTGTTGTTCAAGGTGCTCTGGCCAGATTGTGTGTGTGTGTGTGTGTGTGTGTGTGTGTGTGTGTGTGTGTGTGTGTGTTTGTGGTGTGTATGTGTATGTTGTGTGGTTTTTTTTGTGTGTGTATGTGTTGTGTGTGCTGTGCGTTGTGTGTATGTTTTGTGTGTGTGCGTGCGTGTGTTGTGTGTGTGTGCGTGCGTGCGTGTGTGTGTGTGTGTGTCTGTGTGTGTGTGTGTGTGTCTGTGTGGTGCCTGGTGTCCCATAAACCAACTGGAAAAAAATTAAACTTCGAGATAAATAGCAAAAAGTTTTGTTCCTTTTCAAAAGTTCTCTGGTCAACCAATGATTTCTTTTATCTTTGCCAAAATGAGAATAGTGCACATTATATAATACGTTTGAACATTTTTCTCCCTGTCACATCGAGGTGTTCGTGACAAATGATTGCCAATAATTAACCCGAGTAGCTAAAGCGTCACGAGGGCGTAATGGCCTTGCAATTGGGGGTTTGTTCTTATTAACTGAGGGTTTTTTGTTTGTTTGTTTGTTTTTACTATTCTTCGCCTTCAACTCCGGAGGTTCACCTATAATGAGATTTGTGCAAAATTCGATCACCTTTACCCACCATAAAGGTAGCTGCATTCCGACTTCGGGGATTGTGTCTTAAAGTGACGTCAGTGTGTATGTAGGTTTGTGAAGGTGGAGGGTTAATATTATTTTTTTCTATTTTGTCATCCGTTCTTACAGGTATTTAACGGTCTTGGCTTTTACCAGACAGAACAGTTTTTAACGTAAAAGTAAGACGTTCTCTGTACTTTTGCACACGAGACCTCGGTTTATAGTCTTGTCTGAAGGACATTTGGGGGAGTGAAGACAGTGCTGATGGTTAACTCCTGGGGAAAAATAACTCCCTAAAACGGGTGTCTTGATCCCCGTTTGTCAGAACAAGAGTGCAACGCCCTAACCACTAGATCATCCCGTCCCAAAGATGAAAGTATACGGTGAAGATCTTGTATACAAACGCGTGCACAACATATGCTGCCCATCTAATAAATCATCCACCCTCTCTTTTTGTGAAGGAATAGTCTAGCTATATAGCCCTTGGCAAGGATGACACGAACATACCCAGCATGCAAACCTGTCACATAGAGAGGGATGGGCTCCTCCACGAGGTTCATGTCGCCCTCACACACACACACACACACACACACACACACACACACACACACACACACACCACACACACACACACACACACACACACACACACACACACACACACACACAGAGTCTGAACACGTAATTGTAGTTCTAAGCAGTTAGAGGCAAAGTTTCTAATCAACAAGAGCAACAGGGAACAGAATAGCAACAACGCCAAGAGGAAAGTAGTCTTTAATTCATAAACGAAACCTTAGCCTACGAGATTTTCAAGGGAGAGGTGCTGGTGGCGACTTAGAACACTTTATCGATTTGGCGAGAGATTGAAAGTGAGTCGGCAGTCTAGCTTTCTGTGGGTACATATTTCATGATCGAAGTCCCCTGCACGTACGGTACGGTAGCGTTGTCCCATTCAGTGTGTGATTTCGATCCAGTCCAGCTGTTTTCATTAAGAGCTCCTGCCAGTGATTCATCTGTAAATGACGACTACTGATGGATTTGGGTCGCTTTTTTTTTGTTCAAAATTTGGAGGTTTTTTTTTTTTTTCATTTTCGTGTTTCATCTCATGAAAGGATCATGCGAAAGCACCATTACACGTATGTGTGTATGTATGCATGCATGCCATTGCATCTCCCTCCCATACCCACCTACGCACACACCCCACACCACAAAAACCACTTATGGATGCTTTTATTGTTGTCCTTCTTTTTGACCGCTTCTCTGTCTCTGTCTTTCTGTCTGTCTGTCTGTGTCTCTCTATCTCTGCCTGTCTGCCTGTCTACCTGTCTGTCTGTCTGTTTGTTCTCTTCTCTCTCTCTCTCTCTCTCTCTCTCTCTCTCTCTCTCTCTCTCTTCCTCTCTTCTCTCTCTCTCTCTCTCTCTCTCTCTCTCAAACACATACACACACACAACACACACACACACACTGACACATTTTTTATTCATTCATCACCCAAACAAAATAACACAAACTCTAATAAACCCACCTCTGTTTCTGTCCCCCCTCCCCCCACCCCCTTCTGACCTACAGGTAACCGTAAAGATTACTTGAACCTAGCCATCAAGGAAGGAGTCATCGTTCTGACCATCAACCTGGGCACCGGCTCTTACGAAGAGGTGGTGCCCAAAGAGGGCACGCCCCGGCTGGATGACAATCGCTGGCACCACGTGCTGGTCAGAAGAGAAGCCCGAGAGGTAGGCATCTGTATTCCATCTTCAGTGTTGTTGTTTTTATGTTTTTTCACTGTGTCATATTTTTCCTCACGGTTTTTTTTTTGATCTTCTTCTCTCCGTGTATTTTTGCGGGGTCATATGTTTAGGGTATATTAAAAAAAATGTTAGTGTTTTGGGGAATTATTAATGTTTCAGCGCTAATGTGTCTTTATTCATGATATTTTTTTTATTTGGGGGGTCCACGATTTTTTTAATTCTCTCCAAGAAGTCTGTTGCTCTCTCAGTTTTGTGTTGATTCCATGTGGATCTTTTTTTGGTCTTTGTTCACTTCAATATTTAAAAAGTGTTATTACAGCTCCGTACTTTAAAGATTTTGTAAATGTTAGGCTCCCACATAATTATATAATAAAGCCATGAGACATATCCATCCTTTTTGTCTTTTTTCGTGTCAGCAAAATTGTACTGAATTTGTGCATATCCAATAGAAGATAGCTTTTCAAAAAACATGTCCAATAATTTTTAGTTGCTTTACTGTTTACTGATAATGCTAAACGCAAGTGCCCAAATGTAAAAATCGGATGAGGGGAATTTTTGGCTCCTGGTCATTCTGATCTTAGTGTCATAGGTTCACAAAAATAAGACGTGCTTTGGATTCTTGTTGAACGCTTAGACAGCAAATTATGTTGTCTGTCATATGAGCGAAAAAGCATTGCACTGCCGTTAAACGCATGACAAGTCAAGCCTAGCGTATCGGTAATCTTTGGTGTCTTTCTTTGGGGGGGGGGGGGGGGGGGGGAGAGAGGCCGAATAATGGAGCAAAAAGACAGAAAATAGACACGAATCAGGTGACAGAATGACAAAGAACATGGCAGAAACCAAGAGAGAGATAGAAAAGAGGACAATCATTGCACATGATTTCCAGAAGGTGGATGCTGTTTATACTGGCAAGCCCCCGGCATCCCCACAGTGGATGCTGTGGAATAAGGACAAGGATTTTAAATTCATCTCGGTCAAATTATATGCAGAGCAGCCTGTGCAAATGCGCATTAATTCATCTTTACTAGCGTGCACACAATTAGGTATCCATGTTTAGAAAGCCTACATTTTATGGCAACAATCGGTGGAGGGCAGACGCGCAAATTTACCCAGCATGCAGCAATTAAAGCTAACCAGATTCATCATCAAAGTTGATGATCATGGTAGTGGTAAAAAGACAAAATCAGATAAACCCATCTTAATCATTTGGGCTAGAAAACTACACCACCGACCGTGAAATCTAAATTTATAAAGATCATTGTAAAATGGAAAAAAATGCTCATTTATTTGTATCCAGAAACAAACAATTACAATCATTGCTTTTAAATAACAATTATGTAATGCATTCATGGTCAATTGTTCAGATTCATTTGTTTCCACGAGTAAACAATGCAATTATTGCTTCCAAATCATAATTATTTAATGCTTTTATGTGGTTATCTGATTACTGTATGATCATTAAAAAAACCCATTCATTCTTGTTAAGCGAAATAAATCCACAGCCATAGCCAAAGGAAGCTGATTTTTTTTTCAATTTACACACAACGGCGCAGTTTTTTTTTCCTCAAATGTTTCACTTTAATAATTTAAACCAAATCATTCAGCGCTGCAAAAATGTACGAGCGTTCATTTTACAAATTCAAACGTCAGTGAAAGAGAAATGTACCTACACAAGAGGAAATCAATAGCTGCAACTGATTCAGTGATGAAAAGGGTTTAAAAAAAAAAAAGTTCTACACCAATCGTGAGCATAGAAAATAATGTAGAAAAGCTCACTTCAGTAGTTATGCAAGTGTTCAAGCACTTAGCAAACAAGAAGAGTGCACTAGTTGCACTAGTTAAGACAGCAGACAGTGTTCTTTAAAAAGGCCTTGTTTGTTGAAGACCTGAAAGCTACAGCCAAAAGAGGGAAAAATATAGTTCTTTTTTTTTTCTTTTCAAAAGGGTAACAGGCTTCTTTACAGTTGGCGTCTACCTGACCTGCTTGTGCTTAATGTGCCATACATAGCACAGGATGTGCGTCTGGGTTTTTTTTCAGACACATCACCTTTTGGTACTTGTTCATCTAGTGTCTTTAATTCCTCTTCATATGAAAGCCATGTCACTCCAGTCTTGTTTTGGTCTTTTTTTTTCTAGTGTTCTTCAGATTTGTTCCATCCTTCACATTTCCCTCTGCACTCCTGTTGTGTCTGTGTCTGTATCTGTCTGTGTGTGAATGTGTGTGTCTGTGTGTGTCAATCTGTCACTCTGTTCACTACTGCGCATGAAACGAGTCATTTTTTGATCATCATGTTCCAGCTTTTTTGTTTAGCTGTGCGGAGCACTTGTAGACTCTCTCCAAAGCTGTGGGCCAGTATCCAGCTCTTTTTTACACTTACCATGTTCGTCTGTTGAGCAGCAGCAGCAGCACTGCCGCTAACGTGCTGCTTCTTGCATGGCCGGTCCCATGAGGTTGTTGGTGTCTGTATTTTTTTTTTCCAAACAAATATCTACATTTTTTTTTGTCATGTTCCATTCATCTCCTTGATACGTTTGTTTTCATCCACTTCACCTTTTATTGTACTATTCCATGGCAGTGTTAATTGCAGTGTATGCACCGCAGAAATGTGTATGTTTTTGCTAATGTGTGATGCGTTTTGTTTTTAGGGATAATTGTGTTGTTTATATTTAGGGTGCACATTTAATGGATAGGGTTTAAAATCGAATTGATACGTTGGTTAACTTACATGTTTTTTATGGGGCTATAAATTTTAGATTCCTAAAAGTAGAAATGGGGTATTTATTCAAGAACCCCAAAATGTCAATGTATAGTTTGTCCAAATATATTAAACAGGTAAAGATTATAAAATGTGTGTTTTGTCAAAAATATTTAACAGAAAAAATTATCCTACATGTGTGTGTGGTGTTTTTGTTTACTTAATCGATTAGGAACTTATTGTACATGCGTTTACATAACGTTCTATTCATTAGAGATCGATAAACAGCAACCGGTGAAATATCAATTCAACAAGGGCGAAAGAGTCAACATCCCTCCCCATGGCTTGTGTTTTATTCAAGCTAATGGTAAGCCCAAAGTCTTAGCAGTATCACTGAAGCCAGTCATGAGCTTCCGAAAGCCCCTGCTGAGTAGATGGTTACTGCTGTGTTCGTCTTCAAAGAGGAAGCCACCTCAGCGGGACTGAATCTTAGCTCTTATTCTGGAGAGGTTGAAGATGTTTCAGTCTGACCTGGTTTGGAGGTAGATACTTTCAGCTGCAGAACCAAATGCCTGCTTCAGAATCAAGCAAAGAAGATTACAAACAGGGCGGGAGGCAGGACGCAACCCTGTTTCACTCTGCTCGTATCTTAGAGGCCGCTGATGTTGAGTTGTCAAAGACAACGGTGCCATTCATGACTACTTTGTGGAAGGACCTGATGATACTGAGAAGTTTGAGCGGACATCCCATCTTTGGAATGATCTTGAAAAGGTCATCCCTACTAACCAGATCAAAAGCCTGTGTGAAGTCTATGAAGTCAACGAACGAGTGTTGCCTTTGCTCCCTACATTTCTCCTGAAGTTGTTTGAGGGAGAAATCATGCCTATAGTGGATCTGTTGGAACGGAATCGCCCTGCGATTCGGGGTAGACTTGCTCTGCAAGTACCTAGAGCCTTTTCAGTACTACTTCTGTAAAGACTTTCCCAACAATGCTGAGGAGGGGGGGATATGCTGTGATAGATATTGCAATCGCTTCTGTCACCTTTGTTTTTGTATAGTGTGACGACGTTAGCATCCCTCATGTCTTGGGGTACTTCACTTTCGCTCCAACAGAGGCAGAGGATTTCACGCAACTGGATGAAGAGTGTATGATATGTAATTCTGCAGCACTTCAGTACTTTGCAGAGAATATCATCTTTCCCATGTGGCGTGCCAGAGGCAAGAGATTCCAGGGCTGTGTTGAGTTTATCTATGGTTAGTTCTCCGCCAAGCTCTTCCAGCTCAGATTGGCAGTCTATGGCATTCGGGGCGTCTTCTGTGACTACATTTTCCTTTGCATATAGCTCAGTGTAGTGCTCTACCCAGCGCTGCATCTGTTCTTATCTGTCTTCAATCACCTTTCCTACAGCGGATTTCAAAGGGGCCGTGGTCTTTTCCGTTGGGCCCAATGCCTGCTTGAAGCCGTCATACATCGCCTTGATGTTGCCAGTATCAGCTGCGATCTGAATCTGGAAGCTGACCTGAAGCCAAAAGCCGTTCAACTAATCAATAAATCAATTATTTAGTAGTAAAACGTTCCTTCTTTGAAGTCGTTTCAATACTTGTTCAAAACGTTTAACAATAAAAACAGAGTTGATGATTTAGTGATGCGTCTGTACAGGTGCCCTTGTTCTGTTTATATGTAGCTGTAAAGGGTTAGATGTGCCTTCGACTTCATCAAAAGAAACACTAGAAAAAAGAAAGTAAGACAAGAAGAAAGATAGAAAGACAGAGAAGAAGAAAAATCCAAATCAAAGAAAAAAAATGCTGGTTCTACACGGCACTGTTGGTTCTTCAGCTTAAGCAAACAACTGGTATGGTAATTGATAATAATTATGATATCTTGATATCATGTATGTTATGTGTGTTTCACCATGTGCTGAGTAACATGTCGCTCAATCACCAACCAAGCCAACCAGACACAATTAATCGCAGTTATCAATGTACGATTGGACTAAATGCACTGACTGGACATTTTTCCTTACATGGCATTTCTAGGTCTAAGTAAATTTCCATTTCGTACATCAAAAGTAAACGAAGACATCATTAGCATAAATCAGACAACCGCTGAATAATGATATCGTGTTAAGTTGAGAAGGGGGGAGGCTTGTTATTTTTTTCCTCTTTTTTTTTCGTTCCTCATCTGAAGTCTACAGTTTATAATGGGGAAATTTTGCGTATGCAACCGTTTTGCTCACTTCAAGGTAGCCGCATTCCGATTTGGGGGATATGCTTAGTGAACAAAAGTCATGATAGCATAACGATGGGCAACAAAGCAGTATATATCGTCTCTTACCTTGCACTAAATTTTATTTATTTTTGATTTGTTTGATATTATTATTCTTTTATTCTTTTATATCGAGGATAATGGAATTAAGCACACCTGTGCTTATTTTACATCTAGTCCCCGTGGGTATGCAGTTTTGTAAATCTTGTCATTTCTGTTCTATCTTGTTCTATAGCATCGTATGTTTGCTTTGTTTTTCTCTCTCTTTTTTTAGAAGTAAAGTAGAGATAGATTTAAATATAAACACGACAGTTTTATCTACGCAGCGAAGCTGTACCTCTCATTCACCAAATGTCATTAACTGAGAGAAGAAAACTTCACTATCATTCATCATTTTTATGTTATAAAGTAAAAAAAAAAGCTGTCATGATTTACAATTTCTTGACAAAGTGGAAGATTGCTGAAGTCGGAAGGTCTGCATAGTCAAATGTCTTCTTGAAAATCGCGTATCTTCTCCAAGAAAAGTGTAGATATGTGATCCAGCTATGATATTACTTGATTTGTTGTTTTTCAATTACGTATTGGTTGAAATTTGTTGGGGTTAAGTCTACATGTCTTCTTCACATCATGTATTTTCCCCATAAAAAAGAGTACATATGGGCCTTCATTATGATTTGTTTGATATTTGTTTTAGGATACAAATTTTTTGACAATACCATCGATAATAAGATATTTGTGTTAGGATATAAAATCAGTCAATAACATCAATAATCAGCAGGAATATGAGGAACATATTTAATAGAAAATCCTTTCCTTTTGCGCGCAGTAAGGAGCTACATTAAAACACAGTTGCCAGTTGTATCATCCTTTTATATCTGGGCTTTGTACTCATCTACCTATATTTTTTTCGTTTATTCTTAATTATGGGATAGTACTTCAATAAGGCTGTTGATTCCTAAGGGAACGTCCCATCATATGATTAATACATAAGTGTTTGCTTTCATGTAGAACTCACAAAACTGTATAATTTGCTTCAGAAAAAAATATATATAAAGAAATAACTGATCCAAAAACAATTAATGTATTTGTTCTGGCGTACAAAAACTGCTAGATAATTTGTGTCTGGTTGGCTTGGTAGTTCTTAGGAAGATTAAAGGCAATGTGTGCAAAGAGTTAGTTATTGAATTCACCACAAAAGGCTAAAAAATAAAAATAAATAAAAAGCGATGTGCACTGCTATACCGCTCTCAGCACCCACCACTTGACTTGCCATGTATGTTGATGTTTTGCTTTGTTTCTGTTTTTTTTTCTCTCTCTCTCTCTCTTTTTTTTTTTTCTTTGTTTCTTTTTTTTTTTGTCCACGCTCTTGTGGACGTCACCAGCTTACTAGGGACAGAGGTGTGTGTGCTGTAAGTAATGCTAAGGACGCTATTTGCGGCACCTTTTTTTTCTTCTTTTTTTTAGGCATGCAGGTTTATTTTTTTGGTTTTTGTTTTTTTTCTGGAATGAGTGTCACATGTTGGTTGCACGTTCTAATCCAACCCCGTCTCCTACCTTCACTCCCACCCCCACCCCCACCACCCCCCCACACGCACACACCTGTTTTTTATAATTATATAGTTGCTTCCAACTCTCTCCTCCCCCTTTTCCCTCTCCTCCCCCTCCCCCTTTGTTCTCCCTCACTTCCTGGTCCTAAGTCTTACCCTCGCATGTGTGATGATACCCTCTCGTCCTTTTCAGAGTTTTTTCTTTAAAGAGTCTTGCTTAGCACACAGTTTTAAGCCTATATTTCTTTTTTTTTTTACCTTTTGTCGCATGTACGTATGTATATATCACACAGCTCTCAAATAGTGTTGATTTTTTTTTAATAACCCAAAGTCTTCGGTGTTGGGGTTTTCTCGGTTTTTTGGTAGACAGAATGTGTGTAGTCAATGTTTTGATCTGTGACAGATGCTGGAACTGATGATGAGACTGTGGAGTTTTTTGTTTGTTGACTTGTGTGTTTATGAGACGTGTGTTCACGATTCTCAGTATTAAAAAAAAACAAGAATGAGAGTAGAATTTGCAGTTTAAGTTTATGAGTGTCATTTTAGTGTGATGGTCTTCTTGATTGCATGTGGAGTTGATTCATTATCAGCATGATTAATTGATTAGCATACTTTGTTTATACACTAACATGTGCGTGCGTGCGCGAACAGGCAAACTCGCGCGTGCGCGTGAAACACACACACACACACACACCACACACACACGCACGCACGCACACACACACACACACACACACACACGCACACACACGCACACACACACACACATACACACACACACACACACAAACAAACAAACAAACAAACGCGTACATTGAACATTAGAGCATTGCGCTCACAATCTGACGACTCGGGTTCGAATTCCGTTTAGTGTCTCCTCTGAAAGACTTAACATTCAGTAAGAGTTTCTCGTCAAACTGGGAAGAAAGGGTTAGGCTGGGAATCAAACCCAGAACCTCACAGTTTACTTATTAGGCTGGTGAATGTCTTAGTTAAGTGACCGTCCTTCCACCTTACTTATTAGAAGTAAGTTTCATTGCTCATGCAGAAAAAAAGACCGACAGAGACAGAGAGTAAACTGGTGTCTGAATTAGATTGGGGTTTTTTTGTATTGTTTTTCTTTGGATTTTTATCGGACAGGTACTTCGATAAGCGCACATGCAATGCGTTCATTTATGAAACTTTGAATCTTCCTCTATCTCTATGCTTGTCTACCTGACTGTGTGATATAATTACTATCAATCTGTTTGTTTATTTGATTTTTCGTTTGCTTCCTCTATTCCCTATCTCTCTCTCTCTGTCTGTCTCTCTGTCTCTCTGACTCTCTCTCTGTCCTGCAGCCCTCTTATTCACAAGAGCCTGGTGTAAAGAAGCCCCTGGTTTATACCCCCTGGTACATACCTTCAACTAAACATTTAAATTCGAGTTCGAGTCCAGTCTCTCTGGGTGTCTCATTCTGTCTCTCCGTCTCTGTCTTTGTCTCTCTGTTTTTGTCCCTCTGTCTCTGTCTGTTTCTGTCTGTCTCTGTCTCTGTCTCTTTCTCTGTCTCTGTCTGTCTGTCTGTCTGTCTCTGTCTCTCTCTCTCCTCGCTCTGTCTGTCTGTCTGTCTGTCTGTCTGTCTGTCTATCTGTCTGTCTGTCTGTCTGTCTGTCTGTCTGTCTTCTCTCTCTCTCTCTCTCTCTCTCTCTCTCTCTCTCTCTCTCTCTCTCTCTCTCTCTCTCTCTCTCTCTCTCTCTCTCTCTGTCCTCGCTCTCTCCTTTCTTTCTTGCTCATTCTGTCTTTGCCTCTATCTTTCCCCCCATTTATCTCTCTCTGTGCACACAAGCACTCACGCACTCACATCGATGATGCACACACACACATCATACGATCCAACACACACACACACACAACACACACACACACACACACACACACACACACACACACACACGATCACACAATACGTAATATACGATCACATGCACACACACAACCACCCAGCCCTACCCCCCTGCGCGCACATACACACACACGATCACATGTATACAACACACACACAGACATGTACACAAACACCACACACACATACATGCTCGCATACCACACATACACACTACACAAACACACTACATACAAACACACACACACACACAAACACGCACGCACGCACGCATTCTCGTGTGCACTAACAATACGAGCAAAAGAAATTGATAACCAAGCTGGAAGAAGATAGTGTGGAGAGAAAACAGCTAAGAGGGTTAATCCATAGTGTGCAGTAAGTTGTCACGAAAGAAAAGAATTTTAAAAAAAATGTTTTGAAAAGACGATGAGATCACGAAATCGATACCTGTTCTGGCATCGTGGTGTCTTAGGTCGACATGTTCTCCACAGCTGATTCATCGTTCCTTCGTCTGCTGCTGCTGCTGCAGCTAAACACAGAGTCAGAGTCAGAGAGAGAGAGAGAGAGAGAGAGAGAGAGAGGGAGAGGCAGAGAGGCAGAGAAGGGGCAGAGAGTAAAAAGTTAGAGGGAGGGAGAGAGAGGGAGAGAGAGAGAGAGAGAGGAGAGAGAGAGAGAGAGAGAGAGGAGAGAGAGAGAGAGAGAGAGAGAGAGAGAGAGAGAGAGAGGAGAGAGAGAGAGAGAGAGAACACAGAGAGGGAGACAGAGAGTTAGAGGGGGGGGGGCAGAGAGGGGGCAGAGAGAAAGAAAGTTAGAGGGGAGGAGGAAGAGAGGGGGAGGGAGGGGGGAAAGAAAGAAAGAGGGAGGGAGGGAGACAGAAAGAGCGAGAGAGGGAGAGACAGAGAGAGAGAGAATGTTAGAGGGAGGGAGGAAGAGAGAGAGAGAGAGGGAGGGAGACAGAGAGAAAGAGGCAGAGAGGCAGAGGAGGGGCAGAGAGAAAGAGGGAGGGAGAGAGGGAGGGAGGGGAGAGAGGGAGAGAGACAGAGACAGAGAGAGAGAGAGTTAGAGTAGGGGGAGCAGAGAGGGGGCAGAGAGAAAGAAACTTAGAGGGGGGAGGGAAAGAGGGGGGGGGGAGTGGGGAGAGAGAGAAAGAAAGAGGGAGGGAGGGAGAGATAAAGAGAGGGAGAGACGGAGAGAGAGAAGTTAGAGGGAGGGAGGGAGAGAGAGAGACAGAGAGAGGGAGAGACACAGAGAGAGACAGACAGAGAGAAAGAAAGAGGAAAGGAGGGAGAGAGAGAGGAGAGAGAGAGAGAGAGAGAGGAGAGAGAGAGAGAGAGAGAGAGAGAGAGAGAGAGAGAGAGAGAGAGAGAGAGAGAGAGATTGAGAGAGAGAAGTTAGAGGAAGGGAGAGAGAGAGAGAGAGAGAGAGAGAGAGAGAGAGAGAGAGAGAGAGAGAGAGAGAGAGAGAGAGAGAGAGAGAGAGAGAGAGAGAGAGGAGAGAGAAAGAAAGAAAGATAAAGGGAGGGAGGGAGAGGGACAGAGAGAGGGAGAGACACAGAGAGAAAGAGACAGAGAGAGAGAGAGAGAGCAGAGACAGAGACAGAGTTATTCTCTGTGTGTCTATCACACTGTGCCTCCCTCTTTGCCTCTATCTCTCTCTCAGTCTCTGACTCTTTTTCTTTCATTTTCTGTTTCCCTCAGTCTCTGTCCCTCTTTCTTTCCCTGTCTGTACATGTCTCTGACGTCTGTCTGTCTGTCTGTCTGTCTATATGTCTGTCTGTCTATCTCTGTATCTCTCTCTCTCTCTCTCTCTCTCTCTCTCTCTCTCTCTCTCTCTCTCTCTCTCTCTCTCTCTCTCTCTCTCTCTCTCCTGCTAGCTCGCTTGTTTGCTCTTGCTTGCTTGCTTGCTTGCTTGCTTGCTTTCAGGCCTGATATATGGGTTTTATACGGATGCAATTTTAAGAGTACTTTTGCTACCTTCACCTCCACCTTCATCTATCCTGAAGTTTTGCTGACCGTAGGGGCACCTTCGAAGATTTTGCAACCAGCTTCCTCCACTCCTAGCGGTTCTCAGTTTTCCGCAGTATGTGGTTCCACTCCAGGCCAGTCCACTCTCTGATGTTGTCTTCCCAGCACTTTTCCTGTCTGCCTCTTCGTTTCAATCCTTGCACCGTTCCCTTATGGACAGTTTTGGTCAGTCCAGATGTTCGTGTGACGTGCCCGTACCATTTCAGTTTGCAACTTTTCACTGAAGTCAGGAGCTGATGGCCTGATGGCGTTTTCAGCTCTGGGTTGTACTTCCCTGATAGTGACGTGATCTCTGTAAGAGATATTCAAAGACTTCGGAAGCATCTCCTCTCCATCGCCTGAGTGTATCATTCTATTAAGTTCTGCAGTTCAGGTCCATATTTCACACGCGTGCAAAACATATGTATATGATAAGGGAATGCGCCATTCTGATCTTTGAGCCGATAGCGAGGTCCTTGTTAATCCTCGGGGTTCTAGTCGAGGAAAGTGCTCAGAGCACTCGCTTTCCCCAAGTCAAGTTAAACAGCGTCCAGCGCGGTTACCAGTT
The DNA here is from genome assembly GCA_030674155.1 of Stramonita haemastoma. NCBI lineage: Eukaryota > Metazoa > Mollusca > Gastropoda > Neogastropoda > Muricidae > Stramonita > Stramonita haemastoma. The sequence goes on from CM060324.1 coordinate 43,822,813, forward strand.
GGATGGGTGACCGAGAGAGAGAGAGAGAGAGAGAGAGAGAGAGAGAGAGAGAGAGAGAGAGAGAGAGAGAGAGAGAGAGAGAGAGAGAGAGGAGAGAGAGAGAGAGAGGGACGGACGGACGGACGGACGGACGGACGGACGGACAGACAGACAGACAGACAGACAGACAGACAGACAGACAGACAGACAGACAGACAGGAGACATAGAGAGACAGACGTTATGAGTTCATGCAGAGATTTTACTCTCGAACGAGCAGTTCAGGACCTCTGTTGGCCGGTGGTCACATGGCATCCTAGCATCGACAGTTCTCGTCCATTTTCAACAGAACCAAGCAGCCAAGAAAACAAACATGATGCGACTGTCTTAAATGGAACCCGAATGAACCTGTGCCAGTGCATGTCAATAGTGAAAGGCTAGACGGTATGAACCTAGAGAAAACAATTATCTAAACCATCCATTCTTTGAGCAACAAATATGTTCAAAGATCCAAAGATATGGGCTTTCTGGTGTTTTAACAGGGTCCACCTTTCAGCAGGATATAGTTTCAAAGTTTCAAATAACACTTGAGGTAATGCCGTAGTACACATTAGGAAAATCGGTGTAAAATAAATAAATGATATTGTTCATGGAAAAGTTGGGGGATTTATATTCCTACTGTAGCTTCGGTGTCATGCATATTATGACATTTTAATTACTCCTGCTCATGATTGGAAGTCAAATGTAGTAGATCTGTCCTACTAATAAGAGGATTATGTCCAATCCTAAGGTTGGTTTCAAGCGTACGAGTTCTATTCCAGCATGAAGGGTACATAATTCTGTGAACGTTTCTGATTCCTGAAGTACAAAACATTGAATGACAAATAAAAAAATAAGCAATACACGCTCATGGGCACACACATGCACTCAAGGCACATTTACGTGTGTGGACAGTTCCACATGGATCTAGAACGAAAAAAAGTTGTTTGGTGTTTTTTTTTCACTCCTCAAACTTTTTTCTTATTAAGAAAGTAGTCTGTTATTGGAATCTTTATTTTCTTTACTTTGATCAGTTTCTTAATGAGATTCTATCAATAAACCATCAGGGTATATAGCATTTCTTGATGTGATTGTGTTTTTTTACTATCAGTATATATGATTAACATAGTCTTTAAATTATGTACAAGGCAAAGTACCTGCAGAGATACAGCATGCATGATCCAAAGTGTACATCTCCTTGTGGCATGGCATGGCATGGTATGGCATGGCACGGCATGGCATGACATGCATGTTCTGTATCATGCGTAAACCGTGCACTGGTGTCCCACTCACTGACCCCCAGCTGTCTTGTTTCCTTCTAGGAACCCACCCCCCTAAAGTCTATTGACCAACTCTGCACACTGTGCCAGAGAGATGACACCGCAGCAGATTTGGTCAATACAAGTGTGGGAATCTGTGGGTGTATGTGTGATTGTGTGTGTGTGTGGTGTGTGTGTGTGTGTGTGGTGTGTGTGTGTGTGTGTGTGTGTGTGTGTGTGTGTGTGTGTGTGTGTGTGTATGTGTGTGTGATGTGTGTGTTGTGTGTGTGTGTTGTGTGTGTGTGTGTTGTTGGGGGGGGGGGGGGGGAGAGATGCTGCTGTGTTTGTAGAGCTAGTATTTGTTCTGGTCTTCGTGGTTGTTGAATTTTTTTTTTTTTTTTTTTGTCTGGTGGGGGGCTGGTGGTGACACAAGCTGTCGTTTGCTGTGTGATTCTGTCCGGCATGTTTGTGTGTGCTTTGCATTCCTGAATGTTCTATCTTTTGGTTTTTTTTCTTATCTTTAAGGAACGGGGTATGATGCATCGTTATTGGGTTTTGGGTTTGGGTCTGGTATCGTTTTGAAAGTTTTAGGGTTTTTTTTTCTTTAAGACGCGAAGAGTAAGTGCCTGGAATCTTTTGTTGGCTTTTGTTTTGGGTTGGCTTGTGTTACTTTTTGTTGCTTGCTTTTGGGTTAATTTGTGCTTTTTTTATTTTGTGGGTTCATTTTGCAGTTTGGAAGAGTAGACTTGTATGGGGTTTTTGTTTTGCTTTGTTAGTCGTGTTTGGTTTTCATAAATGGCAGTATTATTAATCAGATTATGATGATTTTTTTCTGTATATTATTTTTATGTATTTGTAGCTCTACATAAACTATGAATGAAACTAACATACAGGTCACCAAAACATCACCGTTTTTATAGGTTCACTAAACAGGTTGGGGTCTAAAATAGCCTTTATCTTTGTTTGTGTACAACATTTATTATTTCAGAATACGTTAAGTTTTGCATATTCCCCTCTCCTAACTCGAAACACATACTCTACAATGTTATTTAGATAATTCCTTTTCTAAACCCAAACTATTTGTGTCGTTTATATTTTTTTCCCGTGTGTTATGTATGGTATTTCACCTACTAGACTGGTGTGATGTTTCACGTGTGAAAACTTCCAACTTTCTTCCAACCAGTTTTCGTTGATTATTTCTTTTCCGCTTTGTGACAATTTGATTTGAATGTCATGTATTTTGTTAAATTATTTGTGTAGTATTTTTATATGATTTGTTCAGTGTTAAAGATAATTGCTTGTTATTGTCAGTTCTACAATTTTGTTTTTCTTATCACGTTCTGTGTGTGTGTGTGTGTGTGTGTGTGTGTGTGTGTGTGTGTGTGTGTGTGTGTGTGTGTGTGTGTGTGTGTGTGTGTGTTTGCTTTGTGTGTGGTGCGTGCGTGCGTGCGGTGCGAAAATCGTCTTTTCTGTAAACATATTACATGAATACTGTAGGCGATTATTTTACTTTTTATGGAATTTTCTAAGTTTCCTGAACTCTAGAAAAAAGGGACGTTTTAAATCATGAATAATATATCCAAAATTGAATCTCTCATTTTGTAATTCATAACCTTCCAGAAAAAAGCATGGTATTGAAATGATGAAAATCTATAAGAAAGATAAATATTTCACGAAACTGCTAAAGTGCGCTAATCACAACTATCGTTCTGTCTCATGCGGGTGTTGAAAACGTTTTCATTGATGCAATTTTAATTATTAAAGTTTCTGGAGTTTTTTCATGAAATGTTCCAACCTCCAATGGGGATCGCAGCCTAATCAAATTTGAAACTTAAAATCATGCAACAACAAGAAGCAAGCAAGCAGCAGCAGAAGCACAAAGTGGGTGCGGGCCGCGCGCGTTTGTGGTTGTATTGCGGCGTATTGTTTGTTTTGGCGTGATTGTGTGTGGCTGGTGTGTGGGGGTGGGGTGGTGTGTGGGTCATATGTCGGTTTTATAGTTGTTGGTTATTGTCGTTCTTTTTTCTGTAATCATTTAATATAGTGAGTGGTCTGATTGTTTTCCGTTTCTGATGATCTGGAGGTGTTGTTTGCGCATAATTTGTATTGTGTGTGTGTGTGCTAGTGGTGTTGTTATGTATCTCAGTCATATTTATACATTCATTAACTCAATCTTATTTGTTCCATGTGTTACGGGAAAATGGCGGTTATACAGTTGGCTTGAACATGTTACTAAAAGAGTCCTAATGATTATCGGTATTTAAAAAGATATTTTCAGGTATGTATTTTCTCCCACGTTCGTTCCATATGTGTTTGTGTTCGCAAATGTATGTAGACACCCACGTGTACATGTAGTGTGTGTATGTGTGTGTGTGTGCGTGCGTGCGTGCGTGCATGCGTGCGTGCGAGCATGTGTGTATGTGTGTGTGATGTAACAGCAAAACTTACCTGAAATAAAACTGTTTTAGCACTACATTGTTTCTGAAAGTTTACCCAGTTAAAATATACATACCAGTTAGAAATATTTCGTTGGTATGGCATGTACTGTAAACAAAAACTAAACCCGTATTTATTATTTTCCTTTCATTATTAAAACATTATTTTCTTTTATTTCCTCTTGACTGCTCTAGATGACTTTCATTTGTGGCGATCAGCATGCGCATGCGCAAAAGAAATGCTCGGGTATAGCGCTGACTTGTTTTATTTTATAATTTTCTTTTATCAATTTTTTCGTACAGAATGCGGTTTTTGTCAATACAGGAAAGTGGTCTTGTGTATCAGACATGCATGTTGATATTAGTAGTTTTGGTAAGATTGGCTGGAGTGATCATTTGGTTGTTTCTGAACGAGAAGTTTGCATTATATATATATATATATATATATATATATATATATATATATATAATATATATATATATATATATCTGTGTGTGTGTGTGTGAGTGTGTGTGTGGTGTTGTGTGTGTGTGTGTGGTGGTTGTGTTGTGTGTGTGTGTGTGTGTGTGTTTGTGTGTGTGTGTGTGTTTGTGTGTGTGTGTGTGTGTGTGTGTGTGTGTGTGTGTGTTTGCGAGTGCGTGCATGTGTGTGTCCGCATGTGCGTGTGTGTTGTGTGATTTGTGTGTGGTGTTGTGTGTGTACGTGCACGCGCGCGCCGCGCGCGCGCGCGGTGTGTGTGTGTGTTTGTGATTTAGAACAGAGAGAGAGAGAGAGATACAGAAAGACAGACAAACAGAGATAGAGAGACAGAGATTTCTTGAACTTTGTAAAGCTACTGAGTTTAAGAGAGAAGGAGACAAATTGAATTTGATCGTGGTTTGTAAAATCTTTCCAGTTAGTATCATTGTTTTTGATTTACAGTTTTAAAACCAGCTTGATGGTTAACTATTTTCTCTTCCTCTCTGTCTTTCTCTGTGTTTTTTATTTGTTTGTTTTATCGTCGATGTGTCTGTCACTGTCTTCGGTGTTTCTTCTTTCTGTCTCTATGTCTCTTTTTCTATCTTTGTTCTTTGTCTTCCATAGTTCTTTTACTGTCTTCCTGTCTGTGTCTCTGTGTCTTACATTGTCTCTCTCTGTCTCTGTTTCCCTCTGTCTCT
>CM060324.1:43832680-43847680 GCA_030674155.1 Stramonita haemastoma
ATCCGAACGACTAGCACCCAGACCACCACTCATGGTCTAATGGATGGGGGTAAAGTTTGAGGCCCAAACGGGATTTTTCCGCTGTTCATTGCGACCCAGAATTTCCGCTTTCTGAGCAGGCGTGTTATAACCCCTAGACCACCGATCCATCAATATACAGCCCAGATATGGGCTTGTTGTTGCTTTTGTTGTTGTAGCTGATGTTTTTGTTGTTGGCCAATACCCAGATTATCACGTTACGTGTCACCCAAGAACATGCACACTGATTCATCCCACTGAGAATTACCGTGAGAGTGAAATTACACACCAGATGAAAAATATGCGTGTATGACTGTTTTCAAGTAAAAAAAAAAAAATTAAAGGTAAAGGTGGTCCTATAACCTATGCGGTAGTCTTCAAGTACCTTGTCACATAGGTAGGCATACTCTGACCTCAGAGAATTTTTTCTATTTTTTCCACTAAGAAGAATCAATTCTATTATTTGCGACAGAAAAAAACGACGTCCGAAAATGTCTCTCTTTTTGTTCGAAAGAAACAGGAATAGTTTGATGTAGCCTTTGCCCTAGACAGTTCATTATCAAATTGAACTGATTTATGGAAAGCAAAAGGGTTAGATTGATTGTCAGGCTATTGTTAGCATGTATGGTGTGACTCATATAGGCACATTATGTGTTACGCTTAAAAATAGCACATAGCTTAAACCATTCTGTTCGCCCTTGTCATGACGATACACTGGGGCTTTTTTTTGCTAGTGAATACTGCCATTAAAAATTCCACAATGTATTCACCACCATAGCCCCTCCCCCCTCGTTCATAAAAAAGATCACACAGAGTCTTTGCTAGCTAATTGCCTTATTATAGCATAAACTGCGTTTGGTAGTATAGAATCCTATATTGAACGGTATTACGTATTCACGAGTATATCCCCCCCCCCACCCCCGTAAAAATGACACAAAATCTTTTTTAGTGAATTGTCTGGCATCAGTGCTTTATGCGAGCAAATGAACCTATATAATTATGTTAGCACTATGTCTTCACTACAATATTCCCCCTCATAACAAATGACACAAAGTGTTTGCAACCAAACTGCCTTATCAAGACATACATTGATTTTGCTAGTAAAGGACGCATATAAACATTAATGGTACCACGCATTCCCCAGCACAGCTTCCCCTTATAAACCGACACAAGTCTTTGCCAGTAAATTGTCTGGCATCTGTTGCTTTTGCTGGTTATTGGCCCCATACAAAAATTGCACAATGGCTTCACGACCATATCTCTTCTCATAAAAAATGACACCAAAAGTGTTGGCTACCAAATTGCCTTATCATAGCCTTCATTGCTTTTTCTAGTCAATGACCCCGTGTAAAATGGCACTACGTTTTCACAACTATATCCCCTCTTTAGAAGTTGACACAAAATATTTGCTTGAAAATTGCCTTGGGAATTCCACAAAAGACTTCGGCAAGAATGAAGGAACATTATGTAGAGGATTTGTTTTGGCCAGATCTGCTTGTTGACCAGTTTTCAAAGAGGACCAGGTAGCCCAGAGGTTTGAAGGTCAGCATGACCATCTGAACTCATCTGGGAGCGGGAGTTCGAGCCGATCTCAAGCTGTCCTTGTAAGGATCATTTTCCTTGAGCTAACACTGGCCCTGACCCCTTTCACCGGTAAAGGCCCCTGGATGAGACCAACAAATGAGACTTATTGTGCAAACAGATAATGACATCTTGTGTCATGTTAGAGACCACAGAAAATGACTACACTAGTGACGGATGGTACATCGGGTGACACAAGTATGATGGCGGACGGGATAGTCTGGCGTTAGAGCGTTGAACTCGTGATCTGATGGCCTGGGTTCGAGCCACTACCGAGTCACCTGTTGGGAGAGGGGGAGGGGGGGGGGCAATTCTAATCTGAAATACAAAAGAAAATTGCCGTGAATTCATTAGATTGTTACTGGATTAGGGTTTCTGGTTGTGTATAAATGTAGCTAAGAAAATCTGTAGTTGAGATGTCAAGAAGACTTTCTTGTAGAGTATAAGCCTGTGTAGATAGCTTTAAAAACATTCTTTTATTCCATCGTATTGTATTTTATCTTATTCCTGGTCTTATTTTATTTCTCGACGTTTGCAACCGCATTTGTTTTACTTTCTTTAAATTCAATCATATATTTGATCTTGTTCTTAAGTCTGGTTTGTTTCTACTGTTTGCACATACTTTGTTCTTTAATTCTACTTGATCATGTTTTTATCTTAATCATAACTTTATTTCAGTGATTTTCTGTATCATCTTTTTTTCATGATTTTGTTTACTATCACCTCCAGAAAATGCGGGGCTAAAGCAAATTTTGCTGTGCAAATTGAAATCCATGGCCGATCAATGGGAATTGGGAGCAGAGCGCATACATAGCCCTAGGGTACTGTGTTCCTTCACTCCTGTCTTCTCTCCTTTTTGCCGCAAACCCAAATGTGTTTATTCTAAACAAGCAAGAAATCTGTTGTTTGTCTTTTAGTGTAGTTGGGAGATAAAAAGGTGTCCATCTTCCATTAAGGTTTTTTTTTTAAGATGCTAGTTGTTTTTGTTGTTGTTGTTGTTGAAAAGATGGGGTAGGAAGGATCAGACTGTTTTGAGTATTGTCTGTTTATGCTTCTGTCTTTCCTCGACTACCTCTGCTTTTTGTTTCAATTGGTTTCTCTGTCTCTGTTTCTGTTTGTCCATTATTGACAACTTCCTCCTCCTCCTTATCTTCGTTTCCTCCTCTTTCTCCTCCTCCACCTCCTTCTTCTCTTCCTCATAATCATTATCATCATCATCATCATCATCGTCGTCATCGTCGTCGTCGTCGTCGTTGTCGTCGTCGTCGTCGTCGTAGTAGTAGTAGTAGTAGTAGTGGTAGTAGTAGTAGTAGTAGTAGTAGTAGTAGTAGTAGTATGGTAGTAGTAGTAGTAGTAGTAGTAGTAGTAGTAGTAGTAGTAGTAGTAGTAGTAGTAGTAGTAGTAGTAGTAGTAGCAAAATTGATTTGTTTTCTTCACATTCCGTTTGAGTGTATTTCTTTACTCTCAGTTAAACTAATGCACACATTAATTCAAAAGGAAGTTATCGTCCAGTATTGTTGTGTAGAATTACAGGCAAATAATTGAAATCGACGTGGTCAGATAAAGCAGCAAGTGAAGGGGAAATAAATCCGCACCCAGAAAGACAAACACTGACTGGAGACTAGATGTGAGAAAATAATGTAACGGGGAATGGTTTGTTTGGCTGGTTAGGGGGGGGGGGGGGGGGGTACTTGCTCACAGCAGATGGGACAGCATATTTTTTTTAACGAAACAATCTTGAATATCGATGATTACATATTTGGATGGAAAAGAAGATTGAAATGATGAAGGAGAAACATAAACATTTAAAGCAGTTTTTTTTTTAATGAAACAACGTATTACAAAATAATTATCGAAGCATTAGAAGCAATAGTTCGAAAATACTTTACCAATGCTGTTAATATTTTCAACGGATTTTTATAATCAATTTTGTTAGCTGTATACCTCCATCTTTAGCTCTTTCAAACAGATCTCACACTAGACAAATTTTCGCAAGTCGTGGACATTTGAAATTGTTTTGTTTCTCGGCTAGCGAAAGCTCCAAGGTTCACCAATGGTGAGGATTTATGTATGTGACCATTTTAAACACCATAAAGGTAGCCGCATTCCAACTTCGAGGAAAGACATTTGAGATAAGGTACCTCAATCATTTTCTAAGTTTACAAAAGTTTGCCAATTACAGAAAATTACAAACAGATCTTAGTATTTTATTTCGTCCCTTTGAAATTTCTTTATCAGTTTTTTAAAAACTTTTTCTTCATGAAAACTTGGATTTTACATCCTAATCAGTTTTAATCAAACTGATTTTTCCAACTCTGCATACACACACACACACACACACACACACACACACACACACACACACACACACACACACACACACACACACACACACATATATATAATATATATATAATATATATATATATATATATATATAATTATATATATATATATATATATATATGTCTATATATATATACAAAACACACACACTTATATATATGTATTATATATATATATTATATATATATATTAAATATATTATATATATATATATATATATATGCATGCGTGTGAGTAATTTATGTTTATATACATATATTAGGGAAAAAAAAATATATATGAATACATACATACATATCTATATATATATATATATATATATATATATATATAATATTTTCATAAAGAGAGTGTGAGAGGGGTGCTGTATGATTTATTAAAATTATGTCAAGATCAACGCGAGAAAATCTTTTCTGTCCTATTTTCAATGATACCCTACTGTGTCTATGTTGCGTCCTATTTTGTAAAAAAACAACAACATCAACAACAACAACAACTGCCCGACATGAGAAGAAGGCAGGTCGATCCCCAAGATGGAGGAAAAACGCTGTATTTATTAATTCCTGACATCTCAGAATCGACGTTACGTCTGCCTGTCCTGTTTCATCAATTATGGGGTTTGGGAGGAGGATGCACAAACATGGGAACTGTTTGGGATATTTTTTGGTTGTTGTTAAAACTGGATTTGCTTCGTCGTTTTCGTGTGTGTGTGTGTGTTGTGGTGTGTGTGTGTGGTGTGTGTGTGTGTGTGTGTGTGTGTGTGTGTGTGTGTGTGTGTGTGTGTGTGTGTGTGTGTGTGTGTGTTTGTGTGCGTGCGTGCGTGTGAGTGTGTATGTTTTAATCAATCAATCAATCAAATTTTTATTTCCAGATGGTACATTGAGTATGCATCGATTTGCTTTTTTCCATCAAGCCATCTATCTAAAGAAAAGAAAAGTGTGTGTGTGTGTGTTTGTGCGTGCGTGCCTTTGTGTGTGCTATTTTTTATATTTATTTTTATTTCGAAGATAATGGAATAAGCACTTTTGCGGTTTTTTTTACATCCAGTCCCCGTGTGTATGAAGCTATGTAAATTTTGTCATCCTTTCCCACCTGCTTAAAATGATGAGGATAATGATGGTGTCTTTTGGTTGGTTTTTCTTTGGGGGCTTTTGTGCTAGGTTTGGTTCTTGGCTGGCGGGAGTATGGAATTAATGAACAAAAGGAATGTTTATATTGGCAGAACGATTTTTTTTACCCTGACTGAAATTTTGCCGCATGTCTTGCTTTAGCCGTTGTACAATCTATTTAGGTGTCAGATTACTAGCATGATACAGTCCATGTATACCAAAGCATAAGAGTTTTTGTGTTCCTCAAATTGAGCACGAGGTTTATCAACGGTAAGATTTTGTGGATGCGAGCATTTACACACCATCGAAGTAGTCGCGTTCCGTCTTTGGGGACGATGTCTTAACACGACATCAGTCAGCATAGGGTTTTGTAAATTTTTTCATCCGTTCCCACTGTCACACAAGGGCAGTATTCCAACAAGTGGAACGTTTTTTTTTTAAATGAATGTTCAATATGTTCTGCGTGCGTTGGCACACAGGTTTGTAGTCTCATCCGAAGGACTTTCAAAGGAAGTAGAGTGGGTACTGATGTTGAAACTACAGGGAAGATTCCCTTAAATGGGCGCCTCAGTGGTGGCTTGGATCCGGGCCGTAAGATCACAAAGTCAGTACTCTAACCACTAGGCTGTTTCCCTCCAAACGAAAGCATTACAAAATAACCCACAAACCAAAATAATGATTATGCTGACTCCTTGCCCATTGCTTTGTGAGTGTGTTTTTCCAAGAAGCCCAGTGTACTGTACTGGGCCGCAGACAGATTGTTGTTGCAAAACTGCTGGAGCCGAACACACTCACAATAAGAGGGTTGTGTGTGTGTGTGTGGGTGGGGGGGGGGGAGGTCACAATAACGGAAGAATTCAATAATACTCCAGCCTTTCTCTGTGATTATGTTTGACCATAGTTTCAGTTGCGTGTGTGTTTGTATTTTTTTCCCTGTCTTTGTGACTGTCTTCTTTTTCCTAACTTATTATCCATCTCAATCTCTATTGTCAACTGTTTCAGCTGCTGTGTTTGTACGTGCCAGAATGTGAAAGTGTATTGTCAGTTTTAACCAGATATCTCCAACTTTTTTGTGTGTCGAGACGCAAACACATGCTGAGTACAATTGATGAAGGTGGACACATTCAAAGAAAAAAAACCCGAATGTATTCGCAGATGAAGACGAGATAAAGTACTTCTACATTTTCTGCAACGTTTTCTTTTTCTTACCACTAAATCAAAAAAGCAAAGGTCTCTGTTGCCTTGCTCCCTACGACCACATAGGTTATGGGACACCTTTAACTTTTACCTAAATTAGTTTACGCTCCCGCTTTGTCATTATCCCCTTTTTATGTCTCGTATAGTGGGCGGAGGGTAGATGATAGCCTAGTGGTTAAAACGTTGAGATGGTATATAGTAATTGATATTTAAATATGCCCTACTATTATTGCCTTGATTATGGGTATGCTTCATATTTATAATAATATTCTTTTTATCCTTATCATCAAGACTAAACTGCTAGATTTCAAGCTGTTTGTTTTTTCTTTCGCTATTACGGTTGTTTTTGCTGATGCTATCACTAAAAAAACAAATCTTGATACAATTTACAAGTAAGAGAAAAAAAAGGGGGGTACTTAGTTCACACACCAAAAAAAGTGACAAAGCAATGCTGAACACAGGGGAGGACATTCTGTCCAGTCTACTGCACTTTAAGTTAGATACACCCCCTTCCCCTCTTCCTACCTTCTCTCCTTCCTTCCTTTCTTCCACACCCTTTCTCACCTATCCCTGTAGTTGTCCATGTTTTGTGTTTGTTCTCCTTTCCATCCTGTTCCATGGCGTGATGTTGCCTCAGGCCAACTGAAGGAGCCGGCTGCCAAATGAAGGCTGCTTTCTGCTTCTCCTTTTGCAGGCCGGGCTGTTTGGCCCGGGTGGAATGGAGCGTCAAAGCCAACGTGTTAACACCAACAGGATATTGATTTGGTCAGGATTTTCTCCCTTGGGGGGACAGGAAGGGGGGCAGTTGGGGACAGGGAGAGGGTGGGGGTGTAGAGAGTGAATGTTAGGTAGAGTGACGGTTAGATATAGACAGCAGTGGTCATGTTTTTGCAAGAGCGCTTGTCAGTACTTTGGTTCTGTTGTAACCACTGCAACTGATACTAACAATAAAATGTGTTTAAAACCCCCAACAGACCATCTTGCAAGACAGAATATGTGAAGATAGATGATGAGGCAAACTGAAAACATTATGGATGGATAACATCATTGAACAGATCTATAAAAAAAGAGTGAACTGAGACCCAGATATTGGCAAACAACTGCTATGATTATACAAATACTGCATCTGTTTTATCAGATAAGCACACCCACAACCATTTTGGCTAAGAAGCTGAGTAGTACAGCATGTATACATGTAGGACAAAATGGAAATTTAGTTCATTCATCAAAGGCCAAAACAAGTATTACGATTTAGACATTTCCTACAATACATTTCACCAACAAGTCACACATCTATACGTCGTGTTTCCACCCCTCCCCTCTCTCTCCTCTTCCATGGCGTGATGTTGCCTCAGGCCAACTGAAGGAGCCGGCTGCCAAATGAAGGCTGCTTTCTGCTTCTCCTTTTGCAGGCCTGGCTGTTTGGCCTGGGTGGAGTGGAGCGTCAAAGCCAACGTGTTAACACCAACAGGGTATTGATTTGGTCAGGATTACATCCCTTGAGGGGACAGGAGGGGAGGAGATTTGGGACATGAAGGGGGGAGGGGGATGAAAGTTTGGTGGAATGAGGGTAGATAGTGGTGATGGTGATGATGCTTTTGTAACAAGGCCTGAGATTGAGTGACCCACTCTGTTTTTTGCAGTGGTTGTGCAATAATTACATGGTCAGAATTAAAGCTTCTCTAAATGCCAGTAATACAATTAATCGCAGTGTGATGAAGGAGTAACTATAATGGTAGGTTAAATACACAAACATGAAAAAATGTCACCTTTACGTTTATTTTACTGGGATGGTTGATAAGTATACTTTTCTTAATAAACCTGGAGGCTACACTTACTCTTGTGACATTAAAACAGACATTCATGCATCCAACTTTGGATATTTACATTTTTAGCATCAGAGTCTAAAGCTAATTATATGGTCATTGAGAACAATATTTATATAAAGAAGACAAAAACGAAAAAATCAAGGTAGATTCTTCTATTCATCTTCAGTTAGATAGAAATGTATCTAGGCCAAAAACCAGCACAGTTCTGATATTTATACAAAGTGAAAATGATTCTGGTTGTTATCAACTATACTTGGCGGTATAGCAAAGCTCACCCCTTTTATATATTCTCCGATCTACCCGTTTTTCTAGTGGAGCACAATAACAGAACAGTACAGGAATGAATCACCTTGTTTAACCATGCCTAAGTTGTTGTATTTAATGCCTAAGTAATGAATCTTGGATGCTTATTTGTTTTCTTTGTTTTGTTTTGTTTTGTTTTGTTTTGGTTTTCTTTCTTTGGCTAGAGGCCTGATTCACCACTAGTCAGATTTTATATGCAACCGTTTATTTTAACCCACTATTAGTGCAGCCGCATTTTGATTTCAGTGATGGTGTCTTAACACGACACCTGTGTGGATGCAGCGCAGACTTTTCCCACTAATTTTTGCCTACTCTTCCAAAACTCAGAATGGGTTCTAACGTGTGTGGAATATATTTTGTATGCTTTTTTTACATGGGACGTGTCAATGCAAATGCTCGCTCGAGGGTAAAATTCTCTAAAACAGGCGCCCCTGTGGTGGCTAGATCCCCAAATGTCAGATCACAAGCCCAACACTCTAACCACTAAACTATTCCACCCCTTCGGATGCTCATTCATTCCTTCATCCTTTAACCACTCCATATTCTCACCCCTCAAAGGCCAAAAAGCAGTAACAGGCAGAGCATGTTATTTTGTTTTCTCATCGACTTCCCGATGTTCATTAAATTCATGTCCATCCATCTGCATTTCACCCGGTTCGTTCTGTTAATCCGCTAATAGGCAAACACCAAAGCCAAAAAAAAATGTCTCCCTAGATTCTGAATAGCTGCCTGTCACCTGGTGCCTGACGCTCTTTAAACCTGTATTCATCTTTCTATCCTTTATTCTGATCTCCTTTTTTTATTTCATCCCTCCATCAGCAGGAAGAATAACGACAATTGTCAACACTGAAAATATCTCCCTAGTTCCTCACTTCCTGCTTGATGTGTACTAAATCCACGTTTATACAATACAATACAATTACAACACAATGCACTTATAATACAATACCATTACAATGCAATTAAAATACTATTACAATACAATTACGACGCAAAATAACTACAATACAATTACAATACAACTACAATACAACACAATACAATACACTGCAATACACTACACTATACAATAAAATACAATAAAACACAGTACTACACAATACAATGCACTGCACTACACTACAGTACACAACACAATGCAATACAATACAGCACAACATATACTGCACAATACAATAAAGCACAATTAGAATCCAACACAATACACTGCCATACAACACGACATAATACAATACAACGCAACTCAACACCATACCATACCATACCATACCATACCATACCATACCATACCATACCATACCATACCATACCATACCATACCATACCATACCACACCACACCACACCATACCACACCACATCACACCACACCACATCACACCACACAATACCATACCATACAATACAACACAACACAGTACAACACAACACCAGAAGCCTTCAGATCGTCCTGTTCAAAGTTTCAGGGCAGTGTTTGGCCAGGCTGCATAAGGCAGGGTGTCCATACAACGTGTGAACACAAACAGGATATTGATCTCACCCAGCTAGCCACCTTGCCTCCTGCAAGGAGGAGAGGGGTGGGGGGCTGGAGATGAGAGGATGGAAGGAAGGGGGAGGGGGTGGAGTGGGGGGCAGGTGATGGTAAACACTTTGAAAAAGGAAGTGAAGCTGCTGAAGATGGGTTAAGCAAAAATAAGAATGTTCCAGACACAAACAGTGTTTTTTTGTTTTATTGTGGTGAGTGGTTAGAGCATACTACTTTATTATCCTGGGTTTTGTGAGGGTAGGTGTTCGAGTAGCCTCTGAACTGTTCTTTTGATAGGATTTTGCCTGAGTGAATTTGGTTCTGATTCTCTTTGCAATTTGTTTTTCTTCCGGATGAACCTATAAACCCAGATTCTGTGTCCAGTCAATGCATGAAATCTTATGCACAATGAGACTATAAACCTAAATCCTGTGTGTGGTCACGTGCATAAAATTGTGTGCACAATGAGTCTTTCTCTATAAATGGAAAATCCGTGTGCAGTCTCATGCATGAAATTTAATGCACAATGACGCTATAAACCGAGTTCCTGTATTCAGTCACGTGAATGAAATCTTGTGCAAATGTTATAAAAAAAACCATCCACCTTTTTGTTTTTCACAAGACGGCTAGCTATGGTGGATGATACAAAAGAGACTGGGAACCAAAAAACCTAGCGGTTACATCCCGTCACTTGCAATCTGACGCCCCGGATCGAACCCAGCTTTGTCCTACAACGGAGGTGTATTATTTTAAGAAAACTTATTGCCCTGGAGTTACCATCAGTGCTGACTTCACACACCCAAAAGGTCCTCCTTTGAAGAGACTAGAAACTGAGGTTCCGCGTTAGAACATATGCAGAACATCACCCAAACACGTTAAAATCCCGCACCGCCTTCCGAACGAGTAGTTCATCCCAAACTTTCTTATCTTCTTCTTTCAATCACAGACACACACACACACACACTACACACACACACCACACACACACACACACCACACACACACGACACCACACACACACACACATACACACACGCATAATTTATAAATAATATAATATATATTTATATTATATATATTTATATATATATATATATATAATATATAAACACTAACACTGACACCAGCACTACCACACACACATAAAAAACACACATGCGTACTCCTGTCTCTCTCTCTGTCTCTTCTCTCATCCTCTCTCTTCTCTTTCACTCTCTCTCTCTTCTTCATCTCTACTCTCTCTCTCTTCTCTCTCTCTCCTCTCATCATCTCTTTCTCTCTCTCTTCTCATCTCTTCTCTCTCCTCTCTTCTCTCTCTCTCTTCTCTACTCATCTCTCTCTCCTCTACCTCTCTCTCTCATCCTCTCTCACACACACACACACACACATGCATGTATGCATGCGCCACATACATGCACTCACGCATGCACCGCCTGCCCCCTCCTCACACACAATGGTCCCCTCCCCCATTCGTCTATGCCACTTTATATATATATATAATATATATTTATATATTTATATATTTATATATTTTATATATATATATATATATAATATATAATATATATATATATATATATATATATAATATAAATACAAAACGATCCCTTCAGTTTTTTTGTCTTTCTCCCACAATACATAGTATCTGATGTTTGAGAATAATAAATTAATGTCACAATGGGGAAGTTATTAACCATCTGTTATGTAGGAAGGGATCGGCAGATGAGCTCTCCTTGTTAATGGTTTCGATGGCAACAGTGCTATCTTACAGTGTTCGATGCTGTCAATATCTTGAAGTATTTGATGTAAATAACGATGTGTCAGTGTGTTTGCTGTGGAAAACGGTGTGAAGTTTTTTGGAGGGGTGGAGGGGGGGGGGGGGGCGGCGGACGAGGAGGAAGAGGAGGAGTGTGTGTGTGTGTGTGTGTGTGTGTGCGTGCGTGTGTGCGTGTGTTTGTGCATGCGTGCGTGCGTGCGTGCGTGTGTGTGTTTGTGTGTGTGTGTTTGTGTGTGTGGTGTGTGTGTGTGTGTGTGTGTGTGTGTGTGGTGTGTGTGTGTGTGTGTGTGTGTGTGTGTGTGTGTGTGTGTGTGTGTGTGTCGTAGGGGGCGTTCTTACTATTATTTCGTGTAGACCTTGTAGTGAACAGTGTTGGGTTTATATTTTTGTGTTTTGCTCTATGTGTGTGTCCCAGTGTGTCCGTGTGTGTGTGTGTGTGTGTGTGTGTGTGTGTGTGTGTGTGTGTGTGTGTGTGTGTGTGTGTGTGTGTGTGTTCGTGGCTGCGTGCACGCGTTTTTAATGTGGATAGACGGAAGAGAGGAAGTAAGAAAGGACGACAGGATTAAGTGGATTGAGTGATAGAAAACGGGCAGAAAGCCTTATAGAGGTGTTGTTGCTTTGATACTAGGTGGCAACGCACAGGTAGACAGACAAGCAGACGGACAGACAGATAAACAGATAGACGGACAGATACACGCACATATGCATGCATACACATATGTATATATAATTTTATATAAATATATATATATAGAGAGAGAGAGCTACATAGATAGATATATGGATACATAGGTAGATAGATAGATAGATAGATAGATAGATAGATAGATAGATATAGATATATATAGAGATATAGATATACATATATATATATATGTTCTTTTATTTATATATTTGTATACATATATATATATATATTATATATATATATATTTATTATATATATATATATATATATATATATATATATATGTATATGTATATATGGATCTTCGTCTTTGTGTCTATCTGTATGTCTCTCTGTCTACCTGTGCATTACCATGTAGTATCAAATCAACAACACCTCTATAAGGCTTTCTGCCTGTTTCTGTAAATCTATCCACTTAATCCTGTCGTCCTTTTTTCCTTCCTTCCTTCCGTCCGTCTATCCACATTATTCCAATCTCATGATGTAGCGTACTGTAAAACCCACAACGTCGAGACGTTTTAAGTTAAGCATGGGCTGCCTTCTTTCTTTCTTTCTTTCTTTCTTCTTTCTTTCTTTCTTTCTTTCTTTCTTTCCTTCCTTCTCTTCTTTCTTTCCTCCTTCCTTCCTTTCTTTCCTTCCTTCCTTCCTTCCTTCCTTCCTTCCTTCCTTCCTTCCTTCCTTCCTTCTGTGTATTCTGTTTCAGAAAGCTTTCAGACTAAATGAATTGAAACGTCCCATACACTTTAACACAGACAGGGGGTATTGATCAGGCCAGGCCCAGCCCTGTGCTGTGAAGCCAATAACCACTCGGAAGAAGACAAGAGAAACAGAAGAGGGAAGTGGTACGTAGATATGAAAGTGAGGGGTATATAGGAAAATGTCGGTAACAGTTTTTGCTGTAATTCTTTTTTTCCCGAATCGAATAGAGTTCTTGGGTTCACCCATGGTGAGAATTTGGGACCGTTTTTTAGCCACCGTTAAGAACATCAGGACTGGTGAAGACTGTCCTACAGGGAATAATACAAGGAGGGAGACGGAGAGGTAGACAGAGAGAATGGTTAGAAGAAAACATCAGAGAGTGAACTGGCCTTGAATGGAAAGACTGAGAGACTGATTGACTATGTGTGTATCTGTGTGTGTTGTATGTGTGTTTGTGTTTTGTGGTGTGCATGTGTGTGTGTGTGATGTGTGTGTGTGTGTGTGTGTGTGTGTGTGTGTGTGTGTGTGTGTGTGTGTGTGTGTGTGTGTTAGTGTGGTGAGTGTGTGTTGTGTGTATGTGTGTGTGTTTCATAGTATGTGCAACACTCAAACACGTTTACTCATTTTTGTAAGAGTCTTGCCAACTTCTATTCTCTAACGTTAATACTAAAGGTATTACAAAGCCAAAGCCTGCCATATAATCTGACACAAATAAACCAATTTACATACTTAGTAGTAAAAAGAAAAATGTAAGATAAAATAATCAGTACAAAAATGTCTATATGCTTTTTAATAATGGATATGAGCAAGCTAAGAGTAACAGCATTCCATAAAACAACAGCAGCACGAACAACAACAACAACACCAACAAGAACAACAACAATAACAGAAAGCCAGTAAGCATGAAAACAGTAGGGAACTCGGTCAGCACACCGTGAATTAAATATTTATTCCCTCTCCAGAGCATCCGTCCCCTTCCTGTATCCTGCCTTCTTGAGGCACGCCAACCAGCCATCCATATAGCCATCCAATTGGCCGCCACCCTCCCTCCCTCCCTCCTTCCATGTATGTATCACTCCCGGCCCTCCGTCCAATTTCCGAACACACACCACTGCTTCAGGGTAGTGAGCAAGGTAAAAAC
The DNA here is from genome assembly GCA_030674155.1 of Stramonita haemastoma. Classification (NCBI taxonomy): domain Eukaryota; kingdom Metazoa; phylum Mollusca; class Gastropoda; order Neogastropoda; family Muricidae; genus Stramonita; species Stramonita haemastoma. The sequence continues at coordinate 43,846,893 of CM060324.1, forward strand.
CAGCTTTGGTTTTGAAACAGGCTTGATTTCCCCTCCCCACCTCTCCGAAGTCAAAATGTGGCAACCTTAATAGTAGGCAAAAGTGATTGTACACTGCAACAGTTTCACATTGGTGAACCTCCGAGTTCTTGCCGAGGATCGGTAAAATGAATTGATGAAAAAAAAACAGGCTTGTTTCATAACCAAGAAAAGGGTATACGATATAATATGTCAAATACAAGAAATGAGTTGGTAGTATATCATGTAGTTCTTGATTTTGGCAGTGTATCATGCCAAGATTTAGAGTATTGGCAGCATTAACAATTCATTCTTCAAAACATGACCTATCGACAGCAAAGCAGTAATAATTAATGGGTTTTTATGCTCCAGAGAGAATGCTGATGTCTGAGAATGCTGGCTGCTGAATTTTAATCAGCGTAGAACATAAGAAATATGATAATCCGCATTTTATATTCGTGGTTATAAAAAGTATGTACTTTAGAAATCACACCTTAACATTTTCTGACGAGTTGACATCCCCGATATGGCCTGTATGGTCAGCGGGGCTATACGCAGCATGATTATACTGAATTGGACCTTAACATTTTAATACGAGGGAAATTTTCACAAACTTAAAGATAGAGATAACAACGTTCATTTTGCGTAAGCTTTCGCTTGGATTGTTGATGTGTGTTCCATTTACATTTACAATGTAGGTGTTTCCATAACCTATGCAAGATATCAGAGGCCTCAACTTCTCTAGGGGCCAGCCTCTTTAAGTGCAGCTGCTCATCTCCCTCTCTCCTGCT
>CM060324.1:43852680-43855180 GCA_030674155.1 Stramonita haemastoma
CCTCGGGCTAAAACGTTGCACAAAGACCACGTAAGGACAGACTTCTTTCTAGCTGCCCTTATCTAAACTAGAGGAGATGGGGGAAGGGGGCTGTTTGGTTGCGTAGGACCGTTGCGTCAAAAGCAACACATCAACACGAACAGGATATTGATCTGAGCATAATTTTTTAGCCTGAGGGGGCTAGGAGGTTAGGGGGTAGGACGGACGGGGGAGAGGAGCAATATCTAAGAAAGGGAGAGCATGTTACAAAAGGGGGGGGGGGGGGGTGAACACCAGAAGCTGTAAGTGACATGGATTGGATGGATATGTTTCAGCCACTGTTCTTAAAGTTTGTCTAGCCACACCTGGCTTTTCTGGATGTATAGTCTGTCATTTTCGTTTACGACATCTTTTACTTAACCTTAAATTATGACGCGATTTGCTAATTAGAATTTCTTAAAATGCTTTCATTAAACTTTTTTCTTTACTACGGTTTTATCTCATTTCATGTGTGATCGATTTCGTTTTCTTCACTTCGCGGTGCGTCGATACAAGCAAGGAGTAAAAGTGACTTTATACCTCTTTTTAATCTGTAGAAAGTCGCACAGGTTTAATAGAGTTTTAAATTTGACGATGAGACAGCCCTGTTTTGGCTTGTGTGATCGGCAGAGCCTATGAACGACATGATTCGATTGGTTTCGTTTTCGCAATCATTCTGCGCTGGTTTTTTTGTTTTGTCTAACAGGGTGAACTTAAATATGTTCCATTTCTGCACTAACTCCGCTTCACAGCACAGCCAGACATGTTAGGATACGACCTCTGATTAGAGGTTGCATAAAATTTACCTCTAGTCAATAAAGCTGAAACGTTAACTCCATGGCTTGTCGACCACCACCCAAAGAAACAGAGCATCACACAATTCACAGGTGTGTCTCGATTTAGTAACACGGCGCTGCAACACGGCTCTGATCGCATGGGAGGTAATCTACTTACTTCCCCATTACAACCACTGACCAACTTGTACCGCGTCCCGAGGTACGCTACCTGATTTTTATACAGGTCACACCCTAACTGTCTGGGTGTCGCGTGTACCCGGGGTTTGGGCAGAGATGGGACATCAAATAATTATGTCTACTTTGCTACATTCTTCTTCTTTTTTGCGATTCTTATTCGTCATCGCACTTCATCTTCTTCGGAATTCTTCTTCTTCTGCGCAATTCTCCTTCTTCCACGAAATTTTATCTTCTTTTTTTGTAATTCTTCTTCTTCTTTTTCTTTTCTTTTTTCTCTTCTTCTTCTGCTTCTTATTATAATAATAATAATAATAATAATAATAATAATAATAAATAATAATAATAATAATAATAATAATAATAATATATAATAATAATAATAATAATAAATGACGATCCGAAGAAGAAAAAAAGAGTGTTATTATCATGAATCATCATTATTGTCATTGCCATCATTACCATTATCTTCATTTTCAAAATTAGGAGCAGTATTACCATGTAGCGTGTGCAGAATACCTCATAATGTGTGCGCGCCCCTAATACCGCTACCTCCACCACCTTCCCCTCCTCCCTGGCTTATACAAAGTAAGAAAAAAGAAACCAGCATCCAAATCGATCACATTCCCCACCCTCCTTCCCCATCCAGCCACCTGTTCCTGTAATTGCACTACTGCGTAATAAAGGGGGGGGGGGGTGGGGATGAATAAAGGGGATGGGGGAGGGGAAGTAATGAACGTGAAGGAGACGTGGAACAGCAAAAAACATATAGACACCACCACCCCCAAACACTACCACCACCACCACCAAACATGTGATTCTCTTCTCACCCCCCACCCCCACCCCCTCACCGCCCTTTTTCAAAAGAGGCCTGTTGAATTAGGATGGATCGCTGCATCAAACCCTAGCATTTTAACACGAAACACTATTGATTTTACCCTTAGGCTGGCCACGAATTCAAAGATGCCTATGAACGCTTGGATGTTTTTTTTTTTAGTTTTCAGGTGTGCCCTATTTTTTTTTTTTTTTTTGTTGTTTTTCTTCTTCCGTGAAGGATCGATGTGTCATTACCATGTACAGAAAATTCCTGACGTGTGTCAAGTTCATAAAACGATATTGAAGACTGCACAATCCCCCCCCCCCCCCCCACAACTCCCACACAAACATACACAATCCCCAACCCATCTTAACCTTTAATCCACAAGTTAGAACATTGCTTCAGTCATGACGACAATAATGTCCAGCGTTCTTATCCACTAGGACTACCTATCACACACACATGCACGCACGCACGTGCGCCGCACACACACCAACACTCACGCACGCACGCACGCACACACACACACACACACACACACACACACACACACACACACACACACACACACACATACATACACACCACACGCACGCACACATACACATACTACACACACACACACACACACACACACACACACACACACACACACACACACACACACACTACTACAGGGTACGGGGAACCTAGT
>CM060324.1:43860180-43865180 GCA_030674155.1 Stramonita haemastoma
GCCAGCCTGCACACACACACACGCGCACGCACTTAAGCAAGAATGCACGTTCGAGCACATACACACACACACATACACACACAAACACACACACACATACACACACACACACACATCACGCATTCAAACACACGTACATAAACACGCACACGCACGCGCGCATACACACACACACACACACACACACACACACACACACACACACACACACACACACACACACACACACACACACACAAACACTCACACACACACACACACATACACACACACACTCATACACACTAACTCACACATTCAAACACACGTACATACACACACGCACGTGCGCACGCACTCACACACATACACACACACGCGCGCGCGCGCGCCCATGCAGCCTCTCAGTCTTCCCAGCCTCGCCCCGTCTTCGAAGTTTGACCAAAAAATTGAGTTCAATGTCAAAGTTTTCCAGATGAGAATATAAAACATGGCCCATGTGCAAACACACGCAGAACATCTTGCGCAAACATTAAAACCCAGAAAAAACAATATGCACACAGGTGTCATGTTTAGACACTATTCCTAAAGTCGAAATGTGGATGCCGAAAAGGTGATGGGGGGGATGGGGGGCAAATGGTGGCATATGCAAAGCAAAACTCTCACCTCTAGTAAACCTCGGAGCTCTAGCTGAGGAACGAAAAACTGCATGAGCAACTACAAAAAACCTTATTAAAACCAACACATTTTCTGACCAAATCGCAAAACAACAGTAACTCATTCAGCAGTAAAACATACCCATTTTTTTTTATTATCCAGACCATATTTCCTCTTTTTTTTGCACAGACCATTTCACACCTACCTCGCTATCCATTTCACACGTTTACTCATCCATCTCAGTGGCATGGAAGAGCCAAGAGCAGAGATGCAGAGGGAGAGAAAAAGAGAGAGAGAGAGAGAGAGAGAGAGAGAGAGAGAGAGAGAGAGAGAGAGAGAGAGAGAGAGAGAGAGAGAGAAGGAGAGACAGAGACAGAGAGAGACAGACACACAGACACACAGACAGACACACAGACAGACACACAGACAGACACACAGACAGAGACAGAAAAAGACACACAGACAGAGAGAGACAGACAAACAGACAGACAGACAGACAGAGACAGACAGACAGACAGACAGACAGAGAGCATACAGAAGTGACCTTCTAGATACTTTTATCAAAGGCAAGCAGGAGGGGGTATGTTTGGCAGCGTGAGACCAGAGCGTCAGGAACAGCATTTTAACACCAACAGGATATTGACCTGACCAGATCTCTCCCCCCTGCGGGGAATAGCAAAGTAAGAGAAAAGAGGAAGAGGCAGTGAGAAGGAAGGGTTGATGTTAATTAAAGGATGGAAAGAGGGAATAGTGGGATGTAAAAGAAATGTTATGTGGCATAATTATATGCGTTTGGTACGCAGTATGCCAATCTATCATCTCATCTACAGGATTAGCACTCGCATCCCTGCTCAAGGTCTAGTAGATAGGACATTATGTCTAGCTCTACTCTTCTCTTGGTTTAGCAAATAAGGAAAAGATCAAGCTCTACTCCTCTATTTTTCTTGTAGTTTTTATTTTTTGAATCATGAATGCTTATGCCTCTGCTGCTGGAGCTGCCATCATAATTACAACAAATACAAACCCAGCAGCCACAAAAGCATTTACCAAAACTACCTAATTTTCTAGCTAAAAAAGCAACAAACAAAAAAAAACTCATTTACCAGCAAAACATACTTTTTTGGCAAGAACATAGTTCTTTTTTGCACAGACCATATTTTCACACCTACCTAGCTATCCCCTTCACACGTTTCCTCATCCATCTCAGTGACGTGAGAGATCTTGGAGTGGAGATGCAGAGAGAGACTAGACAGAGATGACCTTCTAGCTGACCTTATCAAAGACAAGGGGGGGGGAGGGAGGAGGGAGGGGGCATGTTTGGCAGTGTGGGTGGGACCAGAGCATCAGAAACAGCAATTTAACACCAATTGATCTGACCACAACTCTCCCCCTTGGGGGATAGCAAAGCAAGGAAAAGAAGGGGGGGGGGAGCCAATGAGATGAAAGGGTTAATGTCAAAAATTGGAAGTGGAAGGACAGTGTAATATGATGGAAACGGTAGGTGGGTTTGACACATTGCACCTTGGTTCATCATCTCCTCTAAGGGTCTAGCACTGGGATCCCTACTTCTGGTGTAGCGCATTGGAACAATGTCAAGCTTAACTCTTCTTTTTCCTTGGTTTTTATTGGAGGGTTGGGGTGTGTGGTGGTGATTGCTAATGCTTTTTGATGCAGCAGCTACTATGTCTATTAATTGGGATAAACAAAGTAACCACTGACAACAATAAAACAATCAAAGCCAACACACATTCTCACCGAAAAGCAAAAACAAATATAAATCATTTATCAGCGGAACATACTCGTTTTTTAGCCTGACCCCATTTCTTTTTTGCACAGACTATTTCACACCTACCTAGCTATCCACTTCACACGTTTCCTCATCCATCTCAGTGACGTGACAGATCCTGGAGTGGAGATGCAGAGAGAGACTAGACAGAGATGACCTTCTAGCTGACCTTATCAAAGACAAGGGTGGAGGGAGGGAGGAGGGAGGGGGCATGTTTCGCAGCGTGGGACCTGAGCATCAGAAACAGCAATTTAACACCAACAGGATATTGATCTGACCACAACTCTCCCCCTAGGGGGGACAGGGATATCAGGGTAAGGGGGAAAAGGTTAGGTGTATGGGGGGAAGGGGGGAGAGGGCGGAGGCAAGGAGAAGCCAGGGTTGATGTGAGAGGTGGGATGTGGAAGGGCTGCAATGTGAAGACAATGTTTCGTGCTCTTGGGCGTGGGATTAATTCAAACCATGTTTTTTTTTGATGGATGGATGGATGGATGGATGGATGAACGGATGGATGGGTGGATGGATGGTGTGTATGTGTGTGTGCGTGCGTGTATATGTGTGTGCTGTGTGTGTGTTAGTGTGTGTCTGTGTGTGTGTCTATGTGTCAGTGTGTGTGCATCTGTGTGTATGCATCTGTGTGTGTGTGTGTGTGTGTGTTGTGTGTGTGTGTGTGAGAGAGAGAGAGAGAGAGAGAGAGAGAGAGAGAGAGAGAGAGAGAGAGAGAGAGAGAGAGAGAGAGAGAGAGAGAGAGAGAGAGAGAGAGAGAGAGAGAGAGAGAGAGAGAGAGTGATAAATACGCAAGGCCTACACACAAGAGAACATAAGATGGCTACGTGTCTTAGTTTTACTAACCTTATTTATTTATTTCCATACTAATCTGTCTCTGCTTTGTGGCTTCTACGATGTTTGTGTTTTTATGATTTTTTTCATTGAGCTCTACTGGTTGTGTGTGATGCTAGTTATTCTGAAATAAGCAGTTACTAGACTTCTATTTCCCTAGCGATAATATGAAATTTTTATCGTGAAAAATAATAATGAACATGTAAAACTGATTCTTAGAAAAGAGCATAAGACCCCTACTTACAGCAAAATGTCCAAATAGTACCAAAAATATGAACATGTTAAAATCAAATATAAAAAAAACACTGTACCAGCAAAGTTTTTTCCGGGAACAATTTCTGGTATGATGATGCTCCATATCGATGATAATGATGGTTGTTAAGCAGCAGGAGTTTGCTCAGTATAATTATGGTAGAAACAAACTGAAAGCGCAAGGCATTAGCGAAATAGAAATTATTCTTGGCCCCATTTGCCAGTACATAGGGACATCGACACAATAATGATGGTGTTAATAACCGTGCAGAAAGCCTTCCTTTCGTCCCATCGATTTTTGTTCATGGTGGTGGTGGATGTGAGGATTGTGCTGTTGTGGTGATGAGAATGAAGAATAAGGGGGTGGTTACTTTTGGCTGTTGTAAAAAAACCCAACTTATTGAATCTGTTGATACTGAACATTGTTAATACTGTTATCAAACTACTACTACTACTGCTACTGCTACTGTAATACTACTGCACTACTACTACTTACTACTACTACTACTACTACTACTACTACTACTACTACTACTACTACTACTACTACTACTACTATTACTACTACTACTACTACTACTACTACTACTACTACTACTGCTGCTGCTGCTGCTGCTGCTGCTGCTGCTGCTGCTCCTGCTCCTCTTCCTCCTTCTCCTCCTCCTCTTCCCTCCTCCTCCTCCTCCTCCTCCTCATTATCTATCAATACCCACTGCTTTGAAGAATTTCATCTAAATATAAGTATGTTGTATAACTGGTTGATGCTTTTAGAAAAACAACACATGTTTAAAAATCAAAGCAAATCAATAGAAGATATACTGTCAGTTTTGTCCTAGAACAATGTTCACGTACATATATTGTGATTGAATAATGTATGTCAACGTAAGCTTTTCAGTTCTGGATTTTGATTTTTTTATATATTTTTTTATAATCCTCTATGTCCTTAAAAGGATAACAGGAATAACTGTTTAAAATTCTATTCAGCTTTTCTGTCAACGCAGTGTGTAAGGTACACGCAAACATGCAAATAGGCATGCACAGACACACACGCACTCATTCCTGCATTAGCAAGGTTTACCGGAAATATGAAATATATAATTTTGAGTTCCTTACCAATTCCCTGTAAATGTACTACCTAAGCCTCTGTGGTGCGTTATTAAAACAAAAGCAAAGAGCTAAAACGCTAAAACAAATTCTAGAGCAAAGAGTAGGATCCCACTCACAGTTTCCTCAAACACTATAAGGGATTAGAAGGAAAAAATGTAGTAAAAAACCCCGATAGTAACAAGGCTTAGCAATGGCTGTGCAGTTTCTCGCACTGTGTTGAGTAGTCTTAATGGCTAATGATCATTGTGCTCTGTTTATTCCAATCAGAATTTGCGCTGCCTACGTTAGAACTAAGTGGAAGCAAATAAACTGAATAAACTGGGAGAGATATCGAGTCTCACTGGCTAAAACACTGGGAATCGCTGATACAGGCGCTAAT
>CM060324.1:43867680-43870180 GCA_030674155.1 Stramonita haemastoma
GTAACGTGATACATACAATATACACGCATGCATACATACAGATATACATTCGGATGAGATTATAAACCGAGGCCGTGTGCGAGCGCACGCGGAACATCTTGTGCACACGTTTAAACCCGGTTCCGCCTTTCGGGAGAGCAGGCCTTTGTGTGTGCTTGTAGGAGCAGAGGACAAACTTTAAAAAAAAAAACCATCATGTACACAAGTGTCGTCTTTAGACACCATCCCTAAGGAAAAAATCGGGGAGTTGGAGTCCCCAGGGCGGCTCAGGGCGGTATATGATAACAAAAAAAATAGAATAAAATAAAATAATAACAATAATAAAAAATAAGGGGTAGGCGCTGCACTTGTGGCGAGGCGCTCTCCCCGGGGAGAGCAGCCCGAATTTCACGCAGAGAAATTTGCTGTGACATACGGTGGTATAGAATAAAAAATAAAAATAAAAAAAAGATAATATATATATATGTGTATGTATATATATATATATATAATATATATTACATATATATATAATATATATATATATATATATATATATATATATATATATATATATATATATATATATATATATATACAGAGAGAGAGCAGACAGACAGACAGACAGACAGAGAGAGAGAGATCAAAGTAAGTGGCCAGGAATCAGTAGGACGTGAATAGCACGGAAGATGAAGAGGCACAAACAGAAATGATGCTAGGCCACTGTGAGTCGTGCATACATTGTTTTGGCTGTGATTATTCTCCCCCCCCCCCCCATCCCCCCAATGGTAATGGAATATCAAACGTACAGTATTTAACTCATTGGGGTAGGAGTGAAAGGCTTTTCTGTCGGTTTTTATTTCCACTTTTTTTTTCTTTTTTTTTAGTCTATAAAGCTTCCCTACTTTTCTGCGAGAGATGTTTATTTACAGGGATTCAACGCAAAGATTTTATTAGATTGTCTTTTGAGGTTTGTTTTCATTCGTTTGTGGTTTTCGTGTGATTCAAGATTTTATCTTACACTCTGTTGCATCAAAATGTTGTTGCGGATTTCGTGTTGGCTTTGATTTTTGTGTGGGTTTTTTTTTTTGCTTTTCTTTTTCTGTGTTTTTTTTTAGGGGGAGGGGGTTGTTGTTGTTGCTTTTTGGGGGTAGGGGGTGGTGGCTTTTGATTGTTTGCTTTGATTTGTCGTCTTTGTCGTTTTGTTTTGGGAATTGTTTTTTTCGTGTATTTTTCTTTGTTTTCGGTGAGTGTGTGTGTGTCAGGGGGGGGGGGGGGGGGGGGGGGGGGGCTCTGTTCTACTTGTGTGTTTTGTTGATTTTTTGGTCTTTATTTGCTTTGTTTAGTCGCTTGCTTCGTCTTGTTTTGTTGTTGATTGCTTTGTCTTATTTTTTAAGTTATTGCTTTGGGGAGGGGGAGCTGTTTGTTGTTTTCGGGAGAGTGACGTTTTCCTCGATTGGCGAGCTCATATGATGTGAAAGGCCTTTGGGTTTTTTTTCTCTGATCTAGTAAAAACCAAAAAAGTCTTTAACATGAACGTTTCTATGTGTGTGTGTGTGTGTTTGTGTGTTTTGTGTGTGTGTGTCTGTGTATGTGTGTGTGTGTGTGTGTGTGTGTGTGTGTGTGTGTGTGTGTGTGTGTGTGTGCGTGCGCGTGCGCGATTGCTCCACGCTCAGGCGAGGAAATGGGCTCTGGATCTGATATGGAATCTTTTAAACGGTGTCTGCTTTTTGTCATGGTGTAGCCAAGCATCCGGTTTTGCAAAAAAGAGTAAAAGAAATCACACACACACACACACACTCAAACACACGCGCACACACACACCGCGCGCGCACACACACACACACAAGTGAGAGCGCACATACGCTTCTCTCTCTCTCTCTCTCTCTCTCTCTCTCTCTCTCTCTCTCTCTCTCTCTCTCTCTCTCTCTCTCTCTCTCTCTCTCTCTCTCTCTCTCTGAATGATGGCAGAGATAAACAGACATAAAGAGAGAAAGAGAGACAGACAGAGAGATGTTGCAAGTATACAAACAGCAATTTTCTTCTTTCCGACATTTTGTGGTTTCTGATGATATAGCCGATGCGATGTCTGCGTACGTTTTATTGGCCGCGCCAGTAATAAATGGCATCTTTGATCATATCATGCTGCCGTAAGCATTCGCCCAAAACTGACATGAAAGCTTGTCTCTGGACACAGATTTCTGCCCTGAATGCTTGCGAGATTGCGTCGATGTCTCCCCCTAGGCCCATTCCTGTTGGTGTTTGTCGGGTTTATGAAGAATCCATTCTTGTATGTAAAAAGTTAGATCGTGACGATAGGTTTATGTCTTAGTTTGGGGGGTTCAGTGGTTTGAAGGCAATGCTGGTCTTTTTTTCCAGAATGACAGGTTCATGGTTCATATCCCTCTCTGTAGCTGGTGTTTCACCGAAGACCATGAGTTCTGGCCATTGGGATGAATTTGTGTAGCCGGGTGGGGTAGATCTAGTGTGTGAGACATAGCACGACAGGGGAGTCAATTAG
>CM060324.1:43875180-43890180 GCA_030674155.1 Stramonita haemastoma
ATGGAGAAATGAGGGAGGGAGAGAGAGGGCGGGGTAAAAGAGAGAGACAGACAAATGAAGAGAAAGAAAGAGGTAGTGGATAGAAAGAGTGAGGAAAACGGAGAGAGAATGAGGGAGAGAGGAGAGAGCGTAGAGAGAAAATCAGAGAGAGAGGAGAGAGAAGGGTGAGAAAAATGAAGACAAATGAGAGAGAGAGAGGGTGGAGAAAGATATAAAGAAAAAGAACGAAGCGAGACAGAGACATGTAGACACGGGACAAAGAGACAGAGAGAGGGGGAGAGAGAAATGAAGAGAGAAGGAAAGAAGAGAGAAAGAGACAGAGAGAGCGTTTGTCAAGTTCTTGTTGCTGATCATTATCTTTGCCATTCCATCCCTTTGTGACAATTGCACATGTCTTAAATCATGTCAGCCAGGGACTCTTTGTCATCACGAATGTGGTGTGCATTGTTTAGTGAGAAGGTCGTTATAATTTCATTCGTGTTGTCATTGATGTGTAATATTATGTACACTACATCTCTAAGAACATTTATAGTGGATTATTTTTCTCTGTTCCTCGGCTAGAGTTCGAGGGTTCGCAATGGTGATAGTTTGCCTACTGGTATGAACAAAATCTTACCATTAGTGAACTTCAGAGTTTTGTATGGCATACCAACATTCACCATTAATGAATCTGGACTCTAGCTGAGAAGCGAAAAACTATTTAATGCCACAATGCATTAACAAACACTTAAAAATAGTTGGATTTCACAGAAATCAACATTTTTTTTGTAATGTGTCCTTATGTTGGGAATCAAACCCACTGACCCACATATTCCATTCCGCATCCTCTACACAACTACCACAACAACCGGTCATAAACTATATCTTCCGTCCTGCCATGCCATAACCATCATTGATTCAAGGCAGGAAGCTGGTTTTATTTCTGGAAACGAGATCATGGTTTCTATGTTTATTACATGGGCGATTCCTAAGCACATGACCGGCACTGCTGACCAGATTTATGAAAATATCGACCACCAGAGCCTCCAAAACTGTAGCGTAAGATTTGTACGTCTGCAATGCAGTTCCCGTGTTAATCTATCTCAAGATCGCTGGTCTTGCATCTGTGAGTGTGTGATATGTCTGCTTCTTTCTGGTTCTTCTAGATGAAAAGTCTGTGTCTGATTTTCGACTTGTTTGTTCATTGGTGTATTATGTGGTGTGTGTGTGTGTGTGTGTGGTGTGTGTGTGGTGTGTGTGTGTGTGTGTGTGTGTGTGGTGTGGTGTGGTGTGGTGTGGTGTGGTGTGGTGTGGTGTGTGTGTTCTGTTGTGTTGTGTTGTGGTGTGCTGTGTAATGTTGTGTTGTGTTGTGTGTTGTACTGCAGAACAGATCAGTGGAAAAGTCTGTTTTGTACCCAATGATAAGATATTGCATGTCTCCATGATTCAGCTTGACGGCCCACCTATATGCTCTCTCTCTCTCTGTCTCTCTCTCTCTCGTCTCTCTGTCTCTCTGTCTCTCTTCTCTCTGTCTCTCTGTCTCTGTCTCTGTCTCTGTCTCTGTTTCTCTCTCTCTCTCTCTCTCTCCTCTCTCTCTCTCTCTCTCTCTCTCCTCTCTCTCTCTCTCTCTCTCTCTCTCTCTCTCTCTCCCTGTATAGATATATATATGTATATATGTATACATATATATCTATATTTGTATATATTTATTTCACACACATACATACACACACACACACACACACACACACACACACACACACACACACACACACACACACACACACACACACACACACTATCAAACCCTGTACACTTCCAAACCCGATTCTTCTATTCCCCCAAAAAAAAACTACGACTACCAGCCTGAAAAGTATAGGAAAATGCACACAACTGTTCATGTGCATAATATCTATCTATACAGCTGAGTTATGTATTGTTGTTGGCACTGGATGGGGAAAGGAGAGACCTTGGATCGTGCCAGGAGAGACAGCCTCAGTCAGCACTGGGGCAGTAGGATGCCTGATGTTGTGGCGGTGTAGGCTGATGCAGCAATGGTCTGTCGTCTAGTTGCAGCAGCAGCTGCTGCTTTCTTTCTCTCTCCTCCTTTTGACTAAAGCTCTGAGGTTTTACCAATGTTGACATTTTGAGTATGACGACCAGTTGTTTTGTTGTTTTGCTCACTTTGCAGTTAGCTGTGCTTTTTTTAACTTTCAGGGATGTATGCTAGTATATTTGCGTTTCTAATTCTAACTGAAAACTGACATGAATTATTTGATTTTTAAATGTGTGTATTTCATCTTTTGTATGTGTAGATGGGTGACCATTTGTGTGCCTTGGCTTCAGTACAGTTCCCTCAGTTCACCCTGCTATAAATGGGTACCTGCCCTCTTTAGGGTCAGGGAAGGTTAAGCAGGGAGGGAGAGGAGATGGGCACAGCCCTCAATATGCTGGCCCCCTAGACAAGCTCAGGTCTCTGATGCCTCGCTCCCCTACGACCACACAGGTTATGGGACACCTTTACCCTTAACCCTTACCCTGTAACATTTTTTCGAATCATTGAATACAACTGTGCAACCGCATGCAGGGCATAAACCCAACTCTAATGTTGTTCCTCTTATTCACCCTGGGGAACCATAAGAGTCAGCGCGGGATGTTCACCACACTAGGGAGGTACAGTCATTGGTTGTATGCTGCTGGTAAAAGCTGTACAATGTGTAGGTAATGCAACCAGTGTGGTTTGAAGTATGAGTAATAGTTATGATGATAAAAAGGTATAATCTAGCTGGGAACTCTCATCAAAGACTTCAAATAACCTAATCTTAATTATGTATATCCTTTGACATTTTCATCCAAAGCAAAAACCTTATACTCTTAATTGTAAAAGATGGGTTGATTTATTGTTACTGAAATAATGAAATACATGACTTTGATGAGGATTTTCTCGTATTTTTTATCTAGGAGGGACATTGTGAAGTTGATCAATGCACAGGACACAGGCTCAATCAGAATCAAAGAAATGTCGCAATTGCGTGCATGAATATTGATTTCAGTAATTAAAAAGTTTCTTGTAGAAAATAATTCTTGAATAATTCTGATGGTGAATATGATTTTATGGACCAAACTTCAAAAGATTTTTTTTTTCAAAATTGCATTTAACATGATTTACAAGTATACAGTTCATGGTAAAATAAAGTCTTAAAGTGTTACTGACTCATGAAATTACCATACTTTATTTCAAGTTCTCTCAGAGAACAACAATCAGTGTAATAAAACAAAACTTTTGAATAAAAAACAAATTAAAGTACACACGAAAACAGAGATTTAAACCAAAAAATGAATGTACTTAATTAATGTAAAAGTAATTAAAATCCTTCTCTGTCATTTGTCGCTGTTCTGCTTAACGTGTCTTGTCATTCGAGAGTTACTAGATTTGTAAAAAGTACAAAAAAAAGAGAAAGAAAACTTTTTCTCTTACTGTTGTTCCATTAATGAAATCTCAGCATGAATGCACCAGTCATTACTGAAGAAAACGGGTTGGAAAAGGTTGCGTAACCCTTCTGCTTAAAGCGAAAAATAACTTACCATTCTCTGTCTGTCTGTCTGTTTGTCTGTCTGTCTGCTTGTCTGTCTGTCTGTCTGTCTGTCTGTCCTGTCTGTCTGTCTGTCTGTCTGTCTCTCTCTCTCTCTCTCTCTCTCTCTCTCTCTCTCTCTCTCTCTCTCTCTCTCTCTCTTTCTCTTTCTCTTTCTGTGTGTCTGCCTGCCTGCCTGAATCTCTGTCTATCTGTCTGTCTGTCAATTTGTCAATAAGACTTCTTTATGACGACTATGTGTAGTATTTAAGGGCTTTGACTCAATGTACTTTCTGTACAGTGTTTTAAAATTATATCAGCAAGCATGATGTAACAAACTAAATTGCATCGATGTGATAAAAAAAAACCTAAAGTAAAATTGTACAGATATCCAAAAAGAAAAGAAACAAACCATGCCTAGTGTGAACCATGATATGTGATTCAGATACATGTATGTGAATTTACTCACCACCATCTTGATAGATCTTGGCATCTAAAGTTTTTTCTGGACTTTGGAAGAGTACAAAGAACCAAGATAAAATCTTACCAAATGATTTACAGTTAATGAAATCTCAGCATGAATACACTCATCATTAACGGAAGAAAAGGATGGGCCCAAAAGGTTGTGAAAGAGAGTGTGTTTGAAAGGAAATTAATTAAGTAAGACTACAAAATTGTCTGTCAGTCTGTGTGTTTGCCTGTCTGTCTGTCTGTCTCTGCTCTCTTTCCTCTGTCTGTCTGTCTGTCTGTCTGTCTGTCTGTCTGTCTGTCTGTCACACACACACACACACACACACACACACACACACACACACACACACACACATACAAAATTACATACGCACATCAAAACATCTGCAAAGTACACAACCATCACCCTTAATTCTTCATACAAGTCTTGACTATCAGTGTCTCTTTCCTCCTCTATGTCTTCCTCTTTAGTTTCACCTCCCTCACTATCCCTTTTCATATTTCTTTTTTTTAATTATTATTTTATTTCAAGAGTGATCGAAACACGGAAAGAGCTCTGAGAAAATGACTAGTCTGCGTGCATCGATGAATAATTATTGCTGAAGGTGTTTTTTTTTCCCAAAGGAGCTTGAAGTGGAGGATGGAGGGAAAAGAGTGTGGGCAGGAAGGAAGGGAAGGGGAGTAGAATGGAGGGGAAAACAGTGGTCAATTTTTCCTGCTGATCACAGCCCCTCTGCAGTTTGCCTCTGCCATAAGTCTTCAAGCTTGTTAGCCAAAAGAATCTTGTTAGTTTTGTTCTTCTGCTACTTTTTCTTCATGTAAAGTTCGGACAGTAGTTTTTTGTTGTTGTTGTCTTGTCATATGAACGAAAGTGCGTTACGCTACCATTAAGCGCCTTTCCATTCAGCACCCGAAACACACACACATACACACACGCACGCACGCACGCACACAACACACACAAGCACGCACACACACACAATCACAATACACAAACACACACCTTTTTATGTATGGATGATCTGAAGTAAAAGATAAACATATTGCTTATTCAATGTACCATCCAGAAATGAAACGTTGACTTTGACTAAAGCTTAATTTTGATTCACACTTGCCAGAAGCATGGCTTTGAAAAATAGAAAATGAAACTGAGGTCTGCCTGAGATCAGATATGACGAAAGTCAGTGAATGTACCGTATGCTTATTAGTTTATTGTTTTCTGGCCATTATTGTGTAACGGAGTGCAGATATTGATCTGCCGCGACTCTGTACATTCTCGGCGACGACAGCACGGTCAGACAGTGGAATGTGGCTCTAGAAAGAGGCTGCATAAATACTACATTTTACGCACGGTAAAGTGCATGCAGAGGACGGCTTTCGACCACCCCAACGATACAGAACGTCGCACAATTCACAGGTGTGGATCCAAACGTTACACCACGACGCTGCGATTGGCAGTTCGATCGCAAGGGAAGTAATTTGATTACCGCCCTGTACAATTGATTTAGAAGAGTGTGAGAAAACATGATCTCATACAGAGATCGCATAATGCAGGGAAGCAAAAACCAGAATTGAAAACGCATCAGGCCATTTGAAGAGCTCTGACGTCAGCGAAAAGGACAAACTGAAGAGGAAGGATCACGTCACACGAACTGGCCAAGACTGTTCTACAGGGAATAGTACAAGAAGGGAGTCGAAGAGGCAGATAGATAAAACGATTGGAAGACACCATCAGAGAGTGGACTGGCCTTGAGTGGAACGACTTCTTGCGGAAAGCTGAAAAGCATGAGGCTAGGAGGAAGCTGGTTATTAAATCTTTAGGTGGTGTCCCAATGGTCTGCAAGACTAGACTACGGGATTGTTCGCTGTTCACAGTTCGGAAGAGGGAGATAAAGGGGTGCTGTGTATTAGAAAATATGGAGGTCAGAGCTTCTTTATAAATATGATACATTCTAGTAGCAATCGGTTCTAGTCTCCGTATGAATTCAACAGTATGTGAAATTTTATATTTTCCATGAATGAATCTTTCAGTTGGGAACCAAACTCACAGCCCTATAGCTGATATTCCATGACACTAACCACTCTACCAGTATAACAGCTGCTCATAAAATGTATCATTGATTATACCATGGTGATTATTCATAAAAACAAGCACGTCTCATTTCAGAAAAAAGATGATGCATTTTTTGCATGTTTATTACATGGTGGATCGTAGCGATTTGTGGGCCTATAACCAGCAATGTTGGCCAGATTTATGAACATATCGACCAAAACCTCAGACAAATGTGGCGAAAGATTGACATCTGCAACACAGCTCCCTGTTAATCTCAGGATCCTTGGCGTTGCTTTCATGTCTGCTGGGGTGTATGTCTGCTTCTTGCTTGTGGAAAGGTGGTGGAAGTGTCAGCCTGTTTCTTAGTGTGTCAGTATGTTCAATTGTGTGTGTGTATATGTGTGTGTGTTTGTGTATGTGCGTTAGTGCGTGTGTGTGTGTGTGTGTGTGTGTGTGTGTGTGTGTGTGTACGTGTGTACGTGTGTACGTGTGTACGTGTGTGTATGTGTGTCTATGATGTGTGTGTGTGATTAAATGCATGTGTGGATGTGTATGTTTCAAGTGCATGTGGGTATGCAAACGTGTGTTTGTGCATGTGTGCGTGAGTTTGTATATTTATATATAAATTATATATATATATATATATATAATTATATATATATATATATATGTATGTATGTATGTATGTATGTGTGTGTGTGGTGTAATGTGTGTATGTACATGTGTGCATGTGTATGCATGTGTGTGTATATAATGTGTGTATGTGTGTCTGTGTGTACTTGTCTACGTAGCTATGGATCATTCTCCGGATCGCCTCACTGCCAGCTTTTTTTTTTTCTTCTGTTTATCCTTCTCTGAATTCTCCCTTGACTTCCTCTTTCATGTTTTTTTCATATATATTTCAGAGGAGATCAAACAACTCTGAACAGATTGGTGGAAAAGATTTGTATTTATGTCAATACAGAACTGCAAATCTTTATGATTTCAGATGACGAGCCAGAATGTCTCTCTGTGCTTCTCGCTCTCTCTGTCTGTCTGTCAGTCTGTCTGCCTGTCTGTCTGTGTCTGTCTCTGTCTCTCTCTGTGGCACATGTAGACCCTGGACACTTTTGAAAGGGACTCTTTCTTTCCCTGAAAACTACAACTTATCAGCCAGAAAAGCACGAGAATGCACACAACTGTTCATGTACACAATATCTCTTTATACAGCTGGGGTGTTTGTTGTTGTTGTTGTTGGCACTGGACGGGGAAAGGAGTGGCCTTGGGTCTGTGCCAGTACAGGATTTAACGTGTGCGCAAGATGTTCTGATCTGCGTGTTCGCTCACGGGGCCTCGGTTTATAATCTCATCCGAAGGACTTTTGGGGAGAATGGAGTCAGCACTGATGTTAACACCAGGGGAAAAATCCCCTCGAACGGGAATCGAACTTGCCCGCGCAATGTTCTGACCACTAGGCTATGTATGTATGTATGTATGTATGTATGTATGTATGTATGTATGTATGTATGTATGTATGTATGTATGTATGTATGTATGTATGTATGTATGTATGTATGTACGTACGTACGTACGTACGTAGGTACGTACGTACGTACGTACGTACGTACGTACGCACGCACGCACGCACGCACGCACGCACGCACGCACGCACGCACGCACACACACACACACACACGGACGCACGCACGCACGCACGTACGTAGGTACGTACGTACGTAGGGAGGTAGGTAGGTAGGTAGGTACATACGTACGTACGAGCGTATATGCGTTGCAGTACCTATTGTTAAGTGCCTGACAAGTCGGAACCAGCGTATCCATCTTTAGCACGGGAGAGACCAGTTGTTACCTTGTAAGCCTTTCTGGAGGGAAAAGGCAAGGAAGTGTACCAAGAAGGTAGATAACAAGACAAGAAGGAGGTAGCAGAAAAAGGGAATGAGACAGAAACTAAAAGGCCCTTCATATTCCAAAAAATGCTAAGATATTTTGAAACGTCCTGATCCAATGCAAATTAACTAACTCTCAAGCACATTTGTATCTACAATTCTTACTTTTGATTTATTCAAACACAACCGTCATCAAAAGTAAGAATTGTAGATACAAATTCTTACTTTTGATGACGGTTGTGTTTGAATAAATCAATAGCCTGATACATTTTACTTTCCAGCATGACAGTTTGTTGTTTTATACTGTACTCGATGATTACTAGTACCTGAGGATTTTGACAAAGTCGTTCGACTGTATTAGAAAAAAAAAAAATTTAATGAAATTGCATCAATTTTGGAAAAAATCTTTTATATTGAACAACAACAACAAAAACATTAAAACGTAAAGAACAAAATAAAACGCTTTTATTATGTGCAAGTGGAATTTCTGGCGTGATTTTACCTCTCACTCATCTTAATTGATCCATCTACACTAGGAGAAGTACAAAAAAACAAATGAATTGAATCTTGCTGGAAGATTTTCAATTATTGAAATATCAGCATGAATACGCCGGTAATTAACCGATGAAACTGTGGATCGAAAATGTTGCATAAGATTTGCATGACGCAGAGAGTGACGGAGCCGTAATTATTTCAAAATCTCTATCTGGCTGCCTGCCTGCATGCCTGCCTGCCTGCCTGCCTGCCTGCCTGCCTGTCTGTCTGTCTGTCTTCTGTCTGTCTGTATGTCTGTCTGTATGTCTGTCTGTCTGTCTGTCTGTCTCTGTCTGTCTGTCTCTTGTCTGTCTGTCTGTCTGTCTGTCTGTCTGTCTGTCTGTCTGTCTGTCTGTCTCTCTCTCTCTCTCTCTCTCTCTCCTCTCTCTCTCTCTCTCTCTCTCTCTCTCTCTCTCTCTCTCTCTCTCTCTCTCTCTCTCTCTCTCTCTCTCTCTCTCTCCAGCACCATCCATTCAGCAAAAAGCAGAGTGTACAAAATCAGAAGAAAGACCTCACCTGGATACTACACCCATTGGTAAAAGAACTCGCACCCAGAGAAAAAGAAATCTGTTCTCGTCTGGCTTGAAAGCCAATAAAAAACAAACATCATCATTGTCACTGTTATCTTGTAAACAAACATTAAAAGAAATTAAAAGTTCCATTGAATCCTTAAACTTAGCTCAAGATGAACATGAATCAAAGACAGCCTCACTCATTGAAGATGTTAGAGTTTCACTAAAAAATGAGCTGCGAGTGCATGTCTCTGAAAAGCATGATAACCTACTATTGGAATTAGACACTTTGAGAAAGAAAATAAACCATCTGGAAGAAAAAAATGCAAAACTACAAAAAGACAATCACTCGCTTAAAACTCAGATGGGAACAATACAGTCTCAGTTAAAAAGAACTAGCTCCAGACACACTGAATCAACATCCACTCAGACTTCTCCTTCTCCTCAACCAGAAAAACTTTCTACTGTTTCACAACAACAAACATTTGAATCAGAACAAAATGGGTGTTCCAACCAAGAAGATCTAGAATCTTCAGTTGGAGATACGACCATCCAGCTATCTCAAGCAGAGGATTCTGCCACCACAGCTGATGTTGATTTTCCTGCTATTTCAAAAGCAACAGAACAGGAAATTGTCGAACCCAACATTCACTACAATATACCTGTAACAAATTCATTTGAAGCACTGGCTGATGCAGATCCTGGCCTTACAACTACACAGCAAACAAAAGTACAGCTAGGTCCTACAGGAGAAAACAGCAGAGGCCTGTACAACAAAACTGTGGGCTCTGAAACCCTTAGAAAACCACAAACTCCTAAACCATCACCCCATGAGACATTGTCAAAGATTTCTATTCCAAATACCACAACAATGCTATTGATAGGGATTCTGTAATCAGAAATATTGATCCATACAGACTGGCCCCTCGGGGTGAAAACATGTTCAAAATCTGTGTGTCTGGAATGAAGGTATCTGATCTATCATCATGGCTCTTGTCCCTTCCTGTTATGTTTAAAATAAAATGTGTAGTTGTTCATGTTGGCATGAACAGCTGTAAATCTGGTGCTATTTCAGAAAAAGAATGGTCTGACCTTGTGAAACAATGCTTCTCCTCCTTCCCCAAATCCACAATCAGTATGAATTCTATTATCCCAGCTAGAGGCCAACACCATCTAAACACTATCATAAGTCCCTCCAATAGAAACCTTCAGACAGTTTGTCATCATTCAAACATCACTTTCATTGACCACACAAGCACCTTTACTACCAGTTCTGGATCTCCTCGTCTAGCTCTCTACTCCAATCTTACCCATCCTAGTGAAAGAGGCACTTCCAGAATAGCAAACAGTATTCGGTTTACCTGGAATAAAATTCAACACCACAACTCTGAGAAACAAGACCAAATTCAAACCAATTCTTCCTCAGTAAGCAGAGTATATAGGCCACCTACTCATCACAACAGACAAGCAGGGCATGGTGTTTCCTCACTTCCAAATAGTTCATCCACAGATTCCAGAAATCCTGAGACTTTTTTCAACAACTATAGTTCACAACAAAGCAGGACAAATAGAGGCCCCAGGACCTATCCTCAACAAAGTTTCCCCCCTTCTCAGATTCATAATTTTACAGAAACTTTGTCTCAATCTCATGCCAGTCATCATGATCAGCATGCATACAATGACAATCCAGCATGTCCTCCTCCTCCCTCCTCACTTTTACACTACCCACCTCTCAGATCAAGGCCACATGAAAACACAACTAATGCTTCATTCCCAGTATCTTCTGTTCAACATCCCTCTATGTATTCAAACTACACGAATTTTGGAAGAAGTTCCTTGTATTCTTTTCCACCTCCTCTGTCATCACAAGAAGCACATAGCTTACACCCCCCCTTAGAACAAGATGCTTCTGTGACATCCGAGCAGTTTCCTAGAAACCTCCCTCCTTTAAGAGGACATATTCACCCATATGCACTAGACTTGCTTTCTATGGCCTCTCAGATTATGGCAAATCAAGTTAGAACCCCCTACCCAATGCATGTATAAAAACTGGATTATGGATATTGGTGTGTTTACTTTTTGTCCAGGATTTTCACCTGAATTTTGATGTGTGATTGTGTTTGAATGTTGTAGTTTCAGATGCTCCAGTGGCAGTGTGATTGACCTGAAGAAACATTTGTTTGAGATTGGAAACAAGGCTTTGGCGTTTTTGAGGTCCCCTTTTGCATTTTTGACCCTTTGCTTATAGAAATTCTTTTACAGTTTTTTGTTTGTTTGTTTTTTGGTGGTAAAATTACACTAAACATTGTTTCCTTTGGTGAACTGACATTTCATTGAGAGTGGGTTCATACTTTCATGTGTATATATTTTTTGTGCTTTGTGATTTTTTTTTCTTCATAAATAGTTTACTTGATCTTACTTTACTTTCCCTATTGTTATATTTTTCCATTATATTTAAGTGTTATTTGATTACTTTACTTTGATTTTGTGAGAAACAACTGTTGGAATTAGTGATCAGATGTGCATAATATAAACAACTTATATTGATTATGGATCATCAAAAGAATCCTTGGTTAACTAAAGATGGTCTTCGAATTGGTCATCTCAACATCAATCATGCAATACATAAAATGACTGAAATATCTTCGATTTTGTCAAATTCAGGGAAAAATTTCCATGTATTTGGTTTCACAGAAACCCATTTCTCCTCCCATATTTCAGACAATGACATCTCAGTTCCAGGCTACAATACTATCCGTAGAGACTCCCTTATTCATAAAGAAACTGGTATAGTTGTTTATGTTCATAAATCAGTTCAGTTCAAAAGAGTTACAAGTTTAGAGCAACTTCATATAGAAACAATTTGGATTGAAATTAAACTAAAAAATTCCAGACCAATTCTCTTATGCTTTCTATATAGAAATCCTAAGGAAAAAACAGAATGGATTGATCACTATATTTCAATGATGGATAGCATAGATAAAGATTATGATGATATTATTATACTAGGTGATTTCAATATTGATTTATTAAAACCAAATAACCAGTGGATACAGACGTTTGAATCTTTCAACTTGAAACAATTGATAACTTTACCAACTCGTGTTACAAGTATTTCAAAAACTTTGATTGATCATATATATGTTGTTAATAAAGAAACTATTGTAGAGGTGAACGTTCCACTTTCTGGCTGCAGTGATCATTTTCCTGTATGCATAACATGGTCCAAAAAGGAGTAAAAATTCCGAAAGTTAGCCATAAAACTATAACTTACAGAAATTTCTCTAACTTTAATAGTAATGCCTTTCTACAGGACCTCCTAAATTCACGTTTGAACGATGTTTATCAAATTACTGACCCCAATTTAGCTACTGAATATTGGTATTCTATCTTTTATAATGTTTACAATAAACATGCTCCATTACAAATTAAGAGAGTTAAATACAAAACAAAACCACCTTGGCTTACTGGCCAAATACAGGAACAAATATATCATAGGGATTGTTTATTAAAGAAAGGTTTAAGAGAAGATTATAAAAAACAAAGAAATTATGTAACTTCACTTTTACGAGCTGAGAAAAAAAAGTATTTTGAGGCACTTCTAAACAACAACAGGGACAATAGATGTATCTGGAAAGCTATTAACCAGCTCACCAAAAAAAGTTTTCATAAAAACTCAGATATTTGCTGTGATATATCTGCTGACAAATTAAATCTTCATTTCTCATCTGTTGCCAACCAGTTAATCGTTAAGGATAAATCAGAAGACAATGACTTAAAAACATTGAAAACCTTTTGCGACAGTAAAAATATTCAATCTAAAATTGAGATAGAACTTATTACAGTTAATGAGGTGTTTACTGCCTTACGTCAACTAAAACAATCATCAACACGTGGTCTTGATGGATTAGATGGGAAAATTCTAAAACTCTCCGCATCAACTATAGCAGAAACACTTACATATGTCTACAATCTTTGCATAAGCAAAAACACATTTCCTAAGATCTTAAAACAGGCAAAAATTATTCCTTTACATAAATCAGGAAATACCTCTGACCCATCAAACTACAGACCAATATCAATATTGTCCACTCTTTCAAAACCATTAGAGCAGCACATTCATAAAAGTTTACTAGCCCACTTAAACAAATATAATCTGCTACAACCCAAATCAATCTGGATTTAGAGCAAACCATTCCTGCCATACTACCCTTGTAAAAATGACAGATAGATGGTTACTTAATATGAATAGAAAAGAATTCACAGGTATACTTTTTATTGATTTTGCTAAAGCTTTCGATGTTATTGACCACAAACTTTTACTAAGAAAGCTTGCAATCTACAAACTATCTTCCAGTACCCTCAAACTGATTTCATCTTTCCTATCTGAGCGACAGCAAAAAGTATATCTAAACAACACTTCTTCAACTTTTCTTCTAAATAACTTTGGTGTACCACAAGGATCTGTGCTTGGTCCCCTATTGTTTCTTCTGTATATAAATGACCTGCCATTGAATATAAAAGTACAAAACGAATTATTTGCAGATGATACAACTCTTCATACCAGCCACATAAACCCTCTCCAAGTAAGTCAAAGTTTACAAGAGCATATAAATATCATTATTGAATGGACACAAATGAACCATATGGCCCTTAATCCAGGTAAAACAAAATTCATGCTATTATCAACAAGACAAAAACGTCAAAATCTAAACATGAACTTACCTTCTATTTATGTCAACAACTTCAAAATTGAAGAAGTTTCTAGCCACAAAATTTTGGGAGTAACCATCGATAATAGTTTGTCTTGGTCTGTACACATACGTAATCTAACAAAGAAAATTGCCTCCAAAACCTACCAATTAAATAAGATCAAACACCTTCTTAATCTGAATGCAAGGAAAATATTTTTTCATTCATTTATTCAGTCTATTTTGGATTATGCGTCTACACTATGGGACTTAGCAAGTAATAACCTATTCAAACCATTAATCAGTATTCATAAACGAGCTATCAAAATAATAGTAGATAAGTCATCTTCATTGACATTTTCAGATTACAAAAATGTAAATATTCTTCCTCTCAAAACAAGATTGCTCTTTAATAAAGGTGTACTAATGCACAAAATTCTTCATGGTAATGCCCCATCTTCCTTAAGCAGCATGTTCAGCGTAAACAACTGTCGGCATTCACATAAAATAAACCTTCCTTTACCAGCCATTACTCTATTTAAATCAAGTCTAACATACTCTGGGAGCTGGTTTTGGAATAGACTCCCTACTGTTCTGAAAGATGAAACAAAATTTTCAAGATTTAAGATTCTGTTGTATGATTTTCTGATGACTCATGAAAATGTCACATTGCTTTCACCACAAATGTTTTGATCAAACCACAAGAAATCTCAATTTCATAAACTGTCTACTCGGAGGGTACAGTTAGTTTCTGTTGCATTCCTAATTATTTCTTTTTCACCATTTCCACATATATTTAATCTCTCTCTCTCTCTCTCTCTCTCTCTCTCCTCTCTCTCTCTCTCTCTCTCTCTCTCGCTCTCGCTCTCGCTCTCGCTCTCTCTCTATCTCATTTTTCTTTTCTTTCTAGGTTTTTCCTTTTGATGTGTGTGTATGCGTGTGCCTGTTTGTGTGTGTGTGTTTATGTGTGCGTGTGTGTGTGCGTGTGTGTGTACGTGTGTGCGCGCGCGCGCGCGCATGTGTGTGTATTGCTTTCCATGCATTTCTATGTCATTATGTATATTTTTCCTTTTATTGTTGCTATTGGACTGTAGTTTATTTATTTTGTTTTCTTTTTTTTTCTTTCGAGGGCTGGATGTAAAAAAGCTTGTAACGCTTAATCTATTACCCTCTGAAAAATAAAATTTGTTCAAAAAAAAAAAAAAATTGTCTCTCTCTCTCTCTCTCTCTCTCTCTCTCTCTCTCTCTCTCTCTCTCTCTCTCTCTCTCTCTCTCTCTCTCTCTCTCTCTCTCTGTGTGTTCTGT
>CM060324.1:43900180-43907680 GCA_030674155.1 Stramonita haemastoma
TCCTCTCTCTCTCCTCTCTCTCTCTCTCTCTCTCTCTCTCTCTCTCTCTCTCTCTCTCTCTCTCTCTCTCTCCTCTTCTCTCTCTCTCTCTCTCTCTCTCTCTGTCTCTCTCTCTGCTCTCCTCTGTCTCTTCTCTGTCTCTGTCTCTCTCTGTCTCTCTCTCTCTCTGTCTCTTCTCTCTCTCTCTTCTCCTCTCTCTCTTCTCTCTCTCTCTCCTCTCTCTCTCTCTCTCTCTCTCTACCTCTCATCCTCCCACACACACACACACACACACACACACACACACACACACACACACACACACACACACACACACACACACACACACAACACACACACAACACAGAGTCTCTTCTCTCATACACATACTATATTTCTATTTGTTTAACCCTCGGCTGCATAGACACGTCAAAAACAGAAGTGAGACATTTACATTATTGGGATTGCCATCATGTCCTGTCAAATCTTGTCGCCACCTTGGTGGGTTTTTTCCATTGTCTTTTTATGTCTTTAGCTTTTGAGTGCACAAAGAAAAGATGATGGACACTGACGGAGCGACGTGACAAAATTGTTCCGTCAGAGCAATTTCTGCAAAACACCGGCAGAAAACTTGTTCTTCAAGGAGAAACAACAGATTCTCTCCGGAAAGTTTGTTCCTTGGCATTATACACACTAGCGCGCGCACGTGCACACCCATACACGCGCGCGCGTGCGCGCCACACACCACAACAACACACACACACAACACACACACACTGACTTACTCTGATATGCACAGACATACACAGACACAGGAATGCACACACCATATGCACGCGTGCTCACACACATACATGCGCACAGACATACACACTCTTATACATACATGCATACATTGCACTGCATACATGCATACATACATACAGACAGACAGACAGACAGACAGACAGACAGACAGACAACATGACAACATACATACATCTACCAGATAATATAATAATACATATATACATAACATACAAATAAAATATACATATATATATATATATATATATATATATATATATATACATTATATATATATATAATATATATGTTTGGGTGTAGTATCCCTCCCCTTATATCTGTCTTTCCCTCTCCCTCCCTCCCTTCTTTCCTGTATGTTTCTGTCTGTCTGTCTCTCCGTCTGTCTCTCCCACTGCCTACATTTTGATGGGCGTCAGGTGCATAGTATTATTTTTATTGAAGGAACTGGCATTTCCATTGTTTGGGGATTGTCATCATGTGGTGTGAAACCTCTTCTCGCCACCTCGGGCTCTTGCTCTCTTCCTTTTGTTAGTCTCTTTGTCTTCTTTTGTTTCGCTGCACAAAGAAAAGATGATGAACGCAGATGGATCGACGTGACAAAATTGATCTATGAGAGCCATGTCTGCCAACAACGGCAGAAAACTTGATCTGTGAAGGAAGAGAACACAAAACAAGACTTTTGTTCAGAATAGATTGTTCGCTGTTCACACACACACACACACACACACACACACACACGCACGCACGCACGCACGCACACACACACACACACCACACACACACACACACACACACAACACACACAGCATGCGCGCTGCGCCATACACACCCATATCTACTCTGCTCATCTCCCTCTCCTCTCTCTCTCTCTCTCTCTCTCTCTCCTCTCTCTCTCCCTCTCTCTCTCTCCTCTCTCTCTCTCTCTCTCTCTCTCTCTCTCTCTCTCTCTCTCTCTCTCTCTCTCTCTCTCTCTCTCCTCTCTTTCTCTCTAACAGATTGTTACAAGAGCTGAATGGTAATTTACTCCTTCAGTCTACGCAGAAGACAAGAAAGAAGAGACAAAGTTAATTGTAAATGTGTGTTGTACACGCGATCAGAGTGTAACAGCGAAAGAAGCAAAGAAAGAAAAAAAGAAAGACAGAAAGTAAGAAAGAAAGAGAGAAAGAAAAAAAGAGAAAAAAAGAAAGGAAGAAGGAAAGAAGAAAGGAAGGAAGGAAGGAGAGAAGGTAGAAAGGAAGGAAGAAAGGAAGAAGAAGAAGAAAGAAAGAAAGAAAGAAGAAAGAAAGAAAGACGTAAAGAAAGCAAAAAGGAAGGAAGGAAGAAAGAAAGAAAGACAGAAAGAAAGAACGAAAGAGAGAAAGAAAGAAAGAAAGAAAGAAGGAAGAAAGAAAGAAAGAAAGAAAGAAAGAAAGAAAGAATAAAGGAAGGAAGAAAGAAAGAAAGACATAAAGAAAGCAAAAAGGAAGGAAGGGAGGAAGGAAGGAAGGAAGGAAGGAAGGAAGGACGAAGAAGGAAGGAAGGAAGGAAGAAGGAAGGAAGGAAGAAGGAAGGAAGAAGGAAGAAAGAAAAAAGAAAGAAAAACAGACAGAAAGAATAAAGACAGAGAGACAGACAGACATTCAGACAGACAGAAACAAACACACAAACAAACAAATAAACAAAACAAAGACAAGCAGACAGACAGAAAAAAGAATGAATGAAACAATGACAGACAGACAGACAGAAAGAAAGAAAAAAGAATTAACAAACCAGCAAACAAACAAGCCAACAAACAAGCCCCAAAACACATGACAGCCAGTGGGCGTGCATTAGTACACAGATTTTAGCTTGCAAATTTTTTTTACAAGATATTTTGATTTTTTCTGTTGAGAAAATGCTGCAATTTTGTGTTTGTTGTTTTGTTTGTTTTGTTTTATTTTGTTTTGTTTTGCTTTATTATTGTGTTTCTGTGCTTTGTTCTTTGAGGGCTTTTTTTGGTTAAATTGTTAGGTTGCTTTATTTTTCAAAGTTTGGGATGAGTGGGTGGTAGAGAAACAGACAGAAGGGAAAATGCCAGGAGGAGGGGGGAGGGGGGAACTCTGTAGCACGCATGCAGATTATTAAGCACCATCTTGTTTTTCCTTTTATTTTATTGCATTCGGTTGTTTATAGTTTGGTGTCTTTTTTCAGTTTTTTGCTATATTATCTTGTATGGTTGTTTTTCTTGTTTTTTACTAAACGTTGGGGATTTTTTTTAATTTCACGTTAGAGACAAAATGGATGAGTGGGCTCACGAGATTTTTCCCGCAAATTAAAAAAAAAGAAAAGGTAAAGCATGTCTTTGTATGGGGGTGTGGGTGAATTGGAGGTTGAATTTTTTCTTATCTTTTTATCTACGTGTTCATTTTTCCCCATGCTACACTATTTTGTGCATTCTTCCCCCCCTCCCCCCCCCTCTCCACCCCTTACCTTGGTAGTTTGGTCAGCAGAATAGTTCTAGGCATGTCTCGGTGAAAACAATAAAATGAGAATAATTATCATCGTTTTTAGAACGCTAAAAACAAAAGTCCATCTGGTACATAGAATACCTGTCAGCTGATGACTACAGATGTCATGCAACAGAATATTACACTTAATTCTCTTCAAGAGAAAGTGGGGCTTTTTATATTATGTAGTCCTATTGGATGATAGTACGCATTACATAATGTACGTTTGTATACAGTACAGTAAATATTGCATTCTACTATGATAGTAGGGCACCTACAAGGTGCGATGCTACATGTACGTTTGTATCTATATAGTGTGTATATATATATATATATATATATATATATATATATATATATATATATATATATATATATATATATAATTACGTATATATATATATATGATGTATGTATATATATGTATATATATATGTATTATATTATATGTATGTATATATATCTAATATTTGTGGTGGTTTTTCAGTGCGTCAAACGATCACCTTCAATACAGCAATATTACCAAGACGTGGCATGTACAATTTCGAAACTTTCAACATGTCAGACAGGCTACAGACTCACCTCATTCTCTTTTCCTTCTCTATCTAGTTTTGTTTTGAAAAAAAAGCAAACGAAAAGAAAATGTTGCTGAATATTGATCTGAGATATTTGGATTTAACTTTTCTGAGTTGTCAAAGTCATTGAGACACTAGCACTGTAGCTATACGCCACAACAGCCGAACGAATCCACGATAAACAAGAACAGAGGGAAAGACATTTGGATTAGGAAAGAGCAGAATACATTTTTTTTAGTTTCGCAATATTTTGTTTTCTATTACCAGGAAGCTACAGATCAAATAGGTCAGGTTTCAAATTTCACATAAGATGAGATGGATGGAAGATTATGTAGCAATTGATACGAGATTATATAAAACTATCAATGTTCCAGTTTCAGTATTCTGGAAGCTGAAAATAAATAATATAAAGTAATATTCGTATGAGGTTATGCAACATAAGGTCCCTGTATTTATGAACTGCCTAGATGGGATAGTTCAGTGGTCAGAGCGCTCGCGCTCGCTTTCCTCAAGCTAAGGTTAACCAGCAACGAGTATGGTTACCAAGTAGATGGGTGACCGTTTGCGCGCCTTGGTTTCAGCACAGTCCCCCAGTTCACCCAGCTGTAAAGGGTACCTGCCCTCTTTAGGGTCAGGGAAGGTAAAGCAGCGAGGGAGAGGAGATGTACACCGTCCTCAATATGCTGGCCTCTAGAGAAGCTGAGGTCTCTGAGACCTCGCTCCCCTACGACCACATTACATGAGAGTGCTGGTCTCATCATGG
Organism: Stramonita haemastoma; assembly: GCA_030674155.1. Lineage (NCBI taxonomy): Eukaryota > Metazoa > Mollusca > Gastropoda > Neogastropoda > Muricidae > Stramonita > Stramonita haemastoma. Next base: position 43,904,770 of record CM060324.1, read on the forward strand.
ATGCTAGATTTAACATCAGTGCCAACTCCATGGTAAGTAAACGGGGGCACACTAAAACATCACTATTGGTGATCTTAAGAGCTGCAACCGAGGAAAGGGGGTGAAGATGGGGTGAGAGTAGGGTGAGCCAAAGATGGATAATGCAACCAACTACAAAGCCCGAAATCTTTTCATTCATTGCCTTATTCATTCAACTTTGGTCAGAAACGATCAGACATTGAAGACGACTGCTGCTTTAATAAGCAGCAATCTCTACTTGTCCATCGATCTATTAAAATGCTCCAAGTCTGGTTGTTTACGCAACACTCAATTTAGCATCCTAAAACTGGTCACATATTTGGCCTATAACTGAATTTCTATAATTTCATCTACTTGGTGCTTGGAACTTAAGGTAAAGGTGTTTCCATAACCTGTGCGTTCGTAGGAGAGCAAGGTGTCAGAGATCTCAGCTTCTCTAGGGGTGAGTATATTGAGGTGGCCACCCATCTCCTCTCCTTTGCTGCTTACCTTCCCTGATCCTTAAGAGGGCAGGTACACATTTACAGCTGGTGAACTGGGAACTGTACTGAAGCCAAGATGCGAAAACGGTCACCCATCCAATTGGTAGCTATACGCTCCATACGGCTTAGCCTTAAAGGGATCACGAGTGTCTGGCCACTGGACTACCCCGTCTCAAAACTTGCCAGACCCTTAAAAAAAGAGAGAAACATTTTCTGAAAAATGACATCAGTCTTTTATGGAAACTTTTATATGTTTAATTTAATTTTCAAGCAATCACGTTGTTCATAACTGTCTATACTCCAAACCTCTCGAAGCACATAACATGATTATACACTGCTTTAACCTTGTCTCGTCTTGTTTACCTTGCCCCCTTTCAGCCCAGAATTTTTTATTTATTTTTTTTTACTTGTGTGCGTGCGTGCGTGGTGTGTTTATTTATTCTATTAACATTTTTAATGTTATTTATTAAATATCTTATTTTATCCTTTTATATCAAGGACAATGGCATAAGCGCTCATGTGCTTTTTTACATCCTGTCCCTGTGTGTAAGCAGATTTTGTCAATCGTGTCATCTGTTCCCACTGGCACATCGATGGCCTTCTCTTACGAAAAGCGGAATGTGGTCATTGTGCATCAAACCAAACCACACACACACACATGCGTGCACGCGCACACATGCACACACGCACGCACACACACACACACACATACATCTCTCTCTCCCCTCTTATCTCCTCTAAGCAAAACGAAATAAAGACAAAAACTAAAATGCATGTCACTGCAGTACATACAGTCTGAAAAAAAAACCAACAAAGTTCACAATCATGACAGTGAGTAGGTGTATGCCAAACGAAATGGTTGTTATTTGAAAATGCTTTCGAAAGACGAGGTGGTTTTTTTGTGTGTTCTTGTTGTTGCAGTTATTACAGAGGCTTTTTTTTTTAATGAGGAAGGGTGGTTATGAGGTTATAAGAGAGCAGACGAAAGCAAGATTGGTGTGGGGGCGTTTAACTGCACCCCTATAATTTTCTTCTTTTATCTGCATTTTTTTGCATGCTAATTTATCATTTTACATAGCAGTGAGGCAAGGGAAGGGTCTCACATTTTTTCTAGAGGCTGGAGAAATGAGTTCAAAAGCGAGACATTTCCTTCTATCATTTCACGTTTTTGTATTTGTGGGTTTTTTTTCTTCATCTCTTTCATTCTTTTTTCTATTCCCCATTCTATTTTATATCGATTTTCAGCAAGAAGAAGTGTTTTTATGGATAGAGTCATTCATATTGCAAACTATTACCTTTTCTTCATAACTCCCATTAAAAGATTTAAGGCGCTGAACTAAAACGTTTCAGTCAGTAAGTTGGGTAAGTTAAACGTCACAGAGTCACACACCCATATGCCGATGTTTGGGGGGCTCTTTCAGCATCAATAACATCCCCACCCTGTGGAGATTAAGGTGCTATAAATTCCCCTTTTCTATTACTTTTTTATTTCTGTATTTTTTCCCCTTTCCTTTCTGTCTTATCTCTCTCTTTCTTGTTTTTTTTTTTTTTGCCCTCCCAATCCATTCTCCTTGATTTTTTCAAGAAAATCTTACAGCACGTGTCCCTCTCTTCTGCAGTTTGTGTGTGGTCCTAGTCTTCACACTGTACCTCATCCAGTTTGGACCATGAGCCAATTTAAAGAACAAAAACCTCCAATGACACAAAGATGGATACCTTGTATGGGAATTGCAGTCTGCTTGATTATCTGACTTTATTGCAGCCTGTCAGTTCTGATCTCTTTCTATACCAACACAAAAAGCAAATAAAAACCTCAGGAAGTGCATAATCCGATAATACATGCTCCATTCTAGACTTCGTCTGGGTCTTGTCTCGTCCTGAACGCCCAACTTCCTGTTTATTTTGTGAATGAGTTTGCTTGTGGATGAGTTTGATTTTAGACGAGTTTGTTTTGTGGATGAAATTGTTTTGCGGATTAGTCTGCTTTTACGGATGACTTTGTTTGTGGGTCACTTTGTTTTGTGGATAAGTTTGTTTGTAGATTAGTTTGGTTTGTGGATGAGTTTGTTTTGTAAATGACTTTGTTTTGTGGATGACTTTGTTTTGTGGATCAGTTTTCTTTGTGAAAAAGATGTAGATGAGGTTAATTTGGGGATCAGTTTGTTTGGTGAATGAGCTTGTTTTGTGAATGAGCTTGTGGATCATATTGTTTGTGGATGACTGCACATCGGCACAGAGTGAATAGTATTAGTATTGATCTGCACCCTTTGATCAAAGCGGCTGCTACTCTGTGTGGGGCGCTATGATCAGTTTCTGTTTTTGTAGGGAGGGGAGTGGGGGGGAGGCTGTTAGTAGATGAAATTCCTCATGTGAACTGGTAGTAGCTGTTTTCCGGACATTATTTCTCTCTC
>CM060324.1:43915180-43927680 GCA_030674155.1 Stramonita haemastoma
AATCTATAGTCTTCTGAGACTAACGGATGCCTACTATATTCCTTTTACGAAGTCCAGGTACAGTCAGTTTCTGCTATACTAAAGCAGCGGGAATGAGATGGATAGCAGCTGAAAGGATCCGAAGGGGGAGAGGGGAACTGATAGGAGAGGAAACTGTGAGGGACAAGCTTTTCGGACCCATACTCCTGGAGGACCCTCAGCGTGCCATGGTAATTGTCAGGCCCTCGGGAGTTCCAAACCAATCCAATCCAATCATGTTGTTTTCAGCCCGCCGACCACACAGGCAAAAGCGGGGCTGTCACCTCGTCACATTTAAAACTTAGATTAAACTGTGCAACTATATACAGATTATATACAGATTAAAATGGGGTATACAACCAACTTTACTTATCTTGCTTGTATCGACGCCCTGTCAACTGGTCTAGGTCGAGAGTTGCTGTCTGGGGGTTTGGCGACGAAGTGGAAGACACTTTTGTTTTAGGGCACGTAAAGGAACTGACAGCAGCAAAAGAGTTGCGTCTGGTCTGGTGGCGTTCTGTGGAGAAGCAAAGACACTCCTGTACAGAGATGACTCTACAGGCAGACAGGAAAAAAGCATGGATGCTGTGACTTATGGGAGGAGGCGTCTTGCGTTTCGTTAGATATATGTCAAGTGTGCGTGTGTGTGTGTGTGTGTGTGTGTGTGTGTGTGTGTGTTTGTGTGTGTGTGTGTGTGTGTGTGACTATCTGTCTGTCTGTCTTATCCATCCCCCATCTCTTCTTTCTTTTTCTTTTTCATTTATATCAAGGATAATAGAATAAACACTCATCTGCATTTTCTTACAGCCTAGTCCCCGTGTATATGCAGTTTTGTAAAAATAAAAAACTGCCATTATTTTTTTTGTTGGTCATCTTTTCACAGCGGCAGCTACACTGCAGTTTGACGGCACCAGTACGTGAAGGTCACCCAGCCGGAGGAGTCTAGCACGCAGGCGGAGGAGGTCTCGTTGAGGTTTCGAACCATGCACCCCAACGGTCTGCTGTTCATGACCACGTCTGACCAGACCGCGGACAGCCTGGAACTGTTCTTGGAGAACGGTGTGCTGAATCTGAGGGTCACCTTTCAAGGCAGTCGGAAGGTATGGGGATGTTGTGTGAGGGGGGGGGGGGGGTGGGGGGGTGGGTGTTGGGTGTGGTGGTGGGGTGGTGGGGGGGTGCTGTGTGTGGGGGGGGTGCATGTGTGTGTGGGGTTGTGTGTGTTGTGTGTGTGGGTGGTGGGGGAGGGGGTGGTGCGTGTGGTATATGTGTGTAGGTGTTCTCATTACCTATGAGCCAAGATGTCAGAGACGCCCGCTTTACTAGAGACCAGCATATTGAGAGCGGCACCCATCTCCTCTCCCTCAAGCCTAACCTCCATGACCTAAAGAGGGCAGGTACCCATTTACAGCAAGGTGATCTGGGAGACTGTATTGAAGCCAGGATGTGTGCACAGTCCCCATCTACTTGGTAACCACACTCAATGCTGCTTAACCTAAGCTCGGGGGTGGCGAGTGCTCTGACCACTGAGCTATCCTGTCCCCATCGTATTTTTAAATCCTCTCTGAAGTTGACACCAGCCACCTTAATAATATGAGACGCAAAACCTTATCATTGGTGAACCTGGGAACTCTAGCCATGAGGCAGCAAAAAAAAAGAACACCTAACAGAAACTTGTATGTTTGCAAATTAGATAAATAAATAAAAAAAATCGAAACATTAACAGCAAGGTGACAATTGCATGCAGGAAAACGAAAAAAAATGGGTAGCGCTGCACTTGTGGCAACGCGCTCTCCCCGGGGAGAGCAGCCCAAATTTCACGCAGAGAAATCTGCTGTGACATAAAGGGGTACAAAATACAAAATACAAACACAAAAACAACATTAAAACCTGGTTTGTGTGGTTTCAGTTTCTGACGGTGGGTCACACATTGAACGACGATCGCTGGCACACTGTGTTCATCAAGCGGCGAGGACACAGGGTGGAGCTGAAGATTGACATCCTCAGGCCTGTCACAGGTAGGTGGTCTACGGTCACGTCTATCGTCATCAGCAGCAGTTATAAATATGTCACGTTGTCAGATGTAGGTCACGTTTACATAATTGTGTGGGTCATATCTTCAGATCGAGATTACGTTTAGGTTTTTTTCAGATGAAGTGTTGCGTCTTCAGGTGTAGGTCATCTATTTTGATGAAGGTCATTTCTTCATGTGTAGGTCATTTCTTCACGTGTAGGTCATGTCTTCAGGTGTAGGCCGCGTCTTCCAGTGTGTGGGTGCATGAACACACACAACACACATGCACACGCACATACACATACACACAACATACACACAACATACACACACATACACACACGCACACACACACACACACACACACACACACACACACACACACACACACACACACACACACACACACACACACAAAATCGTGCACATACGCATACACACATACACACACACACACTTGTCTATTATTCCTTTGAGTGAACAAACGTGCAGCTACAACAACAACACATATTCACACACAGAGGCTTAGTTTTCACTTTGTCACCTGTAGCCCTCATCTCCTTGCCATCGTACATAAAACATGTCTTCACATCCTTGGTGTGTGTGTAACTTCTTTCTTATCATGTGTAGCCATTGTTATCTCCCTCTTGGTCACGTGCTGGTCATTTCCTCTTTCAGGTGTGGATCTTGTCTTCAACCTTGTCAGATATATGTCACGTTTTCACCTTTGTCTGATGTAGATCATGTCTTCACCCTTGCCAGATGTAGGTCATGTCTTTACTCTTGTCAAATGTAGGTCACCTCTTCTCCCTTGCCAGATGTAGGTCATGTCTTTACTCTTGTCAAATGTAGGTCAGGTCTTCACCCTTGTAAGATTTAGGTCAAGTTTTCAAACTTGTCAGATTAGGTCATTTCTTCACCCTTGTCAGATGTAAGTAATATATTTACGGTAGGTCATTTCATCACCTTTACCAGAGGTAGGTCATGTCTTTACTCCATGCAAGATGTAGGTCATCTTCACCCCTTGTCAGATGGAGGTCACGTCTTCACCTCCTGTCAGATATAAGTCATGTGTTTAACCCTGTCAGGTGTAGGTCAAGTCTTCACCACAGTCAGATGTAGGTCAAACCTTCACTATTTTTTTTAATGTAGGCCATGTTTCCAACCTTGGTGAAATATAGGCCATGTTTCCAACCTTGGTGAAATGTAGGTCGCGTTTCCAACCCTGGTGAAATGTAAGTCGCGTTTCCAAACCATGTCAAATGTAGGTCATGTTTATGTTTCCAACCCTTGTCAGATTTAGGTCTCATTTCTTACCCTTGTCAGATATAGATTATGTATTTTTCCCTGTCAGATAAAATTCATATTTTTACGTCAGGTCATATTTATGTGGTCATTTTCCATCGTCTTTTATTTGTACGTCATATCTCCACATGTTGCATATATCTCACATCTTCACTTGTCATATGCAGGTCACGTCTATACATGTCATCAGTAGGCTACATTTTTATTGTTACATGTAAGTAATGTCTTTTCTAGTTATATGCAGATAATGTCTCTGTCCACTGTCATACATGGGTTGCACTTGTCATGCCATTTGAAGATCACATCTTTTCAAGTCATATGTAGGTCATGCCTTTTCTGGTTAATTGTAGATCACATCTTTGTGTGTCAATTAGGTCATATTTTTACAGGCCGTATGTAGGTGGCATCTTTACAAGGTGTATGTAGGTCATGTTTTCTAAGGTCACATATTGGTCATGTCTTGATCCCCTGTCTTTGACCATGTTGTTTATTTAAGTCACGTCTTTACAAATCATGATGATGCTTGTCACGCCTTTAGCTCTTGCTACATCAGATAAATGGCCTTTTATCATTTAATATAAGTATGCAGATCATGTCTTCATCCTGTCATATGTATGTTCCATCTCTTCTCTTTGTCATGTACATGGTAGTAGGCATCTGTCAGTCTCAGAAGACTATGAAGCTGTGCTATAGGCCCGAGCACAAAGCCTGGGTAAGAGGGAAGGCAAGCTGTTACCCATACAGCAGATCCCCCCCCCTCCACATTGCTGGAATGGTCCATTGGAAAGGCAATCACTGATATAAATCATTCCAGTGCCATTGCATAAGCCACCAGTGTGTGTGTGTGTGTCTGTCAGTCAGTCAGTCTGCTGGTAGATTTGTCAGTTGGTCTGTCAATTTGCTTACTTTCCTTTTTTTAATTTTCTACTGCATGCACGCTAAAACCAACCAAACAAACAAACAAAGTTATTGAACCAGCCTGGTGGGGGGTCTTTCTTTTCAAGCCAGCCCACTTTTCCCTCTCCCCTCTGCTGACAAAATGACTGGTCTTGTGTCTTTCATTTTTCAGAGCAGCTAGTGGGATCAGAGATTTCTCTGTCCATCAAAGCTTTCTTCATTGGCTATCCGTCCATCGCCAAGTCCCAACCAGGTGGGTACACCGCACATGATCAAACTTTCATGCCTTGTGTGTAGTAGTTGTGGTGGTGGTTTGGGTGGTGGTTTTGGTGGTTGTGGATGTGTGTGTTGAGTTGTGTTGCGTTGTGTTGCGTTGTGTTGTGGTGTGTTGTGGTTTCTTTTTTATTATTGTTTTATATCGAGGATAATGGAATAAGCACTCGTGTGCTTTTTAACATCCAGTCCCTGTGTGTATGCAGTTTTGTAAATCTTGTTACTTGCTCCCACTGGCACAGATGGCCTACCAGAGGGGTGTGTGTATGTGTGTGTGTGTGTATGTGTGTGTGTATGTGTGTGTATGTGTGCTGTTTTGCAGTTTTAGGGATGATTTGATAGTAGTTTTTGATGTGATTTGGGTGTTACCCAAAAAACACAAAAAGTATAACTACGAAAACCTAACGGTAGTGGTGGTGGTGGTGGTGGTGGTGGTGGTGGTGGTGGTGGTGGTGGTGGTGGTGGTGTGTGTGTGTATGTATGTATGTATGTATGTATGTATGTATGTATGTATGTATGTATGTATGTATGTATGTATGTATGTATGTGTATCTGTGTGTGAGAGAGAGACTATGTGTGTGCATGTATGTACGTCCATGTGTGTTTATGCGTGCGTGTGTGCATGTTCATGTATACGTGTGTATGTATACGTGTGCGTGCATTCGTCCATAATTATATAAGCATAATGTGCGCGCGTGCACACACCCGCGCGTGTAAAATAGCAACTCTCCTATTATATTCTGACCATACATCATTCTCATTTTTACCTACCCACCCCCACCCCTTTTTTCGCTCTCTGTCCACTCACCCCCACCCTCACCCTCACCCACCCAACCCCCATCCCTCTTACCCCCGCCTCTCAGTCAGTCAGTCAGTCCCACCAATGCATTGTCTTCTGCTCTCAATCAATGATCCTGGTTCTCTCCCCCTGCTTCATGTGCATCCAACCGTGCAATTGTCTTCCTGTCCGTTGGCTGCCGTCAGAGTTCATTAACTTAGGCTAGCTTTCAACTTGTAGTAGTAGCGTAGTGTCGCTGTTGCTCTGTACAGTGTGTGTGTGTGTGTGTGTGTGTGTGTGTGTGTGTGTGTGTGTGTGTGTGTGCGTCTGTGTGTGTGTGTTCGTATGTGTGTGTGTGCTCATGCCTGTTTTTTTTCTCTGTTTGTGGTTCTGTGTGTGTGTTTGTGTGTTGTGTGTGTGTGTGTGTGTGTGTGTGTGTGTGTGTGTGTGTGTGTGTGTGTGTGTTTGTGTGTGTGTTTCTGTGTCTGTGTATCTGTGTCTGTGTTTTTGTGTCTGCGTTTTCTGTGTCTGTGTTTCTGTGTCTGTGTCTGTGTCTGTGTTGCTGTGTTTCTGTGTCTATGTTTCGTGTTTGCCTTTCTGTGTCTGTGTTTCTGTGTCTGTGTTTCTGTGTCTGTGTTTCTGTGTCTGTGTTTCTGTTTCTGTGTTTCTGAGTCTCCTCTACCTCTCTGTCTCTGCCTGTGCCTCTGTTCACTGTTTGTCTCTCTCTGTCTCTGTCTGTGTCTGTCTCTGTCTCTCTCAATCTCTGTCAATGAATAATGATTGGCCTATCAATCAAAACATAACACCGAAGAAACTAGACCCACTACTCAGTTGTTGTTTAGTTATACATAGAAAGCAATCCTCCTTCACCTCTTTGTCACCTATTTAGACAGCAACTATTGTCTGCGCCATCAGGAAAAATGCGTTATGCTGCTGTTAAGCGCCTGACAAGTCGGGCCCAGCACATCCGACTAGAAAGCAAGCGAGGTACACAATATGTATGATGGATCGGTGGTCTAGAGGTAACACACTTGTCTAGAAAGCGAAAAGTCCGGGTTTCAAGTGTTTGGTGCTTTTATCCTCTTTTGTGTCCGAAAAGTTTTCCCCATCGGCTAGAGCTTGAGTGATGGTCTGGGCGCTAGTCTTTTGAATGAGAGAATAAATCGAGTTCCCGTGTGTAATACTCACCTAGTGCTCTTTTAAAAACACGAAAATAAGAGAGTTGACACTGACAAACTTCTGTAGAAAACCCCCCACTCTGATTAGAAACCAAATACATATGCAGATAGGAAAAGAAAAAAAAAGTGGCGCTACTCTTGTAGCGACGCGCTTTCCCCGGGGAAGAACAACCTGAATTTCACACAGATAATTCTACCATGAATGCCGTGAAATCGTCAAGTGGTATACAAAACACCCATCCCCCTCCCCTCTAAAAAAACAACAAAAAACCCTAGTATTGATTTTTTGGGCTACTGCTCGATCGATCGAAGATGGTCTAGGAATCAGCAATCAGCTGAAATTTGGACCAGGCCTCGCTCGATCACGTCGGCCATTGTCTTTCTGTCCTTTCACTTCCTGTGCTCCTTGTTCCCTCCCCCTGCTTTATGTTTCCTACAGCTATTGTCTCCCTTTCTCTCCCCGGCGGTCACAGTTCGTTAGCGTTGGCCGCTTGGTGCTTAACCAGGCGTGCTACCTTTACGGCTTTTGTTTTCTAGGGTTTGGGTTTTTTTGTTTTTTTTCTTGTCGTTGTGGTGGTTGTAGTGGTAGTTTTGGTGGTGGTGGTGGTTGTATGATAGGTGCTGTTGTTGAACGTGTAAAGGATGTATCGGATGTGTGTGTGTGTGTGTGTGTGTGTGTGTGTGTGTGTGTGTTGTGTGTGTGTGTGTGTGTGTGTGTGTGTGTGCGTGCGTGTGTGTGTGTGTGTGAGTCTGGTATTTTGCGCGTATGTGTTGGTGTGGGAGGGGTGGGGATACATGATGTGTGTGTGTGTGTGTGTGTTGTGTATATGTGTGTGCGTGTGTAAGTGTGTGTGTGTGTGAGTGTGTGTGTATGTTGTGTGTGTGTTTGTGTGTGTTGTGTGTTGTGTGTGTTGTGTGCGGTGTGTGTGTTTGTGTGTGTGTTGTGCGTATGTGTGTGTGTGTGAGTGTGAGTGAGTGTGTGTGCACGCGCGTGGAACATCATGTTCTTTCTTCCAAACTTTTCACCAAAATTCTCTTTGTCTTTCTTTCAGTATTTTTGTTTCTCAATTAAAAAAAAAATTCTTTGTTTTGAACTTTCTCTCTCATTTTGAAGCCTTTTTTTCTTTTTTCTCTTTTTTTTTCTTCTTTTATTTGACTACTTTTTCCTCCCATTTTCCCAGACTTGGCAGATGACCTGATGCAGCATGTTCTGTATTGGTCAGACCTTCTAGAATAACAGAAAATAATGTCCATCATTGCTTTCTTACATAATTCATTGTCTTTCTGCTATTGTTTTGTCTTTGTTTTTTCCTTTGTCTTATTTTCTCACCTTTCTTTTCTTTTGTGTTCTGCTCATTTTCCCACCCCCGTTCTGTTTTCCTTTGCGTGTGATCATGCAGTTGGCAGGTATTTTTTATGTTCTGTTTTGTTGTATTTTGTTATTTGCCTCAGGCTGTCACTTTCAGTTTTCTAATGATTGGGTTGAGTTTTCTTCTTCTGATTGAAAGAAAGGGTTTATTGCATCTACTGCTTGTGTGTCTGTATATTGATTTGTCTGGTTTGGGGGTGGGGTGTGTTGTTGTTGTTTTTTTTTCCTCTTATTTTTTTTGGGGGGATTGCTTTTGTGGTATTTTATTTTGGTTTGGTTTGGTTTTTGTGTACAAAATTTTGTTCTGTGAATCCCCCCCCCCCCCCCCCCTTTTTTTCTTTCTTTTTGTCCTTTGCTTCTCTTTCTTTTATTTTTTATGTTTCTTGCCTCTCAGCCTTCTGCTTGCCTGCACCCCTTCTCTCTCTCTCTGTGTCTCTGGGTCTCTGTGTCCTCTGTCTCTGTCTCTGTCTCTCTGTCTCTCTCTGTCTCTCTCTCTGTCTCTCTCTCTCTGTCTCTCTGTCTCTCTGTCTCTCTGTCTCTCTCTGTCTCTCTCTCTCTCTCTCTCTCTCTCTCTCTCACTTTCATACTTCCTTTATCTTTTCTGGGTTTTTTTTTGTCTTTATTTTAGACCCTATTTTTTTATCTCATTTTCCCTAACCTGGCAGATGATCTAATGTAGCATGTTCCTCACGTGGGTAACAACTTCTAAAGTAACAGAAAATATTTTCCATCCTTGCTTTCTTTCATATTGTGTTTCTGGTTTTCTAAGGGTTTTTTTTCTTTGTCTCATGTTCTCTTTGTTTCTTTCGTTTGTTTTATCTTCTTTTGTTTCATTTTGAGTTCTGCTCATTTTCCCGCCCCCATAATGTTTTCCTTTGCATGAGATCATGTTGGTGGTGGTAGGAGTTTTGTGTTTAAGTTTTGTTTTGTTTTGTTATTGGCCCAAGGCTGTCACTTTCAGTTTTCTAATGATTGGGTTGTGTTTTCTTCTTCTGATTGAAAAAAGTGGTTTATTGCATTTGCTGCTCCTGTGTTCTCTTTATTGATTTGTCTGGTTTGGTTTTGGGTTTTTTTCTTCTCTCTTATTCTTTTGGATTGCTTCTGTTTTATTTCATTTTGGTTTGTTGGGGTGTTTTTTTTGTTTACAAAACTTTTTCTCTGTGATATTTTGTTCCTCCTTTTCTTTTTCTTTGCTTCTCCTTCTGTTTGCTTTTCTGTCTAATGCCTGTCAGCCCGTCTCCTTCTCTCTCAGTCTCTGTCTGTCTGTCTATCTGTCTGTCTATCTGTCTGTCTGTCTGTCTGTCTGTCTGTCTGTCTGTCTGTCTGTCTCTCTCTCTCTCTCTCTCTCTCTCTCTCTCTCTCTCTCTCTCTCTCTCCTCTCTCTCTCTCTCTCTCTCTCTCTCTCTCTCTCTCTCTCCCCCCCCTGGGGAGATGCAGGTTTCCTGTCAGTACCAGTACCATCCCTATTTTCTGTAACTTATCAAACATTCTCTTTTTCATTTTTTTAACAACTTTTTTTTCAGAAACTTTCAAACTTTCTTTGCTTGGAATTTTCTTTTCACTTTCTCGCTCTCTCACTTTCAAATTTCTTTTTTCTTTTCGAGGTTTTTCTGTCTTGATTTTCGACCCCATTTTTCTCTCTCATTTTCCCTGACTTGGCAGCGGATCTAATGTAGCATACTCCTCACGTGGTCACGCCTTCTGTGGAATAACAGAAAATAATTTCTATCATTGCTTTTTTTCATATTGTATTTCTGGTATTGTTATGTTGTTGTTGTTTTTTTCTTTGCCTTGTTTTCTCCTTGTTTCCTTTCTCTGTGTCGTTACGTGTTCTGCTCATTTTTCCGCCCCCTATTCTGCTTTTCCTTGCATGGAATTATGTTACTGGTTGGGGCTTTTTTTTTGTATGTTTTTGTTCTGTTTTGTTATTTGTTTTGCCTAAGGCCCTCGCTTTCAGTTTTCTAATGACTGGTAGCTGTAGTGGTTTTTGTTTGTTTTTCTTCTGATTGAAAGAAATGTTTTATTGTTTTTTTCTGCTCATATGTCTGTTTATTGATTTATGTGGTTTGGGCTTTTGGTTTTTGTTGTTTTTTTCCTCTTATTTGGGATTGCTTCCCTTTTATTTTGTTTTAGTTTGGTTAGGTTTTTGTTCACAAAAAGTTTTGCTATGTGATTTGTTTGTCTCTCTTTTTTTTGTTGTTGCTTTTTCTTCTTTTTTACTTCTCAGTTTTTTGCCTGTCAGCCTTTCTGCTTGCCTGCCCCTACCTCCCCCCCCCTCTCTCTCTCTCTCTCTCTGTGTCTTGCAGTCTTTATGATATTCATAGATTTTAAAAAGACCTTCATGTTTGTTTTTATATTGATAAGATTAATGGATTCTGCATTTGGGGTGTAAAATATGTAGCAGAAAATTTACTCAATAGTCATATTTAGTATGAAGAGCAGATGCCGAGTTCTAGAGAAAATGTGGATGGAGAATGCTAGATTTCAATCATAATTACCTTTCTTTTCACCTTCACCACTTTCACCGCATCTCGTCTTCCGGTATCCATGATGTGTGACCACTGAAGATCTAGCCCAACCGATGATTTTCCATCGTTTCCGTTTCTTCTAGGTTGTCTTCCGCCCTATCTTTGTTTTTTCTTCTTTTTTCTTTGTTCTCTTCATCTTCCGTCAATTTCTTCTTTTTCTTTGAATTCTTTGAGTTTCTTTTTGAATTCTTTGAAATTTTTCTTGAATTCTTTGATTCTTTGAATTTTTTTTTTTCTTTGAATTTTTCTTTAAATTCTTCTTTTTTTCAATTTTGAATTCTTCTTCTTGAATTGAATTTTTCTTCTTTAAATTCGTATTCTTTTCAATCTTTGTTTTTTGTTAGATAATTTCATTCTTCAATCAATTTTTCAAGTCCTTTTGAATTTTTTTTTTCAATTCTTTCATTCTTATTTTTGGATATTTTTCTTTGAATTCTTCTTGATTTCTTCTTCTTTAAAAGTTATCTTCATTTTTTTCTTCGAACTTTTTCTTCTCTCTCCGAATTTCTTTTCCTCCTTTAATTCTTTTCCTTATTTTTCTCTTTCTTTGAATTTCTTCTACTGGTTTTCTTTTCTTGTGGCTTCTTCTTCCTCCTAATCGAAAGAAAAAAGGAAGAAAGAGGACATGTGTTGCTCTGTTCTGTAGAATATGAGAGGGGATCAATTTCACTGCTTCCGACATGAATGGTTTGGCCAGGTCAAGGCAGCTAAGCTGTCAAGTTATTATTTCAATTTGTGAGGGAGTGTGTGTGTTGTGTGTATGTGTGTGTGTGTGTGTGTGTGTGTGTGTGTGTGTGTGTTGTGTTTGTGTTGTGTGTGTGTGTGTGTGTGTGTGTGTGTGTGTGTGTGTGTGTGTGGTATGGTGTATGTGTGTGTGTGTTTGTGTGTGTGTGTGTATGTGTCTTATTATTTATTTTACATGAGAGTGCCCTGAACCTTCTCCTGCAAAGTTGACCGGGAAGCTAACATGTATCCTGTGTACTATTTTCCCCTTCTGAATACCATATTTTTCTGCTATATTGCATTTCCATTCTAAGTACTTATGTGCCTTTTTACATCCAGTCCCCATGTGCACGCAGTTTTGTAAATCTTGTCATCTGTTCCCACCGGTACATAATAGCCTACTCTTACGAAAAGCGGAACAAGTTTTAACTTGTGCGCAAGATGTTCTGCGTGCGTTCGCACACGGGGCCTCGGTTTATAGTCTTATCCGAAAGAATTTTGAGGAGAGTGGAGTCAGCACTCATATGAACTCCAGCGGGAAAATCCCCTCGACCGGGAACGAATCGAAACAGAGTGGAGTCAGCACTGATGTGAAATCCAGGAGGAAAAAATCCCCTCGAACGGGAATTAAACCCGAGTCGTCAAATCGCGAGCACAATGTTTCTGACCACTAGGCTATCCCGTCTTCACTCTTCCACCCTATCTCATGCTCACTCGTTCTGTTCTTCTGTCCTTGTCTATCCACACACAGCCGAAATCGCCCGCCGAGCGGCTCAGTTCGACTTCAAGCACGTGGACATCGACGAGCTTCCTCAGGACGACAACCAGCTCCAGCAGCACAAAGGCTTCATCGGCTCCATGCAGCAGTTCATGTTCAACGACCACCTCTTCTTTGAGATGGCCCGCACAGGGCAGGTGGAGAACATCCAGCTGACGGCACGCCTCAGCTCTGAAGGTACGTGGTGGCTGACCCCGTCACTTTCAAGTCCATGGACGGCTACGCGGTCCTGCCCCGCCTCAGGCCCACGACACCTTCTCGCTCTCCTTCCAGTGAAGACCACGGAGCTGGACGGCTTGCTGCTGTACAACGCCGGGAAAGGTCAGGATTTCTTAGCCTTGGAACTCACCGGGGGGTTTCTCTACTACGTGTACAACATGGGCGGAGGCACGCAACGCTATCCGCGCCAACGTCAACGAAAAGCTCAACGACAACCGCTGGCACGAGATCCGGCTGTTGCGGGTGGAGACCTACAAGCAGCTGATCCGGGTGGATGACAACACGCCCACGGTGGACGACCTGTCCGGGGCTGGGGCGATCTACTTCGACCTGCAGGATCACCTGTACCTCGGGGGCGTGAAGAAGACCATGTACCACACGCTGCCCAAGAAGATCGCGGCCTCGCCACGGCTTCATGGGCTG
>CM060324.1:43932680-43937680 GCA_030674155.1 Stramonita haemastoma
ATTTCTTGGCAGTGGCCCTTTGGATCACATCAACAGTGCTGTGCACAGACATTATCCCTTGGGAAGTTAGCTGTACACTTACCAGGCTTGTTTATTCTCTGATAGAAATGTTATATATCAGTAAATCAAAAGAACGTATGATTTCTACGCAGCTGTAATGTTATCGACATCATTTATTCCTTGTGGATGGATTTTACAAAATGTTACGTTGTGTAACTGTATGTTTTTTGTTTTTTTTAGTGTGTGTGTGTTTGTGTGCGTGCGTGCGTGCGTGCGTGGTGTGTGTGTGTGTGTGAGTGGTTGTGTGTGTGCGTGCCTGCGTGCGTGCCTGTGTGTGTGTTTGTTTGTGTGTGTGTGTGTGTTTGTGTGTGTTTGTGTGTGTGTGCGGGCGCGCATTGAAGTGCATTTTTGTGTACACGTGTGCAAGTGTAAATATGAACTTTTCTCCGTTTGTGCTTTTATATGTGGTGTGTGTGCGTGCGAGTGTACGTGCGTACGTGCGCGTGTATATATGTGTATGTATGTGTGTGTATGTTTGTGTGCGTGCGTGAGTGCGTGCATAAGTGAGTAAGTGAGTGCGTGCGTGTGTGCATGCGCGCACGTGTGCGTGCGCGCGTGTGTGTGTGTGTGTGTGTGTGTATGTGTTTACGCATGCATACATACGTGTATGCGTGTACAGTTGCTCACATATTTGTACTTACTACATTTTCTGCCCTTATTTATCGCTCTAATAAATCTTGATCAGGTGTCGGTAGATTCAGTGAAGAGTCAATTATCTGCTCAATACCATCAAATTCAGTTTTAGTTTCCTCTTCTCTTTCGTCTCAACGATTTTTTGCTAGCCATAGGATGATAATGACAGCGAGTGGGGGCCTGTTTTAATCTCTTTTTTATGGCTAAAAACATTCGTATACGCAAAAAGTCCCACATGTGACGAACCTTGAAGCTTTAGCTGAAGAATAAGTACCCTAAACTTCTGAGGTTGGTGTGTATTCTGGCATACGAGGGGAGGAGGGAGTTGTTGCCTTCTTTTTGTTTTCTTTGTTTAGTGTTGGCTGTTGTTACTTTTTTTTTTATCTACTGCCCAGGGGAGAGGGTGAGGAGGGGGAGAGGGGGGGAGGGCAGCTGTCTAAAAGTGAAGTAAATCACAGGTTTTAAAGAAACAAGCATGGGCGTAGGGTTTTAAAGGAAAACACACACACACAAAGCAAATAAAGTAGATTTTATTTTCGTTGTTTATGGACGTTGGCTCTGAACTAAGTTTTAGTTTGGTAATTATGGCGTAGTTCCTGGTTGTGTGGGCGGAGAGGTGAGGGGGCGGGAGTTCATGTGCATGTATGCTCGCGTGCGCACACACACACACACGCACGCACACCACACACACACACACACATATATATATACTTATAATATATATATATATATATATGTATATATAATATATAATAATATATATATATATATATATAATATATAGTACACACACACCGCACACCACGACACACACACACACACACACACACACACACACACACACACACACACACAACACACAACACAACACACACACACAACACAACACACACACAAGACAGATGATGAGAAATGTAAATCAAGCACGCCTTAAATGCAAGTGCATTACAGTATGCCTATGCTATAATCCGCAGGTTATCATGTGCGTATTGATGCACGTGAGCATGTATGCATGCTACTTTCTCTCTCTCTATGTTTTTGCCTTGTTGTCCCAGCTCTCTCGTTTATCAAAATCCCGATAATGTCTTGCTTGATTTTGATTTAAAATTGATCATCTGGTCATACTGTCCTCTGCCAATCTACCGGGTTTTTCCTCCCTCTTCTTTTTCATGTTAACGATTTGGGGGGGGGGGGCTGCCATAATTATGAGGCTGATAAAAAATGAGCTATGGTCGGTTTCAATCTTTCGTGGTTGGTGGCTGTTCTGGGTTTGGGGGTGGGGGGGGGGGGCTGTTTTGAGAGGTAGAAGGGAGAGATTTATTTATCCAGTTTATTTGTTTATCTACTCTTTTATTTTGAGGGTAATAGAATAAGCACTCATGTGCCTTCTTTGTCCATTCTTCATTGTGTATGCAGTGTTGGACATTTTGTCATTCGTTCCCGCCGGCACACAAGGGGCCTATTCTTCCAAAAAGTGGGACAGGTTTTAACGTGTGCGCAAGATGTCCTGCGTGCGTTCGCACACGGGATTTCGGTTATAGTCTCATCCAAAAAACTGTTGGGGAGTGAAGTCAGCACTGATGTAACTCCAGGGGAAAATATCCCTTAAACGGTATTCGAACTTAGGTCAGCAGATCACAAGCGCAATGCGGACGCTCTACCCAACAAGGCTAACCCCTCCCCCTAAATGAGATACAGACAGACAGACAGACAGACAGACAGACAGACAGAGATAGAAACAGAAACAGTGAAAGAGAGAGAGAGAGAGAGAGAGAGAGAGAGGAGAGAGAGAGAGAGAGAGAGAGAGAGAGAGAGAAGAGAGAGAGAGAGATGAGAGAGAGAGAGAGAGGGCAATGATTGGAGTAAGAAAAAGCCTGACATAGTTGGGCTTAATACAAAGAATACAGCAAAGACAACATGAGGATTTATCATTGTTTATGGTATAGCCACTGGCTTAAAGATGATTATTTTCTAGGGGTTGCTACGTTTCTTGTTTTTTTGTTTGTTTTGTTTTGTTTTTCTTTTGTTCCATGTATGTTGGGGGTTTGGGATGTAGTGAGGGAAGTGGTGGTGGTGTTTCTTTTGTTAGATGTGTACGTGGTGGTGGTGGTGGTGGTGGTGGTGGTGGTGGTGGTGGTGTGGTGGTGGTGGTGGGTAGTGGTGGTGGTGGGTTTCCTTGTTTTGCTTGTATTTTTTTATGTGTGTGTGTGTGTTGTGTGTGTGTGTGTTTGTGTGTGTGTGTGTGTGTGCATGTGTGTGTTGAAAGTCAAAGTCAAAGTCAAAATCAAGTGAACATTTTATTTCCAGATGGTACATTGAGTAAGCAATAAACTTGCTTTTTTTCATCAAGCCATCTATCTAGTATTAAAAAAAATGCCCCCCCCCCCCCCAAAAAAAAAAAACCCACAAAAACAACAACATTAAAAAACCAAGATAAACTAACAAAAATGAAGCAGCAAGCAAACAAGCGGAATACAACCAAGAAAACCCCATCCAACATATTGATGACGGCGCCCATCTCCTCTCCCTCGCTGTTTTACCTTCCCTGGCCATAAAGAGGGCAGGTACCCATTTACAAAATGGGTGAACTGGGGGATTATACTGAAGCCAAGCCGCGCAAACGGTCACCCATCCAATTGGTAACCACGCACGATGCTGCTTAACATTAGCTGGGGGAAAGCGAGTGCTCTGACCACTGAGCTTATCCCCTCCCCAATTAGTACTTCATTTAATACCAAAAAAAGATTTTCTCTCACAAACATTTTTCTTACCTAAATTTCTATTCAATTTTCTCTCTTCTTTGTCTGATCAATATTTTTGGCCCCCAGATGATGACAAGGATGGGAAGGGATGGCCTGTTTTGATTTTTTAAGGTTGATGGGGGTTTGTGGGGGGGGGGGGTGCTGGAGAGAGGGGTATTTTGCAAGGTTGGGGGAGGTAGGGAGGGAGAGGTTGGGGTGTAGGTTGAGGGGAGGGTAAATCATTGCGATTAGAGAAATAAGTCTAGCGATGTTATCATTTTTAATTATAAAAGCAGCAAGTAAAAAAAAAATGAAGATTAGATTGAGTTATCATTGTTTATGGGCGTGGGCACTGGGTCAAAATATGGTTTTCAGGTTTTTTGCTGAGTTTCTATGTTTTTCTTTTTTGATGAGTGTACGTGTGTGTAGTGGTGGTGGTAGTCGTGTGGTGTGTGTGTGTGTGTGTGTGTGTGTGTGTGTGTGTGTGTGTGTGTGTGTGTGTGTGTGTGTGTGTGTGTGCGTGCGCTTGTGTAGTGGGTTTTTGCTTGCTTGCTTGCTTGCTTGTGTGTGTATGAAAGTCAATGTCAAAGTCAAAGTTTTATTTCCAGATGGTACATTGAGTAAGCAATAGATTTGCTTTATTTCATTAAGTCTTGTGTGTGTGTGTGTGTGTGTGTGTGTGTGTGTGTGTGTGTGTGTGTGTGTGTGTGTGTGTGTGTGTGTGTGTGTGTGTGTGTGTGTGTGTGATTGTGTCTGCGTGCCCGTCTGTCCTTATGTCTGTCTGTCTACCCATCTGGCTCTCTGTCTGTCTTTCTTTCGGGTTGTGTAAGCCCGCAAACATAGTAAACACGCACACATAATAAAAGAAGAAAAATGTGGTGTGAAATACAAAATGCTTGTGTAAATGTATGCTTGTGCATAATCTGCAGTTCGTCATGCTGTGTGTGGTTACACGTGCGTGTGTACACGTTCTGTTTTTTTTTTCTCTTGTTTTTTTTGTTTACCCAGCTTTATCAATCACCGAAAACTTGTCCATGTATCGCTTGATTTAATCAAAAATTGATTTACCCTCCATATTTTTTAAGGAAGGAGATAGTTTGGGGTGGGAGAGGGAGGGTGAGGAGAGATGTATTGGGTTTTTTTTCTCTTCTCTTTTCATCTGAACCATTTTCGTGGCCATTTGATGATGATAATAAAAATGAGTGATGGCCTGTTTTCATCTATCAAGGTTGGTAAGCCATGTGGTTGTTGTTGTTGCTTCGATTTAACGTCTGTTCACTCAAAGTGATTTTAGGACGATGCGAATCGAGGGGGGGGGTGGGGGGGGGGGGTGTGGTTACTTAATATGATGAATGTGTGTAGTAAAATGAGAGTCTGCTTCACCTTCACCTGTCTCGTAGTCCTATGGGCCATGGGGGAACAACTGAATATTTGAAACCAGCTTCCTCCACTCTTCACGGTCCTCCGCCCTCCGTAGTAGGTCGTTCCACGCAAGGCCTATCCACTCTCTGATGGTTTTTTTTTTCAAAATGAGAGTATCTATTGCTAAATAACGTAAACAGTTTA
>CM060324.1:43942680-43947680 GCA_030674155.1 Stramonita haemastoma
TGAGATAATTCCATCGAGCATAGAATGTATCGCTTTCTACTTTGTCTCATTAATTTTAGTCATTGAATCTGTACTCTCCTCTGTTGCGTTATTCATGCCATAATTCAGCAATCCTATTTACTTTTGATGACTGTGTAACCTGTACACTACCGCTCTACGCTTTGTGAGCCTGTGCAACTAGTGACGAACCCTTATAAGTACATGTGTCATGTAACGATTTGCATAACATGCGAAAACACATACCTTTTATCGGAAATAAAATTTGCAAAAAAAATCATCAGATGATATACTTTTTCGACGCTTTCAAATAGCGGATGTGTCTTTATCATCAAGTCTTTCAGATGAAACGATTGACCAGGTTCATTGTGCAAAATAAGGAAATTCAGTGTATGTAAAAGAACCTATGCAAATTAGATAACTGTTTCTAGCAAAGTTTCGTAGGAAAAAAAGGCATTCTACATATTTAAAAAAAATACACACGTATAGGAGACAAGCGCACTTACAAATTAATCTATATACAGACAGGATAAGCAAAATAATAATGGGTGGCGCTGTTATTTTGGCGATGTACTCTCCTCGGATTTCACTGACTGATGAATTTCACGCCGATTTTCTGCCATGATTGAAAATGATATACATTTGGATTACAATAACTTTGACCCCCCCCCTCTCTCTCTCTCTGTCTCTCTCTTCTCTCTCTTCTCTCTCTCTCTCTCTCTCTCTTCTCTCTCTCACTCTCTCTCTCTCTCCTCTCTCTCTCTCTCTCTCTCCTCTGTCTTCTTCTCTCTCTCCTCTCTCATCTGTCTTCTTATTCTCTCTTATTTTCCATTATATGATTGTTACATTAATGTTGGTACCATGTCAGACCTATACCATTATTTTAACTAACCCATTTTTTCCCATTCTTTTACGCAACGCATCATGGAAAACATGGAGATACATAAATTATCTACATTCTTTTTTGTCCAGCGTTGTGTTTGATAACAATTCTGAGAATTTTTATCTGTATTTTTTTATGGAAATGAAATTTGTAGCAATGGAGATTATCGTCTTTTTAATGAGTTGTGTTTCTAAACAAAGCCTGCTTGAAAATAGCCTCTGATTTTAGACTTGAAGCTTTCAAGAGAGCTAGTGTCTTAGCAAATTATTTTGAGTATGACTTCGTGGTTATCATTATTTAAAAAAATTGTTAACTTTCGATGATTGTCCATTTACGAAACGTTCTTTATTGTAATAGTCTTTTTTTGTAAAAGCTAAGAAAATGTATGTAAGCTAGCGTGTGTGAGATTGTGTGGGAGGGGGGAGGGGGGACGGCTAGGACGTGATATAATTGGTATGTGTAAGTGGACGTACGTAGAGGAGGGAGAAGCAATTGTAAAGTCATTGCAACCATTGTCCATCTTTTATATGATGTATGTCAGGAATGTGTAAGATTTAACTTATTTCATTACATTGACATTGTCCAGGCAATGCTAGAGTGTAAAAGCAACCATTCAGTTAAATGTAGAATATTATTTTCGTGCATGTCTGTACAAAAATGTGCATAGTAAATTATGGTGATTTGAAAGCAAGGGCTCTTTTTTTCAACTAACAAAAGTTTTGTTGGATTTAGACAAAAAAAACCTGTTTCACTTTTTTAAAAAATCTTCTGTAATTTACTTACATGGAAAGAATGTACATCCAGTAAAGTTCAACAAATATTTTTATGTATAGTTTAAAAGAGGTGTTTTTTGTACAGTGATTTTTTTTCTGTCGTAAACTTTGACTTTTTTTGTACCATTTTCATGATTGAGTTTACCTTTATACTTGCATCAAAGTATTGATCTCTTTGTACCTGCTTCTGCCAAGAGCTGGCACGCAATCAGTCAAGTCAGCCTTGATGTGTCCGCTCTCTATGGGCCACCTTCTAATCAGGATCGATTTCCGCTGCTTTAAACCCACAGCGTTCCAGATTTCATCCACAGTGTGGAACGCTGTGACGTCGCGGTCTTTCTTTCGGATAGATTGAGTTAACTTTGCAAACAACCCTCACTTTGCGATCAATTTTTTTCGGCTACAATTACCGTTTATTGTTGTTGTTGTTGTTGTTGTTTGTTTTTGTTTAGTGTTCCTCCTCTTTGCTTAAGCTCTCCAAGGAATCACTCAGATTATTTACTATGTTATCAGTATTTGTTATTTCTTGCTGACATGTTTTGGATATAGAGTATATAGTCTGGGAAACGGTTTACCTGATTGTTATCTTTGTAGAGCATGCAGCATTATCAACTGATAAGTTTCCATTTGGTATGGTTTATATATATAGAGAGTGTCAAAACAGATGTAAATATAGATTTTGTCAACAAAGTAAAGAAAAAGCATGGAAGATCATGAATTAAGAGAGATGCTCGTTAATGTAAGCCAAAAAAGGAGAAAGAAGTAACCAGAAAAGACATGTGGAAAAAAAAAATTTTAAAGCTGTCTTGCGAAAAAAAATCGATTTCTTTTCAGAAGTATAAAAAATAAACGAAATCTGACTACCTGTCAAAAACTGGGAAAACTTTTCGAAATAGGTTACATGTGTAAAGTATCAAGGGAAAAAAAAACACCTTTTTCGAACTTTTGTGTTGCAAAAGACGTCAAACATGGCGAAAAACACGAACGAAAACCAAACTGAATAGAATAAACAAACAGAAGAGGGAAGAAAGAAAAATACTTTGGGAGAAGATGAACAGAGACCTCACTGTCATTTCCTAAAAGAGCACGCGACGTCAAATGCCTAATATGCTATACACACTATATTCAAACTGCATGGAAAGTAACTAAACACATAATCCATACAGTCAGTTTCATACTTGAAAAAAATAATTCCTGCTTAAACGTAGAGAGTGAACACATCAAGCACTATCTTTGTTTGTCAGTGTGGCTTATATTTGAAGACACAAAAAAGGTCAACAAAAATAAATAATAAAAAAGGAAGAGCACTCTGAATATATTGCATAAACAGAAACAGTGCAACGTTCCACATTACATAAAGCAATGCAAAAAAAAAAAAGATCCCACACACAAAAAGCTCTTGTCAGAAGCAGCCTGTAGGGTGAAATGAGCAATGACTTGGTTTCTCTAACATGTTTTTTTATCTTGCCTACCACAACCACCACCATCACCAAAAGTCTTCTTTTGGGACAAGGAGGAAGCGCTACAACCAGGTAACTAACTGCCACTGCCAGTGAAAGAAACACAGCCCTCTCAGCTTGCAAAATGCCTGTCTTTGGCATCACACGATCTGGGAATCCATCTCCACTTCTAGTCATTCATGGCCATTGCACGAGCATTTTTTTTGTACTAGGTTTGCCTTGAATGAGGGTAAGGGGTGGGGGTCGGGGGGGGAGTAGAGGGTAGGGGTGGAGGGGGGTGGGGGGGGGGGGAGAGGGGAGATAGGAGATGGTTACCAGATTGTGTGCTGTCATGGTTTGAGGTTTTTGTTTTCTGCTTCTCAAATCTCTTGCCTCCACACTCTTCCAATCCTCACCTGCCTCAAGAGACACATTATTGGTTTTGACGATGGTGTTTGGGTTTTGGGGTGAGGTGGGGGGTGTTTGAGGGTGTTTGCTTTTTTTTTATTTAGGGTTTTTTTTTTAGTGTGGCACATGATGGCTGCTTCACAGACAACTTCCACGATGTGTGTGTGTGTGTGTGTGGGGGGGGGGGGGGGTTGGAGGGATGGTTTTTCTCAGTGGTTATGCATTAGCATTTGCACTGAAATCTTGTGTGTGATATGCATGTTTTGTTTCGGCTTTAGAAGGGTGTGGGGCGGGGTGGGGGGGGTGGGAAGGAGTCGTGGGTGGGTGTGTGAATGGGGGAGAAGGGGGGAGTGGGTGGGTGTGTGAATGGGGGGGGGAGAGTGGGTGGGTGGATGGGGGGGGGAGGTCACCGTTTGCTAGAATATCTATCGGAATGCTGATCACTTCACACGCGTGTTTTCTTTTCTAAAGATGATGTGTTAACGTCTTCAATGCCTCACGACTTGTGTGTGTGGTGTGTGTGTGTGTGTGTGTGTGTGTGTGTGTGTGTGTGTGTGTGTGTGTGTGTGTTGTGTTGTGTGTGTGTGTGTGTTGTGTGTTGTGTGTGTGTGAGTGGATGTGTAGTGTGTGTGTGTGTGTGTGTGTTGGTGTGTGTGTGTGTTGGTGTGTGTGCGTAGAGTGTGTTGTGAGTGTGTATTGTGTGTGTGTTATTGTTTTTTATTATCTATTTTTATTTTATTTACATTCTTTTATATTGAGGATAATTGAAAAGCACTCATGTGTTTTTTAACATCAGTCCCGTGTGCTGTGCAGTTTAAAAATCTTGTCATCTGTTCCCATGGCAACAATGGCACTACTCTTACGAAAAGCGGAAAGGATTTAACGTGTGCGCAAGATGTTCTGCGTGCGTTTTGCACACAGGGCTTCTGTTTAAAGTCTCATCCGAAGGACATTTTGGGGAGAGTGGAATCAGCACTGATGTTAATTCCAGGGGGAAAACTCCCTCGAACGGGAATCGAACCCGTGTGTCAAATTGCCAGGCAATGTTCTGACCACTAGGCTATCCCATCCCCTGTGTGTGTGTGTGTATGTGTGTGTGTGTGTGTGTGTGTGTGTGTGTGTGTGTGTGTGTGTGTGTGTGTGTGTGTGTGTAATGTGTGTGTGTGACCATGTGTGTGTGTGTTGTGAATGTGTGTGTGTGTGCGCGAGTTTGAATAGTGAAAATGTTTGCCAATAGACATTCGGTATGTATATAATCTATGCTCTGAAAGCCACAGAACTTTGTTAAGTATACATGATGTACTAAAAATAGAAGTAGTTCATGTCCTTTGGAAAATCACTCATAACCAATAACCAATTATTTTTTGTGTTTGTTTACTGTTTTGTTTGCAGTTTCTTTTGTCAAATGCCTATCCCCCTTGTATACAGACCGGTGCCTTACAAATTAAATCAATCCACTGAGTTTCTAAGTTCATCAGGTCTCTCTGTCTCTGTCTCTGT
>CM060324.1:43955180-43957680 GCA_030674155.1 Stramonita haemastoma
CTGCTACTAATACTTCTACTATAATTACTACCCCTACATCATACGCTAGTTTACTACATATATCACTACCATTTTTACTACCTTTAGCCTCCTTCGTATCAAATTAGTACTACTACCATTATACTACTATTTCTATTTCTACTTCGACTTATATACTTACTGCCCCAAAGGGATGCCATAGGCCTGTCAGTATAAATAGCATTCGCAACTTCTGGAAATTCTGGGTAGGAGTTCCCTCTTTTTTATACATCTCTTTGAATCTGCCTTGTTCTTTTTCTTCCTGTCGATTCATCATCATCACCATCATCATCAGCAGCAGCAGCAGCAGCAGCAGCAGCAACACCATCATCATCATCATCATCATCATCATCATAGGAAGGATGACAGAAGATGAACACTACAAAGCGTTGTCTTACCTGTGCAGGTCAACAGGCCCACACCTTCAACAACCAAGCCTTCATCTACGTGGGGGGCCGGAGGCTGAACAACGGAACCGTGTCCCAACCCTTCCGAGGCACAGTGTCCGGTACAGTCCACTGCACCCTCTTGTCTTATTTCATACCACTTTATTCACACAGCAGATTTCTTATTTTATACATTTTATACCACTTTATTCACACAGCAGATTTCTTATTTCATACCGCTTTATTCACACAGGAAAGTTCTTATTTTATACCCCTTTATGTCACACAGCAGATTTCTTATTTTATACCGCTTTATTCACACAGGAGATTTCTTATTTTATACCACTTTGTTCACACAGCAGATGTCTTATTTTATACCACTTTACTCACACAGCAGATTTCGTATTGTATACCACTGTATTCACACAGCAGATTTCTTATCTTATACCACTTTATTCACACAGCAGATTTCTTATTTTATACCAATTTATGTCACAGCAGATTTCTTATTTTATACCACTTTATTTACACAGCAAATTTCTTACTGTATACCACTTTATTCACACAGCAGATTTCTTATTTTATGCCACTTTATTCACACAGCAGATTTCTTATTTCATACCACTTTATGTCACAGCAGATTTCGTATTTTTTACCACTTTATTCACACAGCAGATTTCTTATTTTATACCACTTTATTCACACGGCAGATTTCTTATCTTATACCACTTTATTCACACAACAGATTTCTTATTTTATACCACTTTATGTCACAGCACATTTCTCTGCTGTGAAATTCGGGCTGCTCTCTTCCCTGGGGGAGAGCACGTCGCCACAAGTGCAGCGCCTACCCATTATCTTTTTTCCTGTCTGTAACTGTATTTTTTTTATTTATCTCTGTGGCTATCTTCACCTCCACACTTCCATCTCTCTCCCTTCCTTTCTACCATAAATACCTTATGCTTCCAAACACCCAGTTCTATTCAAATCAGTACAATCCACCATTGACTGTCGCTCTTTCGTTATTTCTGGTCCATCCATTTGGAATGACCTACCTCTCTTACTTCGCGAAAATCTTACGTTTGATACTTTCAAGTCCAGCCTCGAGACACACTTATTCCCGACCTATTTTCTTTTCGTTCCTACTAGCGTTGTGTGTGTTGTGTGTGTGTGTGTGTGTGTGTGTGTGTGTGTGTGTGTGTGTGTGTGTGTGTGTGTGTGTGTGTGTGTGTGTGCGAGCGTGTGTGCGTGTGTGTGTGTGCTCGTGTGTGTGTGTGCTCGTGTGTGTGTGTGCGTGCATGTGTGTGTGTGTGTAGAAGGTGTTGTGGAGTGACAGAGAGAGGAATATATATATATATATATATATATATATATATATTATATATATATATATATATATATATATATATATATATATATATATATATATCGTAGAAAGACACATACGGACAATCAGAGAGACAGACAGAGATAAAGACACACACACAGATATATAGACAGACAGAGAAAGAGAGACAGACAGACCAGCAGATAGAAAAAGAAACAGAGATAGAGACAGATGACAAGAACTTCTTATTTACAACGATGATAAAAAAAAATAAGAAAACAACACAGAAAGAAAAAGACTATCATAGCCTTTTGGATACGTACTTAACCCTAAACATGAAAACGACCTCGGGAAAAAATATAACAAACAACAAAAACCCTGGACAGTAATAAATCATTAACAATAATGACCGATAATATTGTTGTTTGTTTATGTTTCAGGTCTGGTGCTGAACGGTATTCGTATTCTAGACCTGGCGAAAGATGGAGACGAGAGGATTCAGCTGCAAGGCAACGTCAGCCTTCTGGCCCCCCGTGCCCCGCCCTCTAGCCCTGACAAAAGGTAGTATTGTATTTTGTATTGTGTACCACTTTATGTCACAGCAGATTTCTCTGCGTGAAATTCGGGCTGCTCTCTCTCCCCGGGGAGAGCGCGTCGCCACATGTGCAGCGCCTACCCATTTTTTTTTCTTTTTCCTGCATGCAACTGTATTTGTTTCCCTATCAGAGTGGCCTTTTTCTACAGAATTTTGCCAGGGTCAGCCCCCTTG
>CM060324.1:43960180-43972680 GCA_030674155.1 Stramonita haemastoma
TTTAACAAACCGCTAAGTAGTGCGTGCTTCGCAGACAATAGGGCTTTGCTGTCTTATTCAAAATACAAGCATCCAGACTGACGTTTGTTTCTTTATAAATGGACGAAAAAGTCTGACTCACTATGGGATTTGAACCGCAGATTTCTCACTTTCTAGACGTGTGAAATTCCTTTTGACTCCTAGAATTATGGTGATGTTATGTAGATCGTAGGTACCTTCTGTCAATCATTGATACATGTGCTTAGTTATGGATATTTCACAGGATAGTTTTTGTTGATATTTTCGGGAACGTGATATGCATGTCTCACTGCAGTTTGTTCAAAGGCAATGCCACGATCTGATGCAAGCATATCTCTTTATACCTTAAAAGCGTGAGTGTGTGATTCCAAATCAGTGACTGGTATCACCAAAAGAAAAAAAACCAAAATACACAGGGTCTGTTTCTGTCTTTTTTTCTAAAATACTCTAGCTCTAAGGTAGATAGTAAGAATTCTGCATTTTTCTCAGAGACTCTCAACTACCCCTCCTCCCTTCAAAAAACAAGTCCTGTACTTAAAAGGAAGCTTTGCATCTCTTAAAAACTTGTCTGCAGTCCAATCTCTCCAGAGCTATGCAGCAGCAGCAGAAGCAGCAGAAGCAGCAAAAGAAGAAGCCCCGAAAGCCAAAGGTCTCCATGGTCAGGTACCAGTTCACTCTCAAGCTTCACCCCGTGAATCTCACTCTGAGGTCCAGAGACCCCACCTCCACAAAACGTTCATCCACCCACAAACTCCTCCCTCCTACTGCCAGTTCCAATCGCGTACCCGTTGTTCGTCATCACCACAGACATGGGCAGAGAAGGCGTCGCCGTCATCGCCGTCATCATCATCAGCATCATCATCATCCTCATCATGTTAGAAGGAATCCTGGGCATAATTTTGATAGGCTGAACGTAGTCAACAATCGGAAGAAGACAGATCCTAGCCATCTTCAGCATGCCCGAAGCTGGAACCATGTTACGGACAGAGAGCGGAACAGAGCCTCCTCCTCTTTCCGACAGCCAGGTCAGCCTGTAGAGTCCAGGATGGAAAGAGAGATAGTCCAGGTGGCAGACTACGATGATTTGTTCGGCATGGATGAGGACGACTTGCCTTCAGTGGACTTCCGTTTCGGCCCCAGTTCCGACATGTTCTCAGAGTGGCAAGAAGAAGCGGAAGACGACGGCGATGAAAAAGACGGCTCTTACGACGCACGCGAGATCTTCTCTGAATCGCCCAGCCGTGAAATCTTCGCTGGGATCTCTGGGCGGGATGTCCTCTCCGACCCTTCTGAAGGAGAAGAGGAAGAAGAGCCACAGGGGAACACTGATGAGGGCGAAGATGAAACAGACAGTGGCGGGGAGCACAAAAATAGTTACAAGTGCTCTTTCTCCGGTACCTCCGGAAACGTGGTGACCCTGGAGCATAAAGAAGACGTTAACGACGATGACGATGATGAAGATTCAGATCAGAACGTAGAAGGCAGCGGCCAATCGGAAGAAGATCATACCAGCGAAAGACCCGTGATTCACCGAAAGTTTGAGCTGCTGGGTAACAACGGTACTTCCTCCGCCCGTCTGGCTCTGCTTTCTGGTAGCGGGGACGGGAAGGAGGGAGAGGAAGATGAGGAGGAGGAAGAAGAAGGAAGAAGAGGAGGAGGAGGAGGAGAAGCGGAGAGGCGAGTGACCACTGTGGTCCTGCCCCTGTCCTTCCCCAAGGGAGCTACCATGGCCAGTCTCCTCCATGTCACGGTGACGGGGGACGGGAGACTCATCAGCTGGGACCCCACGGTACGAAGTGACAGGGTTGACTGACTTTTCACTTCTTTGATGTTGCTGGCACCTGGCATGATGCCTGTGGTGGTGGTGGTGGTGGTCTGGTCGTCGTCGTGATAGTGATGGTGATTGGTGGTGGTGGTGGTGGTGTTCTGACGTAAGCAGCAGCAGCTACTACTACTACTCCGCATGGTTGTATTATATGACATGAGTGTGTGGCAGTAGATGTTTCGGTTTGTACTTGTGTGTGTGTCTTTTTTTAATATTTTTTTTTAACGAATGAATTCAGTCAGTGTTTTATTGAAGAAAGACGTATAAGTTGTAATTGATATTGGGTTTTTGTGTTTGTGGAACTTATAATCAGTTATATACTTTGTTTTTCTTGTGGTCACATATATTTATTTAGAACGATGTGAGTCTATGTAATCATTAGTGTCAGGATAGTGTTGGCCAACTCTTAAGACCAACACAGATTTTCGAGTACCAGGAACAGAAGAAAACAAAACAGCTCCCATGAATACTTTCAGATTGGTCAGATGTTCGGCTTGTGTAAGCATTAATGTTTTTGCTTCTGAATTTCAGTAACGTTTGTTTCGTGTGACAATTTTTGGATAACGAATTTATAAGATTTCGTTTGTGGTCAAAATGATCTATCCAACAATCACTTCCAAACAGTTCCAACTCGTTTTGACGTGAAAGAAATTCATGCATAATAGCATTCAAGTTTTGGACAGTATGTGATTTTTTGCCTCTGAATTTTCCCAGAATCCACGGCATTAAAACTGTGTAAAATATCGGGGCTAATCTCTTTTACCAGAGCTTAAAATCTATCTAATTACCTTTCCTAAATGACAGCAGACTCTAACTGATCATTTCAAAGCTCTGAAGATATAATAATAATAACGATGATCGTGATGATGAAATGTAAATAACAATTATAATAATAATAAGTATTATTATTATAATTATAATATAGTAATGATGATGATGATGATGATGATGATGATGATGATGATGATGATGATGATGATGATGATGATGATGATGATGATGATGATGATGACGACGACGATGATGATAATATGACAAGAAGAAGAAAAAAAACGAAGAGAAAAAAGAAGCAGGAGCATAAAACGACAGCAACAACAACAGTCAAAATCATATTAATGGTAACTTTGATTGTTTTAATTAAACTATGATATATCAAATTTGCTTAGCGCTGAATCTTGTAAAGCAAACGAATCACAATGCTTGCATTCAAAACATTCACACTCATGCAACTGTTCGCACATGCTCTCTCTCTCTCTCTCTCTCTCTCTCTCTCTCTCTCTCTCTCTCTCTCTCTCTCTCTCTCTCTCTCTCTCTCTCTCTCTCTCTCTCTCTCTCTCTCTCTCTCTCTCTCTCTCTCACACACACACACACAACATACACACACAAAACACACACATACACACACACACAAAACACACATGCACACACACACACACACACACACACACACACACACACACACACACACCAGACACACAAGCTCACACACACATGTATGCACGTACAATAATCTGGAACTATTAGCAAGAATTTGCATCCAGGACTTGGTCAATTGGTTCTAGAACTGCCATCTATGCTGAATGCCAGCGATTCCTTAACAATAACTCTTGGTGCACTTTAAAACAAACCAGCTTTAGCTATACACATTGGACTTTAAGAATTGCATTGTGTGGAATGTTGAATCTGAGTTTGTTTGAGCATCTACATTTTTGTAAACTTTGTAAAGCTGCAGACAAAAAGTTAGCAAGAAAGATATTTCAAGTCATAAACACTTTTGGTGAAAATCGTATACATTTAGTAGGAGTACTTATTTCAAAGTTAACAGATGATTTACGTTGATTAAAGTATTTGAGTGAAACAGGTTTTTTTAATTGCTAGTATATATACCAAAAGCAAGTACATTTTAGTCAAGACCCTTTTTTCTTGCATGCGTTAAAGTTGATGTGATGTGCCATAGTTCTTTATTTTTTGAAACAGCCGGTTAGTGGGTCCAACTCAGGTGACTGTGCTCTTGTAGATCATGTCCTGTTTCTTCATGTAGATATTCTAACATTTCTTTTTCTATTTCATAGTCTTGTTTAAGTTGTTTTTTTATTTTAGAAGTGATTTTTGTTACCTTAAGATTAAAATGATCATAGTATTTTTTTCAATTTCAGCTGCTTTCTAAGACAGAAGAATGGTTTAATTGGCAGCTATTTTTAAGCAGAGAACGTAGAGGTTTACTTTTTTTCTCCTGTGTTAATTTGTCTTAAGAAGCAGAGGGCTGTTTAGCAACTTTTACACATACATCACAAAACATAAATTCTCAGAGACTGTTTACAAATTGAGACAAGGTACCCAAATATAAATTTGCAGTAGTTACAAGGCCTAACCAAGCATATTGTGAAATGAAAACATTATCATTTTTATGCTTGATCGTGTTTTCTGTGTGGAGTCTTGGTCCGTTTCAAAGAAGCCCTTATTCGATTTTTTAATTGATTTTATTATTTGCTTCTTGTGACAGTGACTTTTGTTGCTTCTGCGTGGTCATAAACTTTGAATTTTTCCCAACGTTAGCACACATATAACTGTAGATAACTAAGACGGTTTCATTATAATGAAATTTTTCTTTGTTAGAGAAACTGAAAGGATAAAAATCCAGATACCAATGATTTTTTTACTATTTAGGGTTGAACATGAACTGTACATCCAGGTAAAAAAAGAATTCTGAAGAAAAACAGTTTTGAAAGAAGCTTTTGAATGTACTGGTAATATTATGTAGGTGTCAGCCTTCGTATTCCAATGTGTTTTCTTATTCCTGTGTAGCTTTTGCTTGTTGGAGCAATCGCATGCTACTATTTAGATGTGGCCTTTTAGTCCACAAGTATGTCACTGTTGTGAGGAGGTGTTTTGAAACTGCCTTTTTCCATATATATATTCCATCAAATTGGCATGTTAGTCAAACGCATCGTGATTAGATGGACCTGTTGTAAGTAATGTACCTTTTTTGTTTAATGAATGGTATATCTTGTTGTAAAGAAAGGGATGGGTAAGGAATGGGTAAGGAATGGATATCGGTTTTTTTTCATTTTTTTTTGTTTGGTAACTTATTTTTTCTAACTATATTATCCGTTGTAGCATTTGCTGACGTTCTTTCTTTAAACAGTAAGCAAACACATATTTTTTTTCAAAATCATTGTTTATTCTTGCCTTTTACAGTGACTTTTTTCATATTACACTTAAGAAAAGATGTTGGTCTATGTACTGAACAGCAATTTCCATTTGCAAAGCTGGCATGGTTGCCAACGAAGAGAATATCTTTACCACGAAACCACAAGTGTCCTCGTAAAGTGGGTTTATCTTTTTTTTCCAAGAATCCAATTGCTAATTATTTGTTTCAATCTTGAACGTAATAATATTATCAGTTGAATGGTTAGTAGCTGATGACTTTTATTATGCATTGCGAAGAATGCAATTTGAGGGTAACTAGTGTACATGCGTTGTCTTTGTTTGTATACAATCAATTTGACAAAGCTGTCTGCTCTTAAAACCTAGATATTGTGTATAACAACGGGCTTGGAAAGTTGATCAAGTATATAAAATGCTTTTAATTTCAAAGACTTCTTGATATGAATACAGCCACTTGGCCAAATGAGAAAATTGGACAAAAACTTAATAATAAAACTGCACAGGTTTTGTTAGTATGTAAGCGCTCAAAGAAATCTGAAGATGTTCATAAAAAAAACTTTTCAATTCACCCATAACCGATTTGAATATAAAAAATTACCTACTAAAACAACAGAATAGTTTATGAAAATATGTCAAAACACCTTGGAAACCTATAGAACAAATCGGTGATTTTTTCCCGCGACAGTGAATATAGTCTGGCTACATTTTGAAACTATCCCGTTATTAATATAAAGACTATGTTCCAAAGCACTCCACGTCACAGTCTTCAGTTTGGTCAACTTGATTCAAGAAAAAAAACTCTTTCAAAATTGAGCTCGCATCATTATTGAAATAATGCTGATGAAGAAAGCTTCTATATGAAAAACAACAACTGCAGAAGCAGAAAAATGTATAAGCGCAAGCTCCGAAACGCGTATAATTTTATTCAATTCTGAAAATGACACCCGTCTGAACGTTATGAATGGTTTAGATAAAAATACTTTTCCTTACTCGTGATCAGGTAATCATCTCAAGATATCTACATTAGCATAATATTCCCGGGGTCCTTTAATTATCACAGCAGCAAATACTGCTTATGGTCCAATTTTTCCCATTAACTTAGAGAATTTCTACTGGGTTTCTGTGGAAATGATGACGTGATGGGAAATGACTTGCAGGACTCTGCAACTTCGTAGTATTGCAGGATCATTTAATATTCCATAGCGGGGTTTCGGGGGTTGGTTTCATAATCAAGACTTGCGTTGCTCTTTCAAGGGGTTGGAAAGGCAAAATTTGTGGAATGTGAGTCTAATTAAAGTCTCTGTCTGATTCTGTCTTTCTGAATGTCTGTCTCTCTGTCTCTGTCTCTCTACCAATCATATTGTATATATATATATATATATATAATATATATATATATATATACATATATATATATATATACATATACATATATACATATACATATACATATATATACCCATAACATATACATACATACATACATACATACATACATACATACATACATACATACATACATACATAACTAATAATTATGTATATGCATACGCATACCTTGATTTTGTCGCAGTTCTTTATGACACGCAGTTCGTTTTAAAATGCTGGTAGCAGAATAAATATTTTCTACAATATTGATTTCTTGCAATAAGCTGTAACCTGTTCCTATTATGTTGCTCTGAATTGTTTTGTTTCATTGTTTTTTGTTGTGTGTTTTGTTCATTCTCAGCTGCGTGAATATCTTTAACTTCCGTTCACCAAACCATTGCGCTGAGAACCAGCAAGGTCAACTGAGAACAAACGTATAAGATCGTTAAAAGAGAATGATGAACATGATTCCCAGCATTTAAATATGCCCCCACCCACATCCATACCCGCACCCTCCCTTCATCCCACTGCCAAAATAAACGAAATTTTCTTTCTCAGAAAACAAACCAAGGTATGAAACTTCAAGCCTCAAGTTATTAGGAATTTTCTTTTCTTGACATTTTGTTTCGATATACTTATGTGCTGTCAGATGGATAGCAGGGATTTTCTTATGACTTGTTGCTTATCTTTTTAATGTCATTCCATGCATTGCCTCTTGTTTTTATTTTTTTATGCTTTAAACGGTTTACACTCGACATACTCTTAGAAACAAATAGGATTTTAAGATTAATTGGATTTTTAGATATTCTAAGGCTGCTTAGTAAACTTGAAACATGGGCAGAATTTTTCATGTCTATTATCCTTATGTTTCTTATACAAAAGGTGTTGTGTAGAAGTTTGGCATGTGGTTTTTAAAAAATGCGATTTCAAAACAAAACGATAAAAGTGGAGAGTGTGTAATTCTAATCCTCCAACACTTGATTTCTTTTTAGTTTGTTATTTATTTTAAATGCAACATACGTTGACCGTATCTTACATACAGATTTGTTATCATTGTCACTAAATTTTTATTATAAAATATGACCTTTTCACATGCCTTTACAGAGCACGATTGATCGATGCCGAGTAATGCTCCCTTCACCATTGTTTTATACATATTTCATCAAGGTTTATAAAGACCAGATTTTAGTCATATGTATGATGTATTCAACAAGCGTGTACATACACAGAGAGGTAAGTGTTCTCTCTGTATCATAAACAAATATCAATTTTATTCATACCATTGGCATAGGCGAAATCTCCCTATGGCTGAACCTTCGGAATTCTAGCCAAAGAAAGAAAACAATTCATACTTTAATGATTCAGTACCCGTGAATAATTAAACACTGAATAATACAAGCTAACATATCAAACATTCCTTCGGTAGAGCCTAAGCTAACTTTCTTCACAGACATAAACCCTCGATATATATTGTGTGTATGTATTGCAAATACATCCTTAACACTGAAGGATTTTTTTTAAAAGATAACAGAAAACCCACCAATCTCTCACCAGTCACTTTTTTTCTTTCATAACCAAGTCGATGACGATATACTTAAACTCTCTGTGTGTGCGTGCGTGCGTGCGTGCGTGCGCGCGCGCGCGCGCGCGTGTGTGTGTTGTGTGTGTGTGTGGCGCGCGCGCATTCATGCAAACTCTTAACACTCTAGCCTGAACTTGTCTTATCGTCAGTCCTCAGTGCTCTTTCCCAATGGTGTGTGTGTGTGTGTGTGTGTGGATGCGTGTGTGCGTGCGTGTGTGCATGCACGTGTGCGTGCGTGCTTGCTTGCATACGTGCGTGCTTGCTTGCTTGCTTGCTTGCATGCGTGCTTGCGTGTGCTTGCATGCGTACGTACATGCTTACGTGCGTGCGTGCATGCGTACGCGTGTGTGTGGGTGTGCAGACGACAGCTCTAAACGGAGTGACGGATGACATCATCTACTCTGGAGCCAGCCCGGCCTGCCCTTACGATGACGAGGAGGACTGCACAGAGGTCAGCTCTGGCACTGACG
This sequence comes from Stramonita haemastoma, assembly GCA_030674155.1. Classification (NCBI taxonomy): domain Eukaryota; kingdom Metazoa; phylum Mollusca; class Gastropoda; order Neogastropoda; family Muricidae; genus Stramonita; species Stramonita haemastoma. Next base: position 43,968,612 of record CM060324.1, read on the forward strand.
ACGACATCTTCAAACCCACAGTCATCGTCAAGACCACGCCAGCCCCTCCCACCACCACCACTAGGTCAGCCTAGCTCTGCTCTCTGGATTGTTTATGTTATTTGGGGGGGTGGGAGGATGTTTGGTTTTCTTTTCTGCTGCTGCTGGATTGGGTTAGCATTTGGCTGGATCAGCTGTTGGGTGGAAGTGGGTTCGTTTAGCAGTTCAGTTTGTTTGTGGCTGGGTTAGAGTAGGTTGGGTTGGGTTAATGGTTGGGTTGAAGTGGGCTAGTGGGTTTGATTAGCCCATGTGTTGACACACACAGACACACACACAAACACACACACACACACACACAACCACACACACACACACACACCACACCACCACCACCACCACCAACCATCAACCACCACCCACCAAATATCTCACACCCACACCCCCACACCAACTACACACCCACACACCCACCCCCATCCTCCTCTTCCTCTCCTCCTTTACCACCCATCTTCATCCACGGGTTTTATTCACAGGGAAAAGCCCAAAACCAAAATCATCCCCAACGGAGCCGACTGCCAGGGCCGGCAGTGCTCGGAGCCGGGCGTGATCGGTCAGCAGACGGACCTCTCCCTGTCCACCCCGGACCCTCCCCATAACAACCGCGGCACCAGCAAACCCACCATCGACACGGGCAAGACGCGCAGCACTGACGGAAACGGCAGCAGCAGCAGCGGCGGATTGAACATCGGACTCATCGTCGGAGTGGCCGTAAGCGTACTGGTGGCTGTGGTAGTGCTCTGTGTAGCGCTGTACAAGTTTCGCCGCCGGGACGAAGGGACTTACAAAGTGGACGAAAGCCAGAACTTCTCCGCTTTGGACGGCGGGCGGAAAACGCATCAAGGGAACGGTACTTTGCTGAGTCACAGCGGCGGGGGGGAGACAGGGGGGAAGCGAGGGGGGAAGAAGAAAGATGTGAAGGAGTGGTATGTATGATTTTTTTGGGGAGGGTGGAGATGTTTTGGATGAGGTTTGGATTATGCAAGCGCATGGGGGTGTTTTGTTGTTTGTTTGTTGTTTGTTGTTTTTTTTTGGGGGGGTTGTGTTTTTTTGTTGTTTTTTCGGTTTTTGTTGTTGTTGTTGTTGTTTGGGTGTTGTTTTTTTTTTGGGGGGACCAACTCTGTTGATATGTTTTTTATTGTTTGTTTTAATTTGGTTGGTTGGTTCCTACTTTGCCCGTTTTATTGAGTGTTAGCCGTCTTTGTTGTTGTTGTTTGTTGAGATATATACGGAGAATTGTGTTGAGGTTTGTGAGTGAGATGGGATGGAGAGAGAGAGAGCGAGAGATGAGAGAGAGAGAGAGCGAGGGAGAGAGAGAGAAATGGGAGAAAAGGAAAGTGAGTGAGATTAGAATGGAGCACAAAAATGGGATGAGGGGGTGGGGGTGGGGGGCGGGTGGAATGTATCTTGGACAGGGAACGTGGTATTTAGGAAAGAAAGCAGGAGTTAACTAAACAAAAAATTGTTGTTGCTGTTGTTATTTTTAAGAGGCAAAATCCAACAGAAAAAAGAATGAAGGAAATAAAAATAATAAGGGCAAAAAAATGTAAGAAAAAATATGGCATGGAACATTGTAGATAAGAATAGAGACACGGAACAATCTACAACAGATAAAAACAAAAAGGGAAAAAAACCCTCAACCAAGGAGCTAGAGAGACTAGGAACAGATTCCACATGTAAATACTGTACAGAATGTTGATTTGAGGGCTGTTTATGCTATATGTTGACAATACGCCAGGTCAGAAATAATGCGATACATATTTCCAAACCATGAAAATAAAGGTGTTGGAATATGCGTGAAAACAGTGATATAATCTTCGTTTTTGACCACCCTATTCCCAAATGCTTTACAAACCATAGTGTAATGCTGTTAACAGTGTCACATCGCTTCTTCTATCGATGGAGTTTGGCCAGGTTTCAAGTTTCAAATTCTTTACTTCCTGTCATCCCTATAGAGATTTCGGGGATTTTCCATAATATCAATAAAACAAACTCATAGTGGAGTGACAACATACACCATGCACCTGCATATTCGAAGACAATATTATAAAACATAATTATAAAAATATTCCTATTTACACATTTCAAATCATATGACCAGAGTATATTATATGTTTCTTCTGATTGTATTAATCGTTTTAACTAAATCGAGCAGCGTTTTCTAATTCGATAAAGAAAAGAGTTTTTCCTACTTGCAAGCGTTTGGATATTTAAGCAAACCTTTTTTATGAGTTTCGTTCAGCTTTGAACAAAAAAACATGTATACTTAAATTTATCACAAGCGTTACCACTTCTTCATTTTGTACAATATTTTTCATTTGTTTGAATTTCCTCAAAACAGAGAAAAATAACTGGCAGATTGTTATCATCTGTGCGAAATGAGCAAAATCTAAAGAAACAATCAAATGGAAATAAGAGGAAATATTTTCAACAGTAAATGTTGTTATAAACATCCTATAATTTGTAGGCGAAGAAACAACCAACAGTGCTGTTTGAATTTTGTTTATATCACTTTTAATAAAAATCCATTTATATGACCGGTAGAAATCGGCAATAAAACTGTTTTCGACTATTCAAGATCTGAAGAAATCTGTATCAACTTTGCGTAAGGTGTCATGTACTGAAAGCGTTTTCAGTCTCTGAACGGAATTATACCCACACCTCCGGGGGCTATACCAAACTGACGTACATCAGATTCATCCATAAAAGACAAGTGCCTAGACGTAGTGCTGAGGAAGCACGTGGCTGGATTCAGAACTGTACATGTGTATCTATAAAATGTTTAATGTTCTCTTTAAGCACAGAAGAAAGTATGGTGGTGGTGGTGGTCGTGGTGGTGGTCGTGGTACTGCTCGAAAAGTGGGATGTACCAAATATTGCTCCATTTCTGGATGTTCGTTTTTTTAATTTTGATTTGGTTTTTTTTTTTTATATTAGTTTTGTTTACCCTTAAATGTATGTTGTGAATGAATGGTTCATGTACATGTTGATGTTACACGAGCGGTTATGTCAGTGACCTGTGACAGGCTGTATAATTATTCCTCTATATTATTGCTGTGTTTGGAGACGAGTTCGTACTTTATATGAGATCCGTTCTTATCGTTCAGGGTGTGTATGTTCTGCCAGCCATAACATTTGACAATGTTAGCGTCTTGTATGCACACATATACACCAACGCGTACAGACGCGCATCCAAGCAAGCGCACACATACACACACGCGCACACGCGCGCACGCGCTCGCTCACGTTCAGATTTTGAAGACAAGATCTGAGTACAAATGAAACAATGATAAGAGATGTGCACGATGTATTTTAGAATACTTTTTAAAGGAAAAAAAGGAAAATAACGAGAGGTAGATTTTTGAAAAACGTTGTTGTTTTCTGTCATTGTATGCCGCCACGAAACTTTGAACCACGCTGAACAAGAGGAGAATGTAGAATCAGTCATGCCTTACAAAGTACATCATTCTAAAGACCACAGTATAGCTTTCGTTGTGCACCAAATGCTGGAAAGGAGTGATATTAATAGGGCTTGACTCTCTCCTCGTTTCCCGCTTCCTTGTCCTATTTTGAGACCAAAATTTAGCGCCTGTGTCCAACTTGCTTTCCTTTGACGGCAAAAGTAAAAGATGATTTGTTTTTGAAAAATATGTGGGCATAATAACGTTTGGTATTTTCATTCACTTTTTCAATTGTGCCGATTGATCATCTCATCATTCTTCTCATTGTGTTATGTCATGGAACGCGCATAATTGTATTATCAAATGAAATAGGCTTTATGAAATAGCTTGGGGTGGGGGGGAGCCAATCTTTTGTGAATGATGATGATGAATTATTGTTTCGTTTTTGTTGGGGTTGTTTTGCATATCATTGGTATGAAGTTGAACTATGGTGCAGTAGTATTTTATAGATATGAATTTATTTACAATAGCCAACTCAGCGCTTGGGTATGTGTCATTGTTTTCTGAACTGGGTTGTTTTTTAATAAAGATTTTGACCTGGAACAAAAGCATTTTCGCTTCCATTTATTGCT
>CM060324.1:43975180-43985180 GCA_030674155.1 Stramonita haemastoma
TGTCATGTTCGACGATGACCTGAAAAACAGCAGAGGATGCAGCTGCTGTGTCGGAAATTGGGCAGAAATTTGATTATAGTGGAGATGCCTTGCCCACAGTACATCCCCACTCTCTCGACCAAGTGGGCATGACAGTCAGCGTTGGAGATGTTCTCCAAAGGCCAACTAGCCCCCAGGGCTGCAGCACATAAGGACTGTGCCAGTCAAGTCACCCAGTCAGAGAGTCGTAAATGATCACTAAAGACTAAGCTGTAAAGTGAAATTCTTTGAGAGAAAAAGCCACTGATCATTCAGCCTCTCACTTTGCTGTTGCCCCCAACGTTACTGGTTTAATCAAGAACTGTGATAAAAACCCAGGCACTGAGGCATTCACACTGTCTTTGCTTTTCGTCAGCAGCAAAAGAGCGAATTAAATATCGTTTATTCATCATTTTAGTCGTTGATTTTTGTCTTCTGTTTTCGGTTATGAATAACATGTTAGTTGTTATGTTTACTTATCTTTTTTTCTGAAAACAGGATCTGTTACTTGCTTATTGTGCTCATTTTTAATTTATTCAGTCTTACTATGTTTGTTAACATGCTGATTATCTATTAAACGTTTCTCTTATTCGTTTATTTCTGTTTTTTGTCTGGGGTTTTTTTTTGTTAGCTATTTTAAGAAATAAGACGTCTACGTTAAGTTTGGACTTTTTTAACAAGCACACACACACTTGGTATTTAAATAACGTCTGTGCACGCGGTAGATAATTGTGAACTTACTGTTCTTTGATAATTTCTCTTCCTACTTACCGCTTTTAGGGCACGGCATAGTGTACACTGGGCGACAGTGACAAGCTACTAAAGGTTCAGGTAGCTGTACAAACCACAGTGGTCACAATCTGTAGGGCTTGAACTGTGACACACAGATTAGTTTAGCCGGGGGACTTCTTCAAAGAGGGAAGAGAAGAGTGTGGAGGATACTCATGATAATGATAATGAGGAGGAGGAGGATCAAAGATGATGATGATCTTGATGATGATGATGATGAATGATGATGATGATGATGATGATGATGATGATGATAATGATGACGATGATGACGATGATGACGATGATGACGATGATGATGATGATGATGATGATGATGATTTGCTGCTGCTGCTGCTGCCGCCGCTGCTCTCATTAAAGTTTGAAATCTACAGAGCGCTAAAATCTGTCTCTTTTGTCAGGGCGTCGGATTTTGTATTAATAGACAAGACTAGGCCTCCCAATGTAAAGATTTTTGTCAACAGTGAACACAGACTCTGACGGTGATTCTCTGGCGAGTCTTACTTCCACTGGACTTTAGACTCCAGCCTAGAGCCATAAACGCGCGCAAAAATCCTCGTACACACGTTACATATTCTTCGTTCTGGTTTGTACGTAAAAAAAAAAAAAAAAAAAAAAAGGCTAGCTGCCGCTTTGTTACTCAAATGCCATACACCTTTTTTTGAAAACAGGTCATTGTTTAGTCTTAGGGCTTACAATCTTCATGTAGATCAGTGTTGCCTGAAGATTGCAAGTCGGGGTTTGTGTTGAGATCCTATCTGTACTCATTGTCAGGTTTCAAAAAAATATGAAGGATAGGTCTACATCCTTGTTGAGAACACATCATTATTATATCTTAATGATATTTTTTGTTGTTGTTGATGTTGTTGAGACCACATTATATTATCAAGTTGACGAGTCAGGTGTTTAAGAGGTTGGAATTTTTTTTCTGCGCATGCTTAAACATGTGTAGAGGGATGTATCCGTCCTACAAACAAGCTTGCTGTTCTGACAGGTTTGACAAAACTGTAGGCTGGAGTATCATTGTAGTGTATTGTATTGTAATGTTTTGTATTGTATTGCATTATATTCTATTGTATTATATGGCATTGCATTGTATTGTACTGTATGATATTGCATAGTATATCATAAACTGTCACAGCATATCTATCTTCCTAGAACTTCCTAAACTGATTGAGAAATTGGTACCTGCACTTGTCTTTCCTCACTACTTTTTCCTCAATAATACTTTGTGGTCAAGTGGGAATTGCATCTCTAGTAGATCCAAGTGTAGGCCATTTATATTTTTTCCCAATTCTTTTGCCTGTGCATGCACTTAAAGTGTATTGCAATGTTTGGGTTATTATCCAGCTAAGACTGACCACTTGGCTGGATACAAACTTTATGACCTCCTTCCTTGCATCCTTTAATAGGATCCCCAAACGTAAGGCACAAAGATTCACTATGTGCTTATTTTGTCTTATTCATTTTTTTCCAACATATATTCTAAGCATATTTTCTTTCTCTTTTTATCATCGTCTTTTGAGGGTAGCTTTAAAAGGCCATAGGAATATCAAATATTCCTTTGAATGCAATTGACACTTTTAAATTCTGAAATGTGTCTTGCTGTAAGGTACCACAGCAGGTGGCGTTTAAATCACCGCTAGGACCTTTGATGAGGGCTCAGCCAGGAGCCGAAATTCGAGTCAGGTCAGGCCAAAGGCATGATTCTTACTCAAAAATGTCTACAATGCTGCCATTGAAAGACATTATTCCCTTAGAATTTATTTTCATTTCAGTTTTTTTTCATTTGAATCTTTGATAAGTCATTTTCAAAATGATTGAGAAATTGGCACCTGCACATCTCTTTCCTCACTACTTTTTCCTCAATAAATCTAAATCTTTAATATATCTTTACAGGGGTGCACTGTCCTTCCCCCCTCCCAATCCATACCTGCCTATATGATATTTATTTGCTCATAAAATGACTCTTTTTTATTCTTAGATACAAACGCGCCAATGTCAACTCTTTTCTTGATGTGATTTCTGATACATGTGACGTTTTTATACACGACTATGAATCAATTAAGTCGATTCCGATGAAGAAGCACCCAGATACCCCACACATGCTCAGGTCTAGTATTTGAATGGAAAATCTAACCCAGGCTACAGACGCGGAGTAACACACACAAACCTCTCGCCTTTTCAGAGGAGCCTCTGAGCCTGTGCTACCTTTACATCATCGTCGTCATCGTCATCGTTGTCGTCGTCGTCGTCGTCATCATCATCATCTAAGTGCTTATGGTTTATGTAGAGCGCTCAATCTTTTCTAAGCCCTAGATAACTATTACTGTGACTCCAGGGAGGCACAAGGGAGGGGAAAAGCCTTGTAGTCAAAGCGTCATGCATTGTGCTCGTGATCTCACCATCCGGGATCGAGCCACCGCCGAAGCACCCGCGCAATAAGATTTTTTTCCTGGAGTTAACATCAGTGCCGAATCCACTTCCCCCGCGAAAATCCTTCCGATGAGTCTATAAACCCAAGTCCTATGTGCGAACGCACGCAGGACATCTTGTGCACACGTTAAAACCTGTTCCACAAATTGAGAAGACTAGACTTTTTTCTGCCGGTGGTAATGGATAACAAAATGTAAAAAAAAATAATAATAATTAAATAAATACACGCACAGGGGGACTGCTAATGAAAAAAGCATATGAGTGTTTATTCTATTATCCCTGCTTTAAATGAATAAGCAAGATAACAGAATAAAGTCAATGCACGAACTGTTTTCCATCATCAGCTAATTCATTTTGGCACCGCCATGTACGCACGTACCATCTGCTTACAACGTACTACCAAATTGCATCGCCACAGGTGCCACAATTATTTATTTTAGGGCACTACACTTTTTGCCTGGTCCTCAGGGCTAGGGCTGTACAGCTGAGGGTGTGGTGTGGTGGTGGGAATTTGGCAAAGAGATCTGACTGGTTGGCAGGTGTAAGGAAGATCCAGTAAAGGGAAAGGGATGGCAGGTGTTCTTGTTGGGATCTATTGAAAGATCTAGTCGGCAGGTGTTATGAAGATCCAACAAAGGGCTTAGTTAACAGGTGCACCTGTGGGTCTCTAGCTCGGGGGGTGGTTGGCAGGTGTAAGGAGGATCCAGCTAAGAGACTGTCTATCTATCTATCTATCTATCTGTCTATCTATCTATCTATCTATCTATCTATCTATCTATCTACTATCTATCTATCTATCTATCTATCTATCTATCCCCTTAGTCTGGCGACCATGGGGGCACGCACCCCTGAAGACTTGACAACCAGTTCCCTCCGAATGGACTGCGTTGGCAGCTATTACTGTGAGGGACCTGGTTTACAGGTGTTGTGGAGATTCAGCTAAGAGATCTGCTAAGAAGCCTTTACTGTCTAGCTGAGATGCCTGTTTGGCAACTGTTGTTAAGAGGGTTCATGAGATGGCTTGTTTGGTAGGGGCTGTGTGAGGATTTAGATTAAAGCTTGTTTGGCAGATGCTGTTGTGAGGCTTTGATTAAGCTGCTTTGGCAGGTGCTGTTGTGAGGCTCCAGATTAAAGCTTGTTTGGCAGGTGCTGTTGTGAGGCTTTAGATCAAAGCTTCTTGGCATGTGTTAATGTCAGGCTCTAATTTAAAGGCTTGGTTGGCAGGTGGTTTGGGGCTCTAGCAAAAGGATTATTAGCAGGTGTTGTTATGGAGATCTAGTCTAAAGGTTTAATGGCAGATGTTGTTATGGGGTTTTAGCTAAAGGCGTGAATGGCATATGTTGTAGGGCTCTGGCTAAAGGCTTATTGGCAGGGGCTGTGGAGGGTTCCAGATGAAAGCTTCTTGGTAGGTGTTGTGGGTTCGAGTTGAAACCTTAAATGTAAGATGTCGTAGAATTCTTGTGGACAGCCTATTAGCAGTGTTATTGCAGTGACCTGTCCAAAATCTCGATTGGCAGAAGGGTTTTAAGTGCATCTAGCCATAGGTTTGGTCAGCAGTTGATTGATGCAGTCGGGCTTCAGCCAAAGGTTTGGTTGGCAGATCCTGTTTTGATGGTTGTACTGAAGGCTTCATTAGAATATCTTGAGTACCTCCAGCTAAGGGCTTGGTTGGCAAGTCATTTTGTAGGGCTTCAACGGAAAGCTTAGTTTAGAGGCGTTTTTGCAGTGCTATAGCTAGAGGCTCTGGTTGATAGTCTTTTCAATGGAACCCTGTGAATAAGGTTAGGCAGGGGTGACATGCATTCCTTGTAGACTATAACTGACTCAGGAAGCTGTTTTCATTCTCCTCTGATTATTTGATTATGCTTAGTTGCTTTTTTTTGCTACAGTTGACAACATTTTGTCGGGATTTTGAGTCACAGACATTATGGTGGTGTTTTCTCTAAATTGGTCTTCATTATTGAAGACATAGTAATGAATAAAGTCAAGTGCACGTAACTAGTTACATTTATTTCTCTAGGTCAAGGATGTCTTATCACATAGTTATATTTCCCTTTGTTTTAATCATCATTTTTATAATAGTATTTAGGCTGTTTGCAGACCATGCCACTAATTCTGTCAGACGTGACCCACGACTTTAAGCTACCACTGGCTAGACTTATTTTCAAATATCTAAGTGATTCTTCACGATTCATGGCACATGGTATCTTACAATGAGACTTTCTGATTATATAAATGTATTTGGTGAGTTCACAGAAATCTAAATTAAATCCCCGAAACCTGCAAACCAAAGCTGTCACTAAAAGGTGATAGCAAAATAAGCAAGAAAAACAGTCTTCAAAAGTAATGCAAAATGAACATGAAGAAGCCGTGAACACAAACAGGTACTTAAAAACTAGTCGACTTTATTTGTCAAATTTTATATCGATGAAAGAGTAAGGACATTTCATTGCAACCAGAGAATCCAGTTTTTAGCCGTGAGAAGAACTTTTTTCCTGCTGTTTTGTATCTTTTCGAAGCTTGTGGAACACTGCTGTTGCTTTTTCTGTCACAAAATCTTCAGCCTGAAACTTCCAGTTGTATTGGCTTTTTTCCGCTGTCCTATGTAAGGTTTAGTGTTCAATGTTTTTCTTTCAATTTCAACATGCAAAAGGCTAGTATATATCTGACCCATGCACTGAAACCTCTTTAAAAACAACAACAACAACAACAACAACAACAACAAAACAACTGAAGTTTTTTGAATGTTTCGTCTTAAGGCAGCCATGACACTAATATGGTCAAAACTAAAATATTGTCTTTTTTAACCAGTTTCTTTGATTTCTTGTTCTGCAGGGCTAGTCTCCATACTGAGGTGTTAACTGCTTGGCGCAAGAAACTAAAAGATAAAAGGATTGTACTATGCTTTACAGGAACATCAATCAGTCTCGTGAATCAGCTACAAATAAATACAGATCAATGTATTAGAGTGTGAAAAGAGTCCAATGCCAACATGAACTGCTAATATTCTTTGGTAACAGAATGAGAGGAACGCACATTAAAAGAAAACCTGCATCATCTCCTTACTCCTGTTTCATACTTGTGCCTTTAGGTCTTTCACACAACTTTTGTCCATTCCTCTTTGATGTTTTTGTTTTAATCTTAAACGAGTACTTACCTAGGGAAGTCTAAATTAAAGTAGAGTTTGATGAAAATAGTTGACAAAGACGGAGAGATACAAACGGCGTGCACAACCTTTTCATGCGTAATTTACAATTGTTTTATATATGACGCTAAGATTAGATTTGTAAGCAGAATGTTTCTTTTCTTTCATTTCTATCATAGTGGTTGGTATTGCTTTTGTTTTTTTTGATGACATTGTTAATATGTTCTCCTTTTAAGGGTTTGTCTTCAACGCATTAATTTGTTTGGTGGTAATTGACATAGTTCTTATATGGTGCATTTGATCAGTTTTGTTTTTCCGTGACATTCTTCTATCATTTTTAGAATTAGGGTCTCATTCCATTTCACAGAATAGTCTTCAAAATGGAATGATTGATATTGTAACTTTTGGCCATTTCAATAAAGCCTAATGTCCTGTATGTTTCGGGGTCTGTCTTCTGTGACATTTCCAGTATTATTTAAATCCATACTGCCTATGTTGTACATTTTGACTCTATCTACTTCGCTTTGATATTGTTGGACTCTAGACGGCAACTGTGAAGCAGTTGAAGCCTTTTTTTTTTTAACCTAAAAACAATTATATAAAACAGGGAATGAATTCAGGTACTCTTTTTGTCATTAGAATATGGTGTGTTTGATTTCGCTGTGGTTTCTTTTCCTGCTTTGTCCATCACTCTTCAGATCTCAATAATTATGCTAGCAGCATCCAGCCTTCTGCTGTACGCAAAAGCCTAACTGAAGTCAATGTTCAGCCACCTTCAGGCCACCTTCAGGCACCCTGCTGAAAGAGGCCATACCCAGCTGTTCGAACATTTCAGTGCTATTTTAGTGATGTGTGTCTGAGCCAAGGCATGTCTGTAAAACACCCTCCTCAATGGGTAATCTGCAAAGAATAAGAGAGTCAGATCATGGCATAGCTAATATTTCAAATAAACTATGCTATTTTCTGACAAAGGTGTGATGTCCTCTGCAGTCATTGAAGTTGATGGCAAGAGCGCACAACAAAAAGCCCAACACAGCGTTGCTAGGCTAACCTTAAGATAATAGTAAGACTTCGCGCCCACAGTGCTATCCTTTTAAGTAGCATGGAATGAAAATTGTGACGATTTACTATCTGGACTTTTAAACATAGATTTTATTCTCTCTCTCTCTCTCCTCTCTCCTCTCTCTCTCTCTCTCTCTCTCTCCTCTCTCTCTCTCTCTCTCTCTCTCTCTCTCTCTCCCCTCTCTCTCTCTCTCTCTCTCTCTCTCTCTCTCTCTCTCTCTCTCTCTCTCTCTCTCTCTTATCAAACATAGTAGACCGTTTTAAAGCCAATTTTGAAAGGGAAATTTATTTTGAATACATGGATTTAAAATGTTTTCGGAACTGTTTAGCAAAACTTCGTCTTGGGCTGCTACCTCTTAATGGATCATAAGAATATTGACTACATGCTTCATTTGTGTTATATACTATTGGAAGATGGGGACCACTATATACATATGTGTATGCTTTATGAAAATCTATAGCACAAGGATTTTGTCCCAAACTATCAAGCATAGTTATATAAATTTTGCTGAAATATGGCTCTGTTTCAACCATTCGTAATCTAAGATTATATCTTTCCAATGCTTAAAAGTAATAGCATGATGTTATCACAGATTTGGAGAATGGACAAGGAGAATACGATTGTTTAACATAGGTCATTAATTTTTCTCTTAATTAGGACCCAGGTCCACGTTTGCCATTTTTTTAGCAATCGCCACATAGTTTATGTCATGAGATTTTATTTTGATTTTGATTTGTTTTGATTTGTTTTGCTATGCTTTGTTTTACCCCATTCTATGGGCTGGTGCCATGAAGAACAAATTTGTTCATTGATCTCGTGCACGAGCGTGCACGAGCGTGCGCGCGCGCGCGCACGCACCACACACACACACACACACACACACACACACACACCACACACACACACACACACACACACACACACACACACACACACACGTCGAAGGCTACCAACAGCAAGTTCAGCAAGATAATTGTTTTTGTTCTGTGATATAGTTCAGCAACGGTTTTTGTTTTGTATTGTGAAATAACCCAGCAATTGTTTTGTTTTGCATCATACTTTCACTGATACATGTCATTCGTCTCTTACTTTCAAGGCTAAAATTTTTTTCTTCGTATTTACTTTGTAAATGTAATACGTGCTTGCTCTGTGAAACATATATATCTATAATACTAAATAATAATAATAATATATATATATATATATATATATATATAATATATATATATATATATTATATATATATCATCCAGTTATGATTGATGTTGTAAACACGCAATGATTAATAAAATAAGACATTTTAACATGATGAAGATACAAGTATACAAATTTCAAATCACCGACATGGCTTTCTGTAAATATATGAGAAAGCATAACTTTTTTTTGACTTGTTTGCAGACAAAAAAAAAACCGGCAAATATCTCCCTAGAAATAAGTGTTTTTTGTATGGGGTTAAATTTTGCAGCCAGTTTTTGTTTTTGAAAGGAGTCTTCCTTATAAATACATACTTCCAGTCCTGTGAATGTCATATAATTATGTAAACAGGAAAGAACAGTAAATCTCTGGAAAAGGTTCATTGCAAGAAGTAATAAAGATCGTTTATGATTGGCAAATGTATTGTTGATGCACAGATTATGTGGGATAGTACTTAACCTGTACTCAGGTTTTTAAAAAAATGCTTTGATGTCGGTAATTGTGAGAAAGATAGAATATGCACAAAGAGTGTTTGTGACCCGTAACAAGAAAAGAGTGGTACCTTGAAAAAAAAAAAAGTTGTCATCTTGATTGGGAAGAAACACTTTTTTTTTTTATTTAGTCGATGCGTTCTAAAATTGTTCTAAAAACGTGTAGCAATAACCAACAAGAAATCTCTGATATATATTCCTGTCCACAACTCTGGTGTAGGCCTACACTCCTGACACTCCCCGTATGTACAGGTTTTCATGATTTTAACGCCATGCTCCATAACTTTATTTTAAAAGTGTGGAAAAAGTTGAATACGCAAAATACTTTCCATGCAGAGTCTGTTCAACCATTAATGTACTCTTCTAAAGCGAGACCGAGATACAATCGTTGAGCGTTATGACTTGTGGTCGCGGAGGGACAGGGGGGGGGGGGGGGGGCGTTGTTTGTTTTTTGTTTGTAGTTTGGTTTGGGAATTTCTTTTGCTTTTTGCATGGTTTTTTTCTTTATGGTTTTGTTCTCTCTTTTGTTGGGCTTCTTTTCTTATATATGGAACAGGGGGCTGTGGAATTGGCTGAATTTTTCCTCTCACATTTTAAGCGTTGTTTTGTTTATAACTGTGGCTGAGTTTGTTTTTAAGTAACTGGTATCTTAAACCTGCATACAACCAGTATGTAAACATCCAGTGCATTTTGGTCATTTTATTTTATACTTACATGTTGTTGTTATTGTGGTCTGTTTGAAAGATGGGTATTTGTTTGATTTGGGGGTATGTTTTTTTGTTGTGTTTTTTTTTGGGGGGGTTGCTTTCTTTTGGTGCAAGCACAAAACAAAACATCACGAATTATCAAGTGGCTATCATTGAT
>CM060324.1:43997680-44002680 GCA_030674155.1 Stramonita haemastoma
TCCCAGACCATCCCATCCCATCCTAGCCCAGCCCAGCCCAGCCCAGATGGGGGCCAGCTGAGTGCTAGTTATTTGCAGGAACTGACCACACTTGGACAAGATTAAAGGAAAGTGGCACTGCTAAATATAACACTCTTGACTATATGTTATGTTGGCTTTTGTGTGCTGTTAAATACCAGAAAAAAGAAATTGGTAAAATGCTTTATGAAGAATTGGGTTTAGAGCAGGTAAAAGGAACTCCTAACAACAAAGAGAGTCGCTCAATTAACGGGAATAAATGTACATGCAGACACAAGAAAAAATAATGGTAAAATGCTTTGTGAACAAGTCAAAGTCAAAATCAAAATTTTATTTTATTTCCAGATGGTACGTTGACTAAGCTTTTTCTTCTCATCTAGCCATCTATCTAGCAAACAAAACAAAAACAAATAGTAAAAGGCTTTGTAAACAAGACAAAGTCAAAATCAAAGTCAAAATTTTATTTCTAGATGGTACGTTGAGTAAGCAGTAATTTTTTTTCATCAAGCCATCTATCTAGCAACCCCCCCCCCCCCCCCCCCAATAAAAAGGGTTTAGAGCAGGTAAAGGAACTCATAACAACAAAGAGAGTCGAGCAATTAACGGGAATAAATGTACATGCAGACACAAAAATATATTTTAAAAAAGGTGCTGCACGTGTGGCTACGTGCTCTGTCAATTACATTCAAATACTTTTTCACACTAACAGGAAGTTTCATAACAGGTTACAAGCCATATACTATACAAACGGTGAAGAAAACATCTTCCATTTATTTTATTTTATTTTATACCACTTTATGTCCCAGCAGATTCCTCTGTGTGAACTTCCGGCTGCTCTCCCCGGGGAGAGGACGTCACCACAAGTGCAGGGCCTACCCTTTTTCTTTTCTTTTTCCTGTCTGCAACTGTATATTTTTTCCTATCAGAGTGGCTTTTTTTCTGCAGAATTTTGCCAGGGACAACCCTCTTGTTGCCGTGGGTTCTTTTACGTGCGCTAAAAATGACGTGTAACACACGAGACCTCGGTTTATCGTCTCATCCGAAAGACTAGCACCTAGACCACCACTCATGGTCTAATGGATGGGGGGAAAGTTTTAGGCCCAACGGGATTCGTACCACCGCACACTCCGATCCGGATTTTTTGGCTTTCTAGGCAGGCGCGTTAGCAACTAGACAACCGATCTATTATTTCTACAGATAGAGCAGCATGAATAGCACGTGGACAAATTTGCCATGACTTATTAATAATACAATAATACTGTAATAATACAAAATATCCAAGTGAAAAATTTGTAGACAGAAAAAGGTCTTTTTTCATTGGAAAACGAACACAAAAAAATTAATACACTTTTTAGCACCATTAAAAATCGAACGCTTTCTTTAAATTTTTACCGAAGATGTGAAATCACTCACACATCATCGAACATCGCTTTGTAGGGGGATCCTTTCTGGAAGTAAGCGGCCAGAGTGTCCTGAGCCAGTCTCTCCTTGGCCACCGTCAGCTGGCAGTACTGGGTTCTGTAGAACTTGTAGTAGGTCTCTGAAGTCAGGCGTACGTAGTTGCCCCTCAGCAGTTTTTCCAGACTCACAGAAATGTCCCGTATGTCTGGCTCCAACTCCTCAAACTCCTGCATTTTCTGGTAGAACTTCTGATAGTCCGAGTTGGTGGAGTTCTTCAGAGCGTTAGACAAGAAATGGCGATATTGTGTTACGTGCAGGTATTGTTTCAAACGTCAATTGGTTAACTCTGTTTTATCTATCATAAGAGCACACGGAACAGACCTAAAATAAGTTTTGATTGTCTTAAAAGGCTTTTTTTTGATGCAGCACTCGTAAACCAATGATAATTATCACAAGCATGAGAAGAATTATGTACAGAGTGGAATCAGAGGGCAACACTGCTAGCCTTAAGTGAAATGATGCACGTTAATGATACGGTCATTCCTCAGAATATCAAAATCAAAGGGACATAATTATCTGGAATTTGTTCAGAACATCAAATTAAGCACGATCAATTTTATTTGCATGATTCTTTTTTTTTTTCCAGAAGAACGAGAGCACAGAAAAATTACATAAATCAGAGAATCTACATCTTTTAGGAATGTTGAATACCTTTACGTTTGGTGTCAAATAAGTCTCGTTCTGACTTAATGACAATAAAGTTTTCCGAGTCTGATTCTGATTCATCTGCTGGTGTAAATACAGTGAACGAGAGAAGAGGAAGAAAGAAAAACTTACACCTATAAAACTCTCCATCATGGTGCCCCTACTGAAGCTCCAGGTGTAGTCCCCCCTCTGGACCAGGTCACTCAAGGTCTGGAAGGGCAGAGGCTGTTTAGTGACCACAGAGTTGGAGGTCAGCTTGCCCGTGTAGGTGGCCACAGCCACCAGGGACAGCAGCAGCCAGGCCACCAGCAGAACACGGCCACTGGTGGAGGCGCCGCTGTAAATGACAGCTGCAGAGGGAAAAAAAAGTTTCTTGTAACTGCAGCTATTGATTCCGAATTTAAAACGGTTTATATGTACTTCCAATGTATGTATGTATGTATGTATGTATGTATGTATGTATGTATGTATGTATGTATGTATGTATGTATGTATGTATGTATGTATGTATGTATGTATGTATGTATGTATGTATGTATGTATAGTATGTATGTGATATATCAATTATTAATTATCAGTCAATGTGATATATATATATATATATATATATATATATATATATATATATATATATATCACATTGACTCCCTCATTATGATAAGTGAGACTGAGTACACAATTTTTTTGTATGACCCCCCAGAATATCAAACTGGGGAATCGAACCAATGGGATTACTCAGTGGTCAGAGCATGCTCTCTCCTCAAGCTAAGGTTTTTAAGAAGCGTTGTGCACACTATTCGAGAGCCTTGGCTTTAGTACAGTTCCCCCAGTTCACCCAGCTGTAAATGGCTACCTGTCATCTTTAGAGACAGGGGAAGCAAAAGTAGCAAGAGAGAGGAAATAGGCACCATCCTCAATATGCAGACCCCTGGACAAGCCGAGGTCTTTGACACCTTGCTCCCCAATGTCCACATAGGTTATGAGCGCACCTTTGTCTATTTTTTTTTTTTTTATAATACCTCATAACAAATCCAATGCTCTAACTACACAGGTTATTTGTACGTGACATAGTTCAGGTCAGGTGTCTTCATCTCCACCTGTCGTTGGTAGGAGTTTCATACAATGCTGCAGGGGTTCACTATGTCTTCTCTCTGCTGAGTTCTACGATCTCCTGTAGCCCTCCCAGACCACTGATCTCAGTGATGTTGACAATGCAGGATAGGGAAACAAAAACAAATACAGTTGCATTCAGGAAAAAGAAAAAAAATATGGGTAGGAGCTGCACATGTGGCGACGCACTCTCCCCGAGGACAGCAGCCCGAATTTCACGCAGAGAAATCTGCTGTGACATAAAGTGGTACAAAATACAAAATACAAAATAGGATGTTGGTGGTCTGCCTCTTTTCCTTACGCCCTCAACCTTACCTTGGAGAACTGTCATCACTAGATTTGTCAGTGTGTTTCTCTTTGCAGAGCGGTAAATGAGAACTGATACTTCTTTGACATTGTAGACTCAAGGACGTACACTCAGTTCCACCTGGTGCTAACTGGGTAAGTAACGAAAACAGGAGAGGATTAGCACTAGAAGGAAATCGGAAACAACTTCTTCTTTCCTTCACTTTGCACAGTCAGATGTGTCTGAAAAAAATAATTAATGTCCTCTCCAGCTCCTCTCATGAACCCTACAGCTTGGTTTGCAAGGTTATCTCTGTTGGGCCGCACAATCTTCACCAGGTCGCTGTACAGCGTGCATCTTTGAAAGAATGTGCTCACCAGTAGCAAACCCCTGATAATTTATTATGAACCTGTTTTTGCCCCAAACCCTCTCCGATGTAAACAGTGTAAAAGAACACCCACCCTCCCTTCTCCCTAAATTTACCTCTGCCGACCAATGTCCCAAAGAGAACCTCGGCAGCTTCAGCCAAAGACATGGATATCAACGGGATGTCCATCTTCTCCTCCTCCTTCTTCATCTGCCCCTTCACGTCCTGCCTCATCACACGACTGAACCACCTGTCCATCAAACCCAGCATCACGGTCATTAGCATAAAGCCCACGCCCAGAATCAGGAACACCAGCCAATGAAATGGCCTGGAGAGGAAAGTCCAGCCCACGGGGATGGAGTCGGGGTGGGTGGTTACCATGACGATTTCGTCAAAGAAAATCCCTCGGGAATAGTCTGTCACTGTGGCACGCTCTGCTGTGATGGATATTCCGCTCAGAGCGAAGTCCACTTCCTGTACAGATACACACAGAGAGACAGAGATACAGACAGACAGATAGACAGACAGACAGACAGACAAAACACATACACACACAAACACACACACTCATACGCACGCGCGCGCGCGCGCGGCACACACACACACCACACACACACACACACACAAGAGAAAGACAAAATTAATGTCAATATGTTAACAATATTTCATCTTTATTGACTTTTTTTTCTAATTGTACACATAGATGCCAACACACGCAACACACACACACACACACACACACACACACACACACACACACACACACACACACACACCACACACACACATACACACACAACAACAACACACACACGACACAGACACACACTCCTCTCTCGTCTGTCTGTCTGTCCTGACTGCATCTGTCTGAGTCTACCATGGCACAGTTTGCATAAGGTGGCTAGGAGGACTAAGGAAGACTCACAATGGAAGCTCAGAGGGAAGACTCAGGGTTGTGCAAGTCAGAGGAGGAAGACTCACAGGAAATAGGATCTCAAGGGGAGAAGACTCAGAGGGGAGAAGAAACTCTAGAAGGGGAGAAGACTCAGAGAGGAGATTAGAGGGAGAAGACTCAGAGGGGAGAAGACTTAGAAGGGAGAAGACTCAGAGGGG
>CM060324.1:44007680-44020180 GCA_030674155.1 Stramonita haemastoma
AGTTCCCCCAGTTCACCCAGCTGTAAATGGGTTCCTGCCTTCTTTAGGGTCAAGGAAGGTAAAGCAGGGAGGGAGAGGAGATGGGCACGGCCCTCAACATGCTGGCCCCTAGAGAAGCTGAGGTCTCTGATGCCTCGCTCCCCTACGACCAGACAGGTTATGCACAGGTTATGTGTATGGGACACCTTTACCTTTACCTTACCCCAAACTGCTTTGTCTTCCCTATAACTTCAGTATTAATTTTCTTTTCTTTTTTTTTCCTCCTCGGCTGGCTGATATTACTTGTTAATTTCTTCTCTCTTTCTGTCTTCCACCGAAGATAATATAACTTCATATTCTCTGCACTGCTTGATCATGGCAAATATTGGCGTTATTGGATGAACAACACATTCTCTCTCTCTCTCTCTCTCTCTCTCTCTCTCTCTCTCTCTCTCTCTCTCTCTCTCTCTCTCTCTCTCTCTCTCTCTCTTATTTGCCATGAAACGTTTCTTACTTGTTAACAGGCGAACACCTAACGATTTAGTTTATGGTGAGCTTGGAAGACATCCATTGTATTTAAATTCCTATGTAAAGTGTATTACATATTGGTTAAAAGTGGCTCAAATGTGTGAAAACAGACTGCCTGCTCAAGCATATAAACTTTTATATAAATTGGATGAGAGAGGAAAGATAACATGGGTGACCAATGTGCGTAAGTGTTTATGTGAAAATGGTTTTGCATTTGTGTGGCTAAATCAGGGTGTTGGATGTGTTAAAAGTTTTCTGGCCTCCTTTAAACAACGTCTTATAGATTGTAGATGGCAAAATTGGGAGAGCCACATTCAAAACAGCTATAGATTTTCCTTGTATAAACTGTTTAAAACAAATCATTTTATTGAAACATATTTAGAGATGAATATGAATAAGTTTGTAAGATGTGTATTAACGAAGTTTCGATTTGGGGTCACAGATATAATGGTTCATAATCAAAGATACAAGAAAAATGACAAAAATATGACTTGTCCCATGTGTAAATTAAATAGAGAAGATGAAGTACATTTTGTTTTCTGTTGCCCAGTTCTTGATGATTTAAGGATACAATACATCCCATCTAAGTTTTATAACAGACCAGCACTATTTCGATTAGTGACACTTTTGTCTTCTACCAATGAAAACACTATAAGAAATGTTGCTCTGTACCTCTATAAGTCATTCAAACGAAGAGAAACGATGATGTCATAATTTTGCTGTAGACTGAAAAATTATTATGTATATTTTTTGTGGCTTTTTTAGGTATAGGACCTTAGTGTGGAATTACAACAAATATCAGTGATGTATACCCCTTCAAATGGGGCCATGGCCTTTTTTTTGAATAAACTATTGTCATTGTCATTGTCATTGTCTCTCTCTCTCTCTCTCTCTCTCTCTCTCTCTCTCTCTCTCTCTCTCTCTCTCTCTCTCTCTCTCCCCTTTCTCTCTCTGCTCACAGAGATGATGAGGATCAATAATAATGGATGCCAGTTTGTTTTTTCCTACACAATGATGTAATTATCTCTTTTCCCTCATGAACCTACTAGTGCTATCGTTGTTTTTTTTCCAAGGCTCTTAGCAAATGACTGTTACAATGAGCTGTTCTGTGACGGTAGTTTCAGGATTATCATTAATGTTTGCACAGGGATCGTTGTGGGACTATTGGTGTTTGCACGTGGTCCGTTTGGGGGCTATTGCCGTAGTGGTGCTTACAGGGGAATCGTGATCGAGTAATTGGTGTTTACACTGTGAGTGGGTTTTTTCCACTGTGATGGAACACAGTGTAGTTGGGGTCT
Organism: Stramonita haemastoma; assembly: GCA_030674155.1. Taxonomy (NCBI): domain Eukaryota; kingdom Metazoa; phylum Mollusca; class Gastropoda; order Neogastropoda; family Muricidae; genus Stramonita; species Stramonita haemastoma. The sequence continues at coordinate 44,009,486 of CM060324.1, forward strand.
ACCGTTTCTGGCACACCAGCATTAATGGTGAGAGAGAGGGAGGGAGGGAGAGAGAGAGGGGGTGGGAGAGAGAAAGAGAGAGAGGGACAGGGAGAGAGAGAGAGAGGGAGACAAAAAGAGAGAAAGAGAGAGAGACAGAGGGAGAGAGAGAGAGAGAGAGAGAGAGAGAGAGAGAGAGAGAGAGAGACAGAGAGACAGAGAGACAGATAGACACGCAGGCAGACAGACAGATAGACAGACAGAGAGACAGACAGACAGACAGACAGACAGAGCATACATCCCCGAAGTCAAAATGCGGGTACCTTCATGGGAGCTCAAAAAAAACGGTTGCATACGCAAAATCTCACCAATGATGAACCTGGAAGATCTGGGTGAGGAATAAAACAACACAGAACAAAACAAAACAAAACAAAGCAAAGCAAAACAAAGCAAACAAAACAAAACAAAACACTCTTCCTAACCTCTTCCAACAACTCTCGCACAAAAGCTGTCGATCCTAGTAGGAGTACGTGGGGTGAAAGGGCAGAGGTCAAGGCTATGTTGAGGTCAACGGGACCAGAAAATGAACCGTCCTGGTCAGTGGTCGCTGCCGTCGTCCACTGGAACACAGTGACTGCTAAACTGTCGTCTGCTAGAAGCCTGGCCATGTCGTCTGCGTCTGGGAACACACGTGGAAGTATTACTATGGAAAGAAACAGATTTGTAATTGTATGGTGTGTAAAACAAAACAAAAAAAAGTGTAGCAAGATTAAGATTTTTTAAAAAATAAGAACGGTATTTCAAACGCACAGTGTGTGTGTGTGTGTGTGTGTGTTGTGTGTGTGTGTGTGTGTGTGTGTGTGTGTGTGTGTGTGTGTGTGTGTGTGTGTGTGTGTGTGTGAGAGAGAGAGAGAGAGAGAGAGAGAGAGAGAGAGAGAGAGAGAGAGAGAGAGAGAGAGGAGAGAGAGAGAGAGAGGGAGAGAGGAGAGAGAGAGAGAGAGAGTTAATGTGTGTGGTGCATGTTTAATTACTGATGATGACCATCATCGTCACTGTTGTAGTAATTCTGCGGCTGCTGATTTAAAAGTAGCAGAAGTATGATCATCGTCATCATCATCATTCAGCAGCAGCAGCAGCAGCAGTAGCAAGCAGAGCAGCAGCAGTAGTAGCAGCAGCAGCAGCAGCAGCAGCAGCAGCAGCAGTAAGAGCATTAACAGCAGGTGATTTTTTCGTTTTTTTATGTCAAGCTACCACCTAGCATATTCACATTCTCTCCTCTCTCTCTCTCTCTCTCTCTCTCTCTCTCTCTCTCTCTCTCTCTCTCTCTCTCTCTCTCTCTCTCTCTCTCTCTTACCTGACGTCATTTCAGCAAAGATAATCACTGATTTCCAACCGGAAGAGCGAATGACGTGATGCGCAAATTCTGTGACGTTTCCCTTCCAATCATCTAGAAAAAACAAACAACAGGCAAATTTAAGGGCTGACTTTAAGATTAAAAGGTTTGTCTGTCTGTCTGTTGTGTGTGTGCGTGCATGAGTGCATGTGTGCGTGTGTATGTGTGCGTGTGTGCGTGCGTGGGTGCGTGTGTATATGTGTGTGTGCATACGATTTTTATCCATGCACACGCTTTTTCTTTACATACACATCATACACATATGCGCGCGCGCGCGCACGAATGCAAGCGCTCACATATACCTGCACACACACACACACACACACACACACACACACACACACACACACACACACACACACAACACACAACATATATATAATATTATATATAATATATCACCATCGATCATTCAATCTGACCTTTTCCGAACGCACACACAACAGTTTTACATGTAAACATCAATACGACTTCAAAGACATGAAAACACTTGCCAAAAAAGATTCTGAGGCTGGAAGTGCTATTTTAGGAAAGGTCTGTTGACCAGACTGTTCCCTTTCTAACATTTTAGCACACTCTTCATCAGAGAAAAGCGAATCATTTCGACATTTTGGAGGTAATAGCTAAATCATGTACACCGGAAGGTATCCAAATGATGGCCCCGAGTAATTAAAGCAGACGTCTATCAATTTTTGGTTTACACTCCAAAGCGGGCCACAGATTCGGCCATGCATCATTTTGTTGTTGTTGTTGTTGTTGTTGTTGTTGTTCTTCTTCTTCTTCTTCTTCTTCTTCTTCTTCTTCTTCTTCTTCTTCTTCGGACACTCAGAGAATAACTAGTTGTTGTCTGTCGTATAAGCGAAAATGCGTTGCGCTGCCGATTAAAGCGGCGTCTGACAAGTCAGGCTCTGTGCATCCGACTTTGGCATGGGACAGAATTGATATCTTTTAAGTCTTTCTGGGGAAAATGGCAAGAGAATGGACCAGAAGCCTCCCCCCCCCAAAAAAAGAAAAAAAAAAAAAAAAGAAAACCAAAAATCAAAGACATGAAAGAGGTGACAGGAAGAAAAGAAAGCAAGGCAGAAACAAAGAGAGGGATAGAATAGAGGAATTCCTAGCACAATCTCTAGTGGGAACGCTTTTTTTTTTTACTGATAGGCCCCCCACAGGGAATTTTTAAATCCATAATCACCTCCAAAAAATTCAGAAAGTCCAGTCGCAAAAACTGCTGAAAAAGGTGTATGTAATTTTGACTGTGCAAGAACAAAAAATCAAACTATTTCATATATTATACACAATCCACTCACCTTCACGAGGATGCTTATCAGCTGAGGTGGCAGTGCACACATCAGACGGTGTATCAGGACACAGTGACCGCGCAGACACTGCGCCAGATCCCATGGGCATCACCAGCAGGTGCGCTCTATCAGCAGCAGCACACAGCAACAGTACGCGGCAGAGTGAAGCATAGAGGACGTACCAGCGTAGCCACTGCCATCGCTGTTTTAAAACTGCGACCACAAAAAAGTGCACTGGAGTGAGGAGAGAGGAGGAGAGAGAAGAAGAAAGAAGAAGAAGAAGAAGAAGAAGAAGAAGAAAAAGAAGAAGAAGAAGAAAGAGAGAGAGAGGGGAGGGGGAGAGAGAGAGGAGGAGAGAGAGAGAGAGAGAGAGAGAGAAGAGAGAGAGAGAGAGGAGAGAGAAGAGAGAGAGAGAGAGAGAGAGAAGAGAGACAGAGAGAGAGAGAGAGATAATCAAATCAAATCAAATCAAATCAAATCAATCAAATTAAATCAAATCAAGTTCTTTTATTTCGAGGATAAATGAATAAGCACTCATGTGTTTTTTTTTTACATCCAGTCCCGATGGAGAGAGAGAGAGGTGTGTGTGTGTGTGTGTGTGTGTGTGTGTGTGTGTGGTGTGTTGTGTGTGTGTGTGTTGTGTGTGTGTGTGTGTGTGGTTGCGATGTATGCGGTGAAAAGGGAACAATATAACAATATACAACATAACAACTTTTAAGTACAGGCCTTTGACAATTAGTTGACATCAAATTGGATCAGACTTCTTTCCAACTCGCGCCTCCTGATCCCAAATTCACTGGCACTCCTCTCCTTTTCTTTCACCCAACAAGCGAGAAAGAAATCAAGAACATTCGGAAAGAAATGACAATAAAATCATGCGATTTCGATCCTGTACCTGCTTCCCTTTTCATTCAGTACATTCCACAGCTTATGCCTACTATCACAAAAATAGTAAACTCATCTCTTCTTTCAGGAAATTTTCCATCAGCTCTCAAAACTGCAATACTCACACCTCTACTCAAAAAGCACGACCTCGATCCTAACATCCTGAAGAACTATAGACCTGTTTCTAATCTGCCTTTTATCTCTAAAGTCCTTGAAAACGTTGTTCTGAAACAACTCAATAGCCATCTTCTTTCCAATAATCTCTTTCCCCCTTTCAGTCAGCCTATTGCGTCAACATAGCACTAAAACCACCCTGGTCCACACCTTAAACATACTTCTCCATGCTTCTGACTCTAGGGAAAATCTCCCTTCTCAATCTTCTTGATTTATCTGCTGCTTTTGACACATAGATCATTCAATTATTCTCTCTCATCTTCAAAACATGTTTGGTATTAAAGGCACAGCCCTCACCTGGTTTACTTCATACCTTGCAGACCAAGTCCATACAGTTGGAGTAAACAAGTCTCAATCATCGCCTGCCAAACTGGAATGTGGTGTCCCCAGGGATCAGTTCTGGGCCCTCTTCTTTTTACCCTCTATACTGCTCCACTGTCACATATAATAGACCATCATCATATCAATTATCACTTTTATGCCAATGACTCTCAGATTCAAAGCAGTGATACACCTGAAAATCTGCCTTCTCTCTTGACAAATATGACCAACTGCCTTCAAGATATCCAACACTGGATGATACAAAACAAGTTACAACTAAATGCAGATAAAACCGAGCCATGCTTGCAGACACCAGACACAAACTTTTCTCCATTTCAACAACTTGAATAGAATTTGGTAATACGTCAGTTCCGCTATCCACTTCTGTGAAGTATCTAGGGGTCGTTGTCGACAGCACACTCTCCATGCAAAAATTGACACCCAGACCTGTCAGTCATGCTACTATCAACTACGGCGTATTAGTGCAATTCGAAAGTACCTGTCCACTGATGCAACATCCAAACTTGTCACTTCTCTTATTCTCTCACGTCTGGACTATTGCAATTCTCTTTTGGCTGGTCTGCCAGCATCATCTATCCACTCCCTCCAACATATACAAAACTCTGCAGCTGTCTGGTCCTCAGAAAGAAAAAATCTGAGCACATTATATTGCCCCTCTCTTGCAATCTCTCCTCTGGCTGCCTGTACCACAGAGAGTAAACTACAAGGTCAGTGCCCTCTGTTACAAATGTCTCCAGAAAACTGCACCCTCCTACTTCTGTGAATGTCTTCACTTGTACACACCTTCTCGCTCCCTCCGCTCGGCCGCAGATATTTGTCCTTAAGATTCAGCCTATCTACCGTGGCCCTGCTCTTTCTCTGTTTCTGGTCAATCGATCTGGAATGACCTCGCGGTGTGTGTGTTGTGGTTTGGGGTGGGTGTTGTGTGTGTGTGTGTTGTGTGTGTTGTGTGGCGTGCGCGTGTGTGTGTGTCGCTCGTGTGTGTACATCGAATTCTAAAATAAAATGTTGTTGATTGCTTCTGTGTTGTATGGGTCGAAAGCAAGCGCTTTGATTTGTTTTTACAAGATAGAGCGCTATAAAAATTCCATGTATTGTCATTATCATTATTACATCAATAACTGACACAGTTTGTGGCCTGAGCCAGATCTTGATCGAATACAGGTGCTTTTTTCTTCCACTCCTTGGCTTCCCAAAGGCATAAAAAAAAACCATTCGGTATCATTCAATAATATTTCGTGACAGTTCCAGCAAATAAAAAAAGGTCTGTTGATATCAACTTTGAAAAAAAACATTCATATAAATGCCAACAACGTTTTGTACCTCACAGCAGTGACATAAGTTATGATTTCAAAATGTAGCCATGTCAGTTTGTGAAAATGGCAGATCACATCAGTTAAACAATAAGCCATATCCCAGTGGTTAAACCTTTTGACTTCAATCCCATGGATCCACGAAGTCGTGAGTTCGAATCTCGATGGCGTCTAGTGGAATAAGGGTGGGGAGTTTTACGATCTCACGGTCAACTTCAAGTGCAGACCTGCGAGTACCTTAATTCCTATCGTGTATGATATACAATACACGTGCATAAAATCAGATATGCACGTTAAAGATCCCGTAATTCATGCCAGTGTTCAGTGGCTTAAGGATACACAAGCATACCCAGCATCTATCCCCCGAAGTCGAAATGCGGCTACCTGTATGGTGGACATAAACAGTTGCACGATACACAAAAATCTCACCATTGATGAACTTCAGAGCTTCGCCGATGTACGAGAAAAAAGAGAGAGAGAGAGAGAGAGAGAGAGAGAGAGAGAGAGAGAGAGAGAGAGAGAGAGAGAGAGAGGGAGGGAGGGAGAGAGAGAGGAGAGAGGAGACGAGAGAGAGAGAAGAGAGACAGAGAGAGAGAGAGAGAGAGAGAGAGAGAGAGACAGACAGACAGACAGACAGACAGACAGACAGAAGACAACAGACAGAAGTAAGAGACAGAGAGACCAGAGAGACAGCAGACAGAGATGAGACACAGATAAACAGAAACAGAGAAAAACAAGTCAATATGGTAACGATCCGAGATGCTCACCAAAGGATAAACCAAGCACCCCCAAACAACAACAAAACAACAACAACAAAACAACACAAAAAACAGAGCAATCAAAAAAACAACAACAACAACAACAACAGCAATTACGATTGCTGTTTAAACTAGTGGCAAGTAAACAATCCAGTCCACTCTTTGCACACGAACTGTGGTTAGATGGTTGATTGGTTGGTTGGGTAATAGGCCAGGACGGGGAACAGGATACGGAGTTATTTGGCAAGGTAAATAAAACATAGGGCAGTTTTTCACCCTGGTTGTCAGTATCGATCTAGTCTGAGGTCGGTCTAACAGTACTTCCTTCTATGGGGCTCTGTCAGCACAATGCCCCGCGATCTAAGTGTCCGGACATCGACACTGGCTATGTGTGCACACTCCCTTTGGGTAATGGTGCAAACACGTGTATTTTCAGCACAGGGATATGTGTGTGTGCGCGTCCACGTGCCTACGCAAACATACCTACACACACATACAGACGTGCGCGGCACGCATACACGCACGCGTGCACGTACACAGTGGGAGTATCTATCTATCTATCTTCTCGTATATGTGTATATATATGTGTGTATAATATATATAATATATGTAATATATATATATAAGTATATATAATTTATAATATATGTATATATGTGTGTGTGTGTGCATGAGAGAGAGAGAGAGAGAGAGAGAGAGAGAGAGAGAGAGAGAGAGAGAGAGGAGAGAGAGAGAGAGAGAGAGAGAGAGGAGAGAGAGAGAGAGAGAAGAGAGAGAGAGAGAGAGAGCTGCTCTTTGAAACAAACAATCGATGTGGTTTGGAAGCAACAAAAGACAATGGACTCAGAACGGATGTGCCTCGTAATTGGGTATTTTCCCTGAACAAACAACTCCATGTCAGTCTAAACGCAAAACTGAAACATACAGAAATAAAGATCCTGCTCCCACAAACTTTGGCATCAAATTTCCTGACATTGTGCTGCAGTTTCTGACAGTAGAAGCAATTTGAGCCTTCAGTCTTAAACGGTACCTCAAGCATTCAAAATGCTGCTGTTATTTCCTTCTTTGAGAAAACCTGATTAGATCTCGGAACACTGAATACATTCAGATATGTATCAAACTTTTCGTCTGTATCCAGTCTACGTTTACCCTGCTGTTGGGAATCAGCTGGACGAACATAATTGTATTGAAACATGTTTGTACGCAAAATTCCAGTCTTCATACAGGCATGCCCACAGCACTGAAACAATACTTATCGTATTGTCAATCATATGTTCTTTTTCTTAATCTTTGTCGAATGCTCAGCCACAACGTTGTCTTTATTATTTTATTTATTTATTATTTATTATTATTCTTTATATCGAGGAAAAATAAGCATAGTGTTTTCATCGTCCGTGTAGCAGTTTTGTAAATATGTCATCGTTCCACCGGCACACGATGCGCTACTACGAAAGCGACAGATTACGTGTGGCAGATGTTCTGCTGCGTCATGATCATTTGGCGAATGCTGTGCTGCGTTAGCGTAGTGCCAGCACACGTTCGTGTGATGACTTTAAAATTTGTGGTTTGGGGGGGTGAAACTGCTCTTTTGTGCTACTTGATTTGAGTGCAGCTTTTGATTTCATCGATTCAAACAGGCTTAGCGTTAAAGTCAGTCTCAAAAGCACAGTACTGGTGCATGGTATAGGTTTCTTTATATCTAAAAGAATGATGCAAATATGTTCAGATTATGACGTTATGTTTCTGCATGACACTCTTCTACTTTTATGGTATACCTCTTGGTTCTGTTCTTGGTCCTTCCCTTTTCCCTAGAAAACAGATAATTATGTTCCATGTTTTGTTTAGAACTTTTTCCATCAACAATCACGTTTTTGCTGATGATTCTCAATTATATTCACGGTAGCCTGATTTGATGGGGCTCCCTTTGGAAAAGCCCCGACCTGAGGATGAGACATAACGAGTCTGGGTATGGCTGTGGAAAGGAAACTGAAATGAGCTGGTGTGGGAACAGCAGAGCAGGGACTTACAGAAGATGGGGCAGCAAAACGAAACGAATAATCCACATCAAAAGAAACAACGTACAAACATTATTAACAACAACTACTGTAAAAAGAAACACACAGAAACAGCAATAATAAGACAAAACCCACTACAAACGTAAGAAAATTATATCAATAGCGACCACGACCAAAACACTCAACAATAAGAACGGACAACAGCAAAAATAACACAATGCTTACACAAAAAAGTCAACCACAAAAGAAACAGCAGCAACAACAAAACAACAGAAACCACCTTAAACAAACACAATATATATGTTTGTGTGCCGGTGGGAACAGATGACAAGACTGACAAAATTGAATACACACGGAGACCTTATGAAAAAAAGCACATGATTGCTTATTCTGTTATTCTCGATATAAAAGAATAATAAATAAATAATAATAAATAAATAAATAAATATATATGTATAATTATATGTGTATACTATATATATTATTATATATATATATATATATATTATATATATTATATATATAAACAATGATTACAGGAATAATAACAATACTTGCAATTGTATAGCCTGAATCTTGTAAATCAACAACAAAACCTCAACAACAAAGACAAAGAGATCAACAACAACAACAACCAACCACAATCACCACAATCACCACCGTCACCACTCCAAAATAACAGCACCAACAATATCAAACACCACCACCCACTACCAACAAATAAACAAACAGCAAAGAAATCTCTTCACATACATACTAGTCACTCGCCTACACACAAGCCCGCAAGCAAACTGGATCTCTCTCTTCTGCAAAAGCATCACAGACAAACCTGAAACTAGGATCATCATGAATAATGCAGACCCGTGTGTTGTGTCCTAAAGTGGTTGTTCGTCGTAAAATGGACAGGCTCAACGAGGATGAAAACTCCTCCCTGAGGCTGAAAACTTCTTGCAAAAACTTATCTTTACGCTTCAAGGTTGAAGTGTTGATTCCTTTCACTCCTTTTTTTTTTTTTTTTTTTTTTTTTTTTTTTGGGGGGGGGGGGGTATGAAAGATTACAAACTCGTTAAACCGCAGAATAAATCTAATAGCGATTCACTTTAAAGTCGTTATTATCAATACAGGAGAAACTCAACAACAAGCGTTTAGCATGGAAAGAATAATGGTAGTAAAATAATCAACAAAACGATTAAGATACAAGGCACTTCAGAAGCTGTATATTCCATTTCTTTCTTTTTATTAATTGAAATGGGAGCAGAGGTTCTGCAGAGAAAAAAAAGTACTAAGTTGTGAAAAAAACAAATTACAGTTCATGAACTACTATAGCAAATATGAAGCTTCTGAGTGGGATAGAACATCTTTTCGAGTTTCATATTGCATCACCTTCCAAATAAAAACAACTTGACAAGGACAGAAGAAAATGCCGTCAAAAGTATAGTAAATATTTGTTTACATTACACATGTATAAATAACGTTAACAACGCATACATACATACATACATACATACATACATACATACATACATACATACATACATACATACATACATACATACATACATACATACATACATCATACAAACATACAACACACCACACACATACACACACACACACACACACACACACACACACACACACACACACACACACACACACACACACACACACACACACACACACACACACACACACACACATCAAAATCCATCAATGATAACACAAAAATACAAACACATAAAATTAGCAGGTGCAATGTCATACTATTTCTTAAATTCTTTTTTTCAGGAATAAGTAGAATAGCACTGTGTGATTTTTTACATTCATCCGTTGTGTTAGTTATAGTATATCGAAGGACTTTTGTGGGTGGTGGGTAATTACACCAGCGTGTGTTTGCAGTTTTGTAAATTTTGTCATCCGTTCCCACGTACCCCCACACAATGTCCTACTCTTCCAAAAAGCGGAACGGGTTTTAACGTGTGCGCAGATGGTCTGCTTGGTTCGCACTCGGGAATTCAGTTTATAGTCTCATCCGAAGGACTTTTGGGGGGTGGGGTGGAGTAACTCCAGAGGAAAAATCCTCTTGAACAAGATTCGAACCCGAGTCAGCAGAATGTTCTGCGTACTGTCTCTGTCTCTCTCACTTGCGCATCACTCTGACCACCAGGCTGTCCTGTCCCCCCAAATACTACAAAAGATTCCAAATCTGCTGTCTTTGGGACGTGTCAATCGGATAAAAACAACAAAAACAACAACACAACAACAACGACAACAACAACAGATTTTCGCGCGAAAAGTTAGGGAGTACTTGTTTCACTGTCTTCAGCCTCGACCAAGTTCAGAAAAATGTAATAATATCTTTTTATTACCGTTATTTTGGGGTTTGTTCTTTAAATGTGCTGATAGCAAACCATGTGCTAAGCAATTTAATACTATTTTCTAGTTAATGTCTTGACCGGTTCGCGCAATTGTAGGCCTGAATCCAATTGATGACAAAAAAACCATTAAAGGACACCACACTCCAGTATAGAACTGGAG
>CM060324.1:44027680-44029695 GCA_030674155.1 Stramonita haemastoma
AAGTAATAACTAAAAATAGTTGTCGATATTTGTCTGGATTTCGAGTTATTATTCATATTTTATTAACCCCCTTTGACTGATGGGCTTGTAGCTTTTGTCAAATAAAATTCGTTCATTCGTTCATTCATTCATTTTGTCTCTCTCTCTGTCTCTCTCTCTGTCTCTCTCTGTCTCTGTCTCTGTCTCTCTCTCTTTCTGTGTCTGTGTGTCTGTGTGTGTATGTGTGCCTGTGTGTGTGTTTGTGTGTGTGTGTGAGAAAGAGAGGTTATTGTTGTTGTTTTATCTTTCTTTCCATTTATCTTTTTTTTCTTTTATTTCGAGGGTAATAGACTAAGCACTCGTGTGCTTTTATATACCCAGTTCCCATGCGTATGCAGTTTTGTAAATTTTGTCCTCTGTTCCCGCATACAGGACATATTTTAAAATAGTTTGTCTTGCCATGACCCACACATCCCTGACACAGATTAGAGATCTTTAACGTGCATACTTAATCCTCTACTTACGTATAATATGCACAATGGGATTTGAGGCCCGGGTAGGTGTGTACTTTAATTTGATTCAACGGATCGTAAAAATCCCCACCCTGAATTCATCAGCCACTTCTGCTGAGATTCAAACCGGACTGTCGAGACTAAAGTTCAAGAGTTTTAACCACTCAGCCATGGCATCAGCTATGGGGCTCTAAAACTGTGTAGACCAAAAGCTCAATATGTCGCACAAGAGATTGAAAAGGTAAGGAGGGGGCGAGGAACACACTCAGGCACACATACATACACGCACGCACGTACGTGCACACGTTTGCACGCACGTACTCACGCACAAAATCACAAACACAAACACACACACACTCACACACACACACACACACACACACACACACACACACACACACACACATACACACACACACACACACACACTCACACTCACAAACACTAACACTAACACTAACACACTAACACACTGAGACACTGACACACTAACACACTAACACACACTAACACAATAACACACACTAACACAATAACACAATAACACACACACACACTCTCTCTCACACACACACTAACACACCAACAAAACACACACACACACACACACACAACACACACACACACACACACACACACCACACACACACACACACACACACACACACACACCAACACTCTAACACACTATCACATGGGGACTGGTTGTAAAAAAGCACAAGAGTGCTTTATTCCATTATCCTCAATATAAAAGAATCAATCAATCAATCAATCAATCAATCAATCAATCAATCAATCAATCACACACATCGAAGGTAAAAAAAAAACAAAAAACGAAACAGCTAGAAAAACATTCTCTGATACACGCTGAAAGATGGATATGTTTATTTTGCACACGGTCCCGCTCCTCAGAGAAACAGAGATAGCACCAGCTGCAGCACAATGGTGTGGGCGACATCCTTCCCCCTCCATGCTCTCCCAACACAGGGTGCAGGCAGTGGCTACACTCCAGAGATAATGGTACAGGTAAAGGAGGGCACCATCAGCGAATTGACAGGCCTAGAAACTCAACACAACTTTGATGAAAGACTATCAGGGAACGGGCATAGGTACAGGTAAAGGAATGAGTACAAAGTACTCACTCACTCACTCACTCAGTCCCATGTCCCAAAGGACGTAGGGGGGACATGAGAGAAGACGCAACAGAGATCTTTTTCCATACTTCACGATCCTGTGTGGCTAGTAGAAGGTATTGTAGGGGTTGGGCGGTCCAGTCTTTGATGTTGTCAACCCATGATTTCTTTTGGCGGCCTCTTCTTCTCTTGCCCTCGACTGTTCCTTGCAGGATGGTTTTTGCTAGGGTGTTGTGTCTTGTGGTGTGACCAAACCACATCAGCTTTCTCCTCTTTATGGTGGAGAGCAAAGGCTCTTGGGGGCCCACACGCTTTTTGATTTCTTCTTTCACATAGTTATTGGTCTTGTGTTCTTTATATAAAGTACAGGTAAAGGATTAAGTATACCTAA
>CM060324.1:44029795-44039795 GCA_030674155.1 Stramonita haemastoma
AATGACGCTACAGTCACCTTGCTGCATCATGCCTATACTCACAAAGAAAAGTACGGTTCTTTTGTACATATTCTCTTTGTTGACTTTTCATCTGCATTTAACATCCTTTAAACCCATCTCCTTACACTGGAACTGTATTAACTGAATGTCTGTCCTCGACTTACTCTATGCATTATGATTGTTCTGAACATCCGAACCCAGTCTGTACACTTACAAAAATGCTCTGTCCTGAGATAAGTCAACTTTCACTGGTTCCCCACTAGGCACAGTTCTATTACTTATCCTCTTCCTTCTTTATACAAACAATTGTATTGGATCTAATACCATCGTCTTGATAGAATACTTTGGTGATTTTGTACCTAAAGACCTGTCAAAATTTGCGCAAGGTTGTGAGTTCTCTTTATGGTGTATACAGAATTATCTCAATATGAATGTAAAACAAATCACTCAAAACAACTTTAATTGATTATGTCAGGACCCAGTTCCTGTACCAGATCTTTATTATTATTATTATTATTATTTATTATTATTATTATTATTATTATTATTATCATTATTATATTATATTATTATTATATTATTATATTATTATTATTATTATTATTATTTATTATTGTTGTTGTTGTTGTTGTTATTGTTGTTGTTGTTGCTGCTGTTATCATTATTATTTTGTTCATAATGCATGGTTCGTACACAATAATGCTTAAAATGCTGCCACTGAAAGACATTTTTCTGTAGAACTTATTTTTTTATCCTTTTTTTTTTTTTATTAAATCTTTGATATGTCATTTTCTAAATGATGGAGAAGTTGTTACCTGCACTTGTTTTTCCTCCACTACTTTTTTCCTCAATAATGATAATAATAATAATAATAATAATAATAATAATAATAATAATAATAATAATAATAATAATAATAATGATAATAATAATAATAATAATAATAATAATTATTATTATTATTATTATTATTATTATCATTAGTAGTAGTAGTAGTAGTAGTAGTAGTAGTAGTAGTAGTAGTAGTAGTAGTAATGAATTGGAAGTGGAGTATGCACACATACTCATGAACTGTCATTGATGATTAATTAAATTTTACTGTAAGTACGTATCTTTTAGATAAGAAATGCCAGTCCCGTATCTTTCTCCTTTATAAACTTCGAAATTTGCAAGTTAAGTTCTTGAAAGGTTTTTTTTTTTTTTTTTGCTGTTTTACTGAATCTTTGGTTTCTTTCTCATTCATTTGTTGGCATAGATGCTTGAATGTGAAAAAACAATGCCCCAAATCAAATTGTAAAGAAGTGTAGCAAGATAGTGGGCAGAACACAAAGAAACTAGAATCACATGAATGTGGTGTAGTGAGAATGGTTGACAAAGTTAGAAGAAGAAAAAAATGCATATACACTGATAATTATGTTCAGACATTATCACTGACATCAGGAGAAGACTACCCAGAAGGTGGGCAAAAATGGTGTATAATTAGAACCCCCACCCCCACCCCTAAAATATCAGCTTTGGTAAACCTCAGAGCTCTAGCCCAGGATCGAAAAAAAAAATCTGCTGATACAGTGTTACTCTTTGTTTCAGCGGCGTGAAGCAGACTGCAGTACGGTCCAATTGCCCAGGCTTTTGTAATGTCTTCAGCGGCTGCTGCCCTGGTCATGAATGTAAATACTCTGCCCTAACTTCATCAGGGTCCATGGGGTCAATGGGCCAATGTAAATCTACGTCAGGATGAGTCTGCTTGGAGGCTGATCCAGTAACCCTTACTGGGCCCCAACATGTATGCTGCAGCAATACCCTGTTACCCTGGCAACGTTCATTCAACACTGTCTTGCCTCAAGCATGTCCTCTCTACTAGGCATAGCCCCTCCCCCTAAAAAAAAAACCACCCAAATAAATCAAACCAAAACAAACAAACAAAAAGAAACCATGTTCCGGCTGTGTGTGTGTGTGTGTGTGTGTGTGGTGTGTGTGTGTGTGTGTGTGTGTGTGTGTGTGTGTGTGTGTGTGTGTGTGTGTGTGTGTGTGTGGGTGGTGGGTGGTGGGTGGGTGTGAGTTTATTTATTTTTTTTTTTATTTGTTTATTCTTTTATACCAAGGATAATGGAATAAGCACTCATGTGCTTTTTTCATCCAGTCCCCGTGTGTATGCAGTTGTGTAAATATTGTCATCTGTCCCCAGGGCACACGATGAGAGTGTGTGTGTGTGTGTGTGTGGTGTGTGTGTGTGTGTGTGTGTGTGTGTGTGTGTGTGTGTGTGTGGGGTACTAAGATTTCATTACATTAGAATCTTAATCTTAAGAGTGACATAACAGGAAGTAATGTTGCGGGGTCATCAAGTTATCTTTTGTTACTTCTGACTGGTACACACTCACGACCAGTATTATGTTAGTGACAATGATTATGAAAAAAATCAAAACAATAGTAACATCATGATGATGATGATGATGATAATGATACTACTTAACTCAACTACACTACTACTACTACTACTACTACTACTACTACTAACTGCTGCTGCTGCTGCTGCTGCTGCTGCTGCTGCTACTACTACTACTACTACTACTACTACTACTAATGCTAACAACTACACTGCTACTACTGCTAATACTACTACTACCACTACTGCTGCTGCTGCTAATCATCATCATCATCATCATCATCATCATCATCATCATTATAGGATTTCTAAACCACAGAATCTTGTCAGACAAACCACTCGAAAGCCCTTGTATTCAAATTATTCACAGGCATGCAGGTCATTCATAGAGTATGACAAAGAATTAGCAACTACAGTTTATAACACAAGCAAGATATTTTTTTAAAGGGAAGCTATCAAGAAACAATGTAAAAAAACAACAACTCTGCAATTTAAACAATGTTGTCAATCCTTGCATGGAAAAAAAAGATAGAACAATTTTTTTTCCAGCCTCTAAGCTTCTCTTTCTCCTATGATCTTCTTTTCAAAAGAAAAAAAAAGAATCATAAACAGTGCACCACAGCAGAGCATGTATATCAGATAAGCTGTGTGCGTTTTTGCTTAAATGTCGTCTTTACAGAGAACTTCATTTCGAATTCAAGGAAAGTAAGAAAGCAACAGGTGCCAAAAAGAACAAACACTAACTCTTTCTCTGTTTGGACTGCTGTAAGAAGACGTGGCTGCTTGTCGGTTGTAGCATAAAGGGTTTACATAGGCGTTACAACCACCAGGACTGGACACAGAAAGGGTTAAAGCAGTCCTCCCTCGTGATAAGGATTGGGGGTTTTCCAGTAAACTGCGCTGACAAATTCATTCAGACTGTTTGGTTTTCTCTTTGTGGATGGTGAGAGTCAGTTTTAAGTTATTATAAGCTGCTGTAGGTCAGTAAAGCAAATCAACCTCTCAATGAATTAACTAATAAACTGGCTGGTCAACCAATCATTTAGTCAATCACCCAGTCCACCTTGCAGTCATTCACGTGTTTTGTTTTGCATACCACTTTCAGTTTACGGCAGATTTTTCTGTGTGAAATTTGGGATGCTCTCCCCTGAAGAGGGCCTTGCCCCAAGAGCAGTGCCACCCATTTTTTTTTCTTTTCCTGTCTGCATACGGATTTGGTTTCCTATCAAAGTGGTCTTTTTCTACAAAATTTTGCACGGACAACACTCTCGTTGCCGTGGGTTCTTTTACGAGCACTAAATGAGTAATGCACATGGGACCAGGGTTTATTGTCTCATCCAAAAGACTAGCACCCAGACCACCATTCACGGTCTTGTAGATGGGGGGGGGGGGGGAGTTTCGGGCACAAACGCGGATTGAACCACCATACACTTATAACCCAGACTTTTTTATTTCTAGGCATGTGCGTTACCACTAGACCACGATCCACGTGTTTGGTAGGTCTGTCAATTATATCCAGTTCATCAGTCAGTCAGTCGGGCAGTCAGTTTAGCCATCAGGCAGTCAGTCAATTCAGCCATCAGGCAGTCAGTCAATTCAGCCATCAGGCAGTCAGTCAATTCAGCCATCAGGCAGTCAGTCAATTCAGCCATCAGGCAGTCAGTCAATTCAGCCATCAGGCAGTCAGTCAATTCAGCCATCAGGCAGTCAGTCAATTCAGCCATCAGGCAGTCAGTCAATTCAGCCATCAGGCAGTCAGTCAATTCATCAGCATCAGTCATCAGCCATCAGCAGTCAGTCAATTCAGCCATCAGGCAGTCAGTCAATTCAGCCATCAGGCAGTCCAGTCAGTCAGTCAATTCAGCCATCAGGCAGTCCAGTCAGTCACACCGTCAGTACATCAGTAAAATCTCCACTCTTAGCTTGTAAACCATTACTCACACGCATGCGTGCGTACGCCTACGAACACATACACACAAACCTGCGCCTAGACAGGCAAGGATGTAGGCATGATCAGTGCAAGCACACAAGCACACACACACACACACACACACACACACACACTCACACACGCCCCCCCTCCCCCCCCCCCCCCCCCCCCGCCACACACACACACACACACACAATTTCTCTCTCTCACTGTCCATCTCTCTCTCCCTCTCTCCTCTCTCTCTCTCTCTCCTCTCTCTCTCTCTCTCTCTCTCTGTGATGCACACACATACACATGCGCGCACACACGCAAGCAGGCATGCATGCAAACACATGCACACACACACACATTTTTTGAGCATTTCCAAACTAAATAATAATTCTATACGACAGGGGAAAAAACCCTGATGTAAAAAATCCTAACAAAGTCAAGGCCAAAACGTCAAATTTATTCCAGATGAAAACCCTTTTGGGGTACATGGAAATGCATGCACAAAACCACCAAAATCATAATCAATCCATGTTGTGATCATCTAGCCATGGAATGATCCCTCTTCTATATTATAAATGATAAAGAGGTGGAAATGTTACCAGTTACACATGAAGACAATGAAACACCTAAACTTCCCTCAGAAAACACTTTATGAAATGTATCATTTCTTATGAGTGACATAAAGAGTTGCTGGTTTTTCTATAAAAAAAAAAAAAGAACATTAGACATAACAATACTTGTGTTATTCGTTTTCCTTACAAATACATTCTCAAAAAAAACAAAAAAACTTAACAATAATTCACTTTAAAAGAATTATGATCAGTACCAATAGGAACTGAAAAACAAGTGTTTAGCATAGAAAGAACAATTAGAATTAAATGATCAACAAAATGATGAATATGCAAGGCACTTCAAAAACTTTATATTTCATTTTATTGATATGGGAGTAGAGGTCTGGGGGGAAAATGTACTCAGTTGTGAAGGAAAACATATTACTTTTCATGAACTACTGGCTAATATGATAGATTTTGACAGGGATAGAAGATTATTTTAGTTTATTATTCATCAGCTTACAACAAAAAGAAACTTGACACAGACTGAAGAAAATGCTGTCAACAGATCTTGCAAATATTTGTTTACATATCACATAAACAACATTAACTACACACACACCCACTCTCTCTCTCTCTCTCTCCTCTCTCTCTCTCTCTCTCTCTCCTCTCTCTCTCTCTCTCTCTCTCTCTCTCTCTCTCTCTCTCTCTCTCTCTCTCTTCTGTCTGTCTGTCTGTCCTGTCTTCTGTCTTCTGTCTGTCTTCTCGTCTCTTCTCTCGTCTCTCTCTCTCTCTCTCCTCTCTCTCTCTCTCTCTCTCTCTCTCTCTCTCTCTCTCTCTCTCTCTCTCTCTCTCTCATACTCTCCTCTTCTCAAAATTAATCAATAACAACAAAAGTAGGTAGACTGCCAATGCTCAAGACTACCAATGGCAAGACAAAAGATTCCAAATCGGACAATTCCTGCTGTCTTTGTGGATTGTGAGTCTGGTAAAAACAACAGATTTTCCCCACATAAAGTTGGAGAGTACTTGTTTCACTATGGCAGTCTCCAAGTTTATAACAATGTAATAATATCCTTTTATTACCGTAATTTTGGGTTAGTTGTTTCATGTGTGCTGATAGAAAAGAATATACTGAGCAGTTTCACACTAAATTCCAATCCTGTCTTGACCAGGTTCGCGCTATTGTAGGCCTGAATCCAATTGATGACAAGAAACCATTTAAAGACACCACACCCCAGTATAGAACTGAAGCACTATGCTTACTCCTGGGCAAATTTTTTTAACTAACATATTTTTAATCCCCCCTTTTTTAAGCAGGGAAAAAAGATAATGGTAACACACATTTTAGCAACTTAAATTCTAGTGCTGCTACCTGAAACAATATTTTGATGAATTCTTCTGTGTGTGGAGATGTGTGTCTCTGTCTGTCTGTCTGTCTGTCTGTCAGTCTGTCTGTCTGTCTGTCTGTCTGTTTCTCTGTCTCTCTCTGGCCACTCACTCACACACTCACTCACTCACTCACTCTGTGTGCATGTGTGTGTGTGTGTGTGTGCGCACGGTGTGTGTGTGTGTGTGTGTGTGTGTGTGTGTGTGTGTGTGTGTGTGTGTGTGTGTGTGTGTGTGTGTGTAGTGTGTGTGTGTGGTGTGTGTGTGTGTGTGTGTGTGTGTGTTGCTTTCCTTCCCACCCTCTCTCCTCCCCCTATTTTCTCTCTGTGTCTCTTTCTGTGTATCTGTCTGTCTGTCTGTCTCTCTTTGTCTCTCTCTTTGTCTCTCTTTAAGCATAGTTTCGAAATGTTATACCACAATATTAAATACTCGTTTGTATGGATGGCTAGAAAGCAATAATATGATTTCAGAATGTAAGGCAGGTTTTCGACGAAAGTATTCTACCATTGACCAAATCTTTACTTTGTATGCAACTATCTAGAACGTTATGAATAAAGAAGGTAGAAAACTGTATGTGGCCTTCATAGATTTTAAGAAAGCGTTTGATTCAGTTCAACATGATAAATTATTGCAATATATTAATCCCCAGGGTGTAAAAGGTAAGTTTTTTTCATCACTAAGAGCGATGTATAGGTCATTATTAGCATGTATACGAACAAATTTTGAGCTAACTAACATGTTTCATACACATATGGGTGTAAGACAGGGATGTGTTCTAAGCCCCACACTGTTTTGTATTTTTATTAATCAGTTAGCAAACAGCATGAAAGAAAAAGGCAAGCATGGGGTTCAATTGTATCCAGATATTTTTGAATTGTTTATCTTATTATTTGCTGATGATGTTGCATTACTGTCAACCACACCTACTGGCTTACAGAATCAACTTAAGGTCTTAGAAACTTGTTGTGATGAGATGAAACTAAACGTAAATATCGATAAAACTAAGGTTATGGTATTTAGGAAAGGGGGATACTTAGGAAAACATGAAAAATGGTTCTTAAATAATAAAAAGCTAGAAGTAGTTAACAGCTATTGTTATTTGGGGTTCAACTTTACATCTAAGGTAAGCACAAAGAGAGGTACAGCACACTTACTTACTAAAGGGAAAAAAGGGGTTTTACAACTCAATAAACTTTTTCAGAAATGCAAAGAAATGACAGCAAACACGTTCTTTAAAATCTTTGATATAAAAATACAACCAATACTGATATATTCCGCTGAAATTTGGGGATTGAATAGATTAGATCAGATAGAAAATGTACATATGATTGCATGTAAAAGGTTTTTAGGAGAACCAACCTAGACACCAAATAAAATGGTATATGGAGATCTGGGAAGGTACCCATTGTACATTAATACTTATGCTGCATGCATTAGATATTGGTTTAGATTATTACAGATGAATACTGAGCGGTTACCGCACAAAGCCTACGAAATGCTACTAGAATTAGATAGCTTTGGTAAGCAATGCTGGGTTTCAAAAGTTAGGGAAATACATTGTTTAACTGGATACAATATTGTTTGGTTAAACCAAGGAGTAGGAGATGTAAAAATGATTTTACGTGGCTTTAAACAAAGACTTGTAGATTGTTTTATCCAAGAATGGACGGGCACTATAGGGGATCGAGATAGATATGATAGCTATAGAAACTTTAAGGTCATTTTTGAAAAAGAAAAATATATTGGGGAACTGGATACATACTGTTTTCGTGTTGCAGTTTCACAAGTACGGTTCAATGTCTTACCACTGAACAATAATACACATCGTTATAGTAGTGTAATTGGGACTAAAAATTGTTATGTTTGTAAAAACCAAGTTGAGAATAAAGAACACTTTTTACTAAGTTGCCCCATCTATGAAGATTTAAGAAACACATTTCTCAAAGATTCAACAAGACTGCCTTTACACCTGTTACTGCAAGCTGTAAATCCAAAGGATAGATATAATTTATCGCGTTTCGTCTTTCATGCAATCAAAAGAAGAAGTAAGATAAATTTGTAAGAATGGATTCTCGTGTTGATTAATTACATATATATATATATATATATATATATATATATATATATATATATATATATATATATATATATATATATATATATATATATATATATATATATAATTATGTAAAACACTATTGACTATGAATATCATGATGTAGCCTTTTTCACTGTTGAATATACATGGAATGGCTGATGTAATAATCTTGTTTTCATAAACATTGGGACACTTTCATTTTCAGCATAGGATGGTAGTCGTATGTTTACAACTCTTGTTATGTGTCATTCCCTATGCCCATTTTGCTTTTGTATTGTGGTCTAAGGCCAATGTACAGTAAAAGTCTGAAGTCTGAAGTCTCTTTGTCTCTCTTTGTTTCTGCCTCTCTCTCTCTCTGTTGCTGTCTCTGTCTCTATCTCTTTGTCTCTCTCTTTGTCTCTCTCTTTGTCTCTGTCTGTCTGTCTGTCTGTCTGTCTATCTGTCTGTCTGTCTGTCTGTCTGTCTGTCTGTCTGTCTGTCTGTCTGTCTTCTGTCTCTCTCTCTCTCTCTCTCTCTCTCTCTCTCTCTCTCTCTCTCTCTCTCTCTCTCTCTCTCTCTCTCTCTCATTTCTATGTTTATTTGTTTCTGCAGTGTTCCGGTTCTTCAGGTTTTGGTTGTTATTTATTTCTTTAAAACTGTCTCCTGATGTACCTCATTCCTGTCTTCTGAATTGTTCAACATTAAAAAAAGTTTTTAAATCGTTATTTGCCATTATCAGATAAACAGACAGACAGACAGACAGAAAAAAACAGATAGCCAGCTCAGACAGACATACAAGAGAAGCAGACAAAACAAGCAAAGGAGACCAAAAGAAAAGTAGAGAGGAAAGACAAAGGACAGACAGAAAGACAAAGGCTTGGGAGGAGCATAAACAGCAATGGCTGGATAGTCAGCAAACAAGCAAATGACGTAACAAACGAACAAAGAAACAAACTAGGCAAATTTTCATCCCGGATATCCTGCTTCAAAAGTGTGAACATCAGTATAAGGGAGAGTACTGGTGCGTAATATAGCCAAAAAGAATTGCTTCTCTTGGTTGTCAAGTCCTCAGGGGGTGCCGCCATGGTTGCCAGACTACGGGCTAGATAGATAGATAGATAGATAGATAGATAGATAGATAGATAGATAGATAGATAGATAGATAGATAGATAGATAGATAGATAGATAGATAGATAGATAGATGATAGATGAATGGATGGACGAGGACGAGACGGACGGACGGACAGACGGACGACAGAGACAGACAGACAGAAGAGGAAGAAGAGGAAGTTAAAGAGGAAGAGGAGGACAGACAACCGACTGTAAGGAGAGAGAAATAGAGAAAAAGACCCACGTGTGCATTAGCAGCACTCTTCATATTTTTGTTGTTGTACTGTGTTGTGTTCTGTTGTGTTGTGTTGTGTTGTAGTGTGTTGTATTGTATTGTCTTATATTCTAGAAAATGCTGTATTCTATAGTATTGTGTTTTATTACATCGTATTGCAGTGTATTGCGTTGCATTGTATACTATTGTATTGTAATGCATTGTTTTGATTTGTGCAACAATACATTGTATTGTACTTGATTGTGCTGTATTATCTTGTGTTTTGCTGCGTTGTGTTGTGCTGTGTCTAGGCAATGATGTAGTATGGTATGGTACGGTATGGTATGGTATGGT
>CM060324.1:44042295-44044795 GCA_030674155.1 Stramonita haemastoma
TTTTCTAGAAGGGATCAAAAGACAACAGATCTATCTCGTGCCGGGTTATCTCATGCCGAATTCGAATGCGCTAGGACTGACTTGTCAGACGCTGATGCAGCGAACATTTGTTTTTTATTCGCATTCATATGACAGACAATAGATGCTGCCTGAGTGTTCGACAAAGAAGAAGAAGAAGAAGAATGCGAAGAAGAAGGAGAAGAAGAAGAGAAGAAGGAAGAATGAAGAAGAATGCGAAGAAGAAGGAAGCGAAGAATGCGAAGAAGAAGAAGAAGGAAGAAGCGAAGAAGAAGAAGAAGAAGAAGAAGAAGAAGAAGAAGAAGAAGAAGAAGAAGAAGAAGAAGAAGAAGAAGAAGAAGAAGAAAGAAAAAAAGTACTACAACAACAACAATGACATCAATGATAAAACAACAACAACGACCGAACAAACGATTACATCAATAAACAACAATAATAATAAAAACAACAATAAAAACAACAACAACAACAAACAACAACAACACAACAACACACACAACAACAACAATTAGAACAAGAAGACCACCATCCATGAACTGAAGGATGGAAGTCAAGTTCGATGTCAGATGGGACCGAACCCCCTATCTCTCCTTTTTAAATATAAAGTGTTCTTACCGCGGATCACCGATGATTCTGTGTTATTGCCTTGCGGTGTTTTTGTATTTGCAAATTATTATTCCGATCATATGTGAGAGAATTGTGAGCCTTTGTGATTTGATTTTCCGCCATATGGTGCGTAGGTTTTCTTAGCGCAACGAAAACATCCATTTCCATATTTGTGCATTTTGTTTGCGTTCTGCACCGTTCCCTGTCTGAAGTTTCCCTTGAGGTTGAAAATTTTCCGAATTAAGAAAAAATAGGGGGTAGGGTAGAGAAGAGACTAAAGTCTTCTCTCTCTCTCTCTCCATCTACTCTCTCCATATCGTTCCTTCTCTCTCGCTCTCTCTCTCTCTCTCTCTGTCTCTGTCTCTGTCTCTCTCTCTACTGAAATCTCTCTACTGAAATTTCGACTGAGATTATGTGGTCTATTGAACTGTAGACAATGGTATATTACAGAGGAGACAGACATCAATCCATGTCCAGCATGTGGAGAAGAAGAAGAAGACGAATTGCACTTTTTGTTTACATGTCGAGCTTACCAAGAAATGCGTCAAAAAGTTACTTTTTTGACAAACCCAAACAACAGGTCCACTAGTCGTGTACAAAAAGTGTTAACTTCAAATAATATGTCCGAGATGATATCTTTAGGAATATATGTAACTCAGGCTCTAGAAAAACGCAAGCAGACTATGAACCAAATAGATTCTATAAGTAATAACTAAAAATAGTTGTCGATATTTGTCTGGATTTCGAGTTATTATTCATATTTTATTAACCCCCTTTGACTGATGGGCTTGTAGCTTTTGCCAAATAAAATTCGTTCATTCGTTCATTCATTCATTTTGTTCTCTCTCTCTGTCTCTCTCTGTCTCTGTCTCTTGTCTCTGTCTCTCTCTCTTTCTGTGTGTGTGTGTGTCTGTGTTGTGTGTGTGTGTGTGTGTGTGTGTGTGTGTTGTGTTGTTTTGGTGTGTTGTTGGTTTGTGCGGTGTCCTGTGGTGTGTGTTTTGTGTGTGTGTGTGTGAGAGAGAGAGAGGTTATTGTTGTTGTTTTATCTTTCTTTCCATTTATCTTTTTTTTTCTTTTATTTCGAGGATAAATAGAATAAGCACTCGTGTGCTTTTATATACCCAGTTCCCGTGCGTATGCAGTTTTGTCAATTTTGTCCTCTGTTCCCGCATACAGGACATATTTTAACCTAGTTTGTTTGCCATGTCCCACACAACCCTGACACAGATTAGAGATCTTTAACGTGCACACTTAATCTCTGACTTACGTATAATATGCACAATAAGATTTGAGGCCCGGCTAGGTGTGTGCTTTAAGTTGATCCAACGGATCGTAAAAAATCCCCACCCTGAATTCATCAGCCACTTCTGCTGAGATTCAAACCGGATGTCGAGACTAAAGTTCAAGAGTTTTAACCACTCAGCCATGCATCAGCTATGGGGTTCTAAAACTGTGTAGACCAAATGCTCAATATGTCGCACAAGAGATAGAAAAGGTAAGGAGGGGGCGAGGAACACACTCAGGCACACACACATACACGCACGCACGTACGCACGTACGTGCGCACGTTTGCACGCACGTACTCACGCACAAAATCACAAACACAAACACAAACACACACACACACACACACACACACACACACACACACACACACACACACACCACACACACACACACAACTACACACACACACTAACACTAACACTACACACTAACACACTACACACTAACACACTAACACACACTAACACACACTAACACAATAACACACACTAACACAATAACACACACACACTCTCACACACACACACACACTAGCACACTAACAAACACAAACACACACACACACACACACACACACACACACACACAC
>CM060324.1:44046544-44049044 GCA_030674155.1 Stramonita haemastoma
TCTCTCTGTCTCTCTCTCTCTCTGTCTCTCTGTCTCTCTCTGTCTCTGTCTCTCTCTCTCTCTCTCACCACACACACACACATGTACACTCTCTCCATTCCTCCCGAGCCCCCCCCCCCCCCCCCCCCCCCCCCCCTCTCTCTCTCTCTCTACGCATCTGCCACCTAAACATAAACCATGCAGTAAATAAAATCGAAGATATTTCAACACTCATCACAAATCAAGGCAAACCATTTCACATACTGGGTCTTTCTGAGTCAAGAATTTCAAAACATATAACAGACACGGACATATATATTCCAGGTTACAAAATCCTATGAAGAGATCCACAGCATTCCAAAGAAACTGGGATCTTAATCTATATTAGGGCCTAGTGAATCAGTAACATTTAAACATCTTCCCCATCTAGAATGTCATGAAGTAGAATCTATCTGGATTGAAGTTTCTGTAAAAGGTACATCCCCTATTGTAATTGGGTTTTGTTACAGAAATCCATCAGAAAGAAAAAATTGGACAGACAAATTTGACTCCATGATGAATGAAGTCCTATTAGAATCAAGGGAAGTAATCTTACTGGGTGACTTCAATATTGACCTACCAAATTACGAACTCACTCAATCTTCACCAATTAGTCAATTCACCCACAAGAGTCACATCAAATTCAAGCACAATAATTGATCACAATTACGTATCTAACCCTAAAAACATCATAGAAACATGTGTCCCTGTCTATAACTGCAGCGATCACTATCCAGTCTGTGCCACATGGTCAAAAAAAGGAACAAAAATTCCCAAACCTGGACATAAAACTATAACCTATGTTCCTTTGCAAAGTTTAATGAACAGCTTTTTCTCCTAGATCTATGCAAGTCCACACTCTCGGAAACATTCAACATTACTGATCCAGACTTAGCTATTGAGTTCTGGATAAAGACATTCACTGAAATCTATAACAAACTTGCCCCACTAAAAACCATTAGAATCAAACACGTTCCCAAGCCGCCTTGGCTCACAAAGGAACTAGAGGAAGCATGTTATCTTAGAGATTTTCTAAAAGAACACAAATATTATGAGGAATCAAAAAAATTAAGAAATGCCATAATCTCACAAAAACGGCGGGGAAAAAAAGAAATATTTCCAAGACTTACTATCTTCCAAACAAAATTCAAAGACAGTATGGCGAGCAATAAATCAAATAACTAACAATCAATCATCTTCCAAATCAAATGTAATCAAAGACATCTCTGCTGAAAAACTTAACAACCACTTCATCAATGTTTCTTCTAACATAATCAGCAATGATAACTCAGAATCCAATGACCTCGATAAATTAACACAATACTGCCAAGAAAAGCTTATACCTTCAAAACTTCACCTACCATTCATGTCTGTTTCAGAGGTCTATAACTATCTGACTCACCTCAAACAATCAAAAACACGTGGTCTTGATGGAATAGACAGCAATATATTAAAATTATCAGCTCCAGTTATCACAGACACACTAACATATATATATACAACCTCTGCCTTGATAAGAACTATTTCCCCAATGCCTTCAAATGTGCTAAAGTGATCCCCATCTACAAGTCTGGTGATACCTCAGATCCTTCAAACTATAGACCAATCTCTATTATACCTATCCTTTCAAAACCCCTGGAAAAACATGAATAAACACTTAGTCCATCATATTGAAACAAATAACTTACTTCATCCTAATCAGTCTGGATTTAGACAAAAGCACTCATGCCATACAGCACTAATCAGTCTTGTAGACAATTGGCTATCAAACATTAATGACAATAAATTTTGTGGAGTATTATTTGTTGATTTCAAAAAAGCGTTTGATACAATTGACCACAAACTTCTCCTTAAAAAGCTAGACCTGTATAACATTTCAACAAAAACCATACAACTACTAGATTCCTATCTTACAAACAGGCAACAGTGTGTCTCAATAGCTACATCAACATCCAAACAAAAAACCATTCATTATGGAATACCCCAGGGATCCATATTGGGACCAATTCTCTTTTCATTATACATAAATGACCTCCCTTTACATATCCATTCCAAATGTAAACTATTTGCTGATGACACAACCATACATACGAGTCATAACAACATTGACTATCTTGCAACCATATTACAAAAAAGCACTGACGAACTTGTCAAATGGACAGAACAAAACCACATGTCTATTCATCCCCAAAAAACAAAATGCATGCTTATCACCACCAGACAAAAGCGACAGAATTTATCACATAAACTGTTTAAAATTTACATAAAAAATGAAGCAATTGAACAAATCTCTCACCACAAAGTACTAGGAGTAACAATGGATGAAAATCTCAGCTGGTTCTACCACATATCTCATCTATGCAAATACTTGTCCCAAAAAGTTTACCAGTTGACTAAAATTAAACACTTTCTTGACTTCAACTCAAGGAAACTGTTCTTTCAAGCTTATATACAATCCTCAATAGACTAAGCAGCAACCCTG
>CM060324.1:44059044-44075052 GCA_030674155.1 Stramonita haemastoma
AAAGACTGAAAGGGTTAACGTAAGCCCTGTGAGGACAGGGGAAGAATAAAACGAAATAATGCAGATGCTCATCTGTAATCCTCGAAGTTAAGATCATCATCATCATCATCCCTCCCTCTCTCTCTGCCTCTTTCTCCTTGCTCTCTCTCTCTCTCTCTCTCTCTCTCTCTCTCTCTCTCTCTCTCTCTCTCTCTCTCTCTCTCTCTCTCTCTCTCTCTCTCTCTCTCTCTCTCTCTCTTTGCCCCTCTCCCCCCCCCCTCCCCCAGTGGAAAGATTCCTTTTGTGTTCCGTTATATTATTTAACTTTAAATTTAAGGCATATAATTATTTCCCTTAGCATGAAGCCTATTGATGACATGAACCTGCAAATGTGTGTGTGTGTTAAAAAAAAAAGTATATTTTTTATTCTTTTATATCAAGGTTAATGGGATAGGCACTCTTGTACTTTTTTACATCCAGTCCTCGTGTGTATGCAGTTTTGTAAATGTCATCTGTTCCCACCGGCACACGATGGCCTACTCTTACGAAAACATCGTGTGTGTGTGTGTATGTGTGTGCGTGTGTGGGACAAGGAAAAAGAACAAAAACGGGTGGCACTGCTCTTGTGGCGACACGCTCTCCCGATGAGAGCAGCCAGAATTTCATGCAGAGAAATCTGCTGTAACATAAAGTGGTAATAAATAAATAAGTAAATGAACAAATAAACAAATAAATAAATAAATAAGGTGTGCTCCATGTTTTCACCAGGTGTGCCATGGCTGTGGGCGCAGCTGGACAGAAAGCCCTTGGAACAAACAGGGCGACAAGAAGTAATAAATAAATGAACAAATAAATAAATAGGGTGTGCTCCATGATTCCACCAGGTGTGCCATGCTGTGGGCGCAGCTGGACAGAAAGCCCTTGGAACAAACAGGGCGACAAGAAGTTCCAGTGCTACCAGACCAGGCTGAAGGCATGGAAGGAATCGCAACAGACTGAAGGGGGGGGCCCTTCTCTCAGCTGGACCATGAGAAGGATTTTAGGTGAGAGCAAATTTATAACTCTCTATGCTGATGTGGGGACGGATAGCTCAGTGGTCAGAGTACTCGCTTTCCACCAGCCAGTGTTAAGCAGCATCGAGCGTGGTCACCAGTTGGATGTGTAACCAGGTGGTTTTGTGCAGCTCTATGTGTGAGAGCTTATTGGGCATTTTGTTTTGGTTTTAAACAGCCAAACAGATAATTGGTATGGTCAGAATGTATGAAAGCTTTGGTTCTTTACACAAAGTATTGTGGTTTTGTTATGCGTATGATATATTTGTAGTTTTATATGAAGTTGTTGGCTGAATCTCCTTGATTTTCATAGTTCATATGTAACTACTTCATTGAACATTATCTATTCCATTTTGTTCCTATGATTTTATTGTTAGTGGGATGAGATGAGATATATCTTATTGTAATGATTTTTGGTATTTATCAAGATGGAGTACTCTCCCTTGCATTGTGAGCGCAAAGAGTCAGTCTGATCTAGGAAAGAGAATCTTTAATAATAACTTTAATAAATCATATTATTTATTCATATTAATGGATAAGATTCTTGATAAACTGATCTTGACTAGATTTAACCCAACCACAGTGAAGATTCTTTATTTTCATTGTAAATTAGTATTCTTCACCTGTTGCATCATATCAGTATCGGTACATTATAAGTACATCGAAATCACAGCTAGCAAAGCAGTTCTAACTCCTATGTAAAGAAATCTTTTATAAATTTTAGTGTGCGATTGAAAAGCATGTAGAATCAACTATATTTAGATAAGTAAAATATAATTTAATTTAAGTTATAAGAGATGTAAGGCATACGACCCGTTTGAAACACGATGATACTGAATTTCTGCCCCAGCACTCTCCCCTTCAGTCCTGTCAGCCGGTTTTCCGGCAATAGCGGTACCAGAGGAGGGTTTGTTTAGAGTGATTCGTCATGCTGCTAACTGGCATCAACGCATTCTGGAAAATAGTTTTGATGTGGCAAACACTTCTTTTCCTTTCCCACAAGAATGTTTATACAGCTTTGTGTGTGTGTGTATGTAAAATTTACCGAGGTACCCATTTTGCACTCCATTGCACCTCAGAAACCCAGGAATTGAAAGAAAATTTTATTGTGCCGGTTTTCTCCTTAGAGGACTGAAGGGTAGCAGGAAGCTGAGCCAGAAAACTGGCTTACCATACTGAAAGGGTTAAGGAAGACGTCTAAACACGTCACCAGTGTGCATGTCTTTTTAATATTTCTCATCCTATTCCTATTTCTGATCTGTTCCTAGCCATTCTTTAACTTCTATTACATTCTAGAGGGCCAGACTGCAACAAGATCATGAGTTCTGTATGCTTATCTGCTCTAATCAACAACAACAACAACAAATGTTTTTAAACAATTTTAAATAATTAAATAATTGAATAAATAAAATAAGCTGCAGTAAAACACAGAAACCTAGACAAGAGGGAAAAAACCGTATACCAGTAACTAAAATGCAACATATCCTCTTCTTCTGCATTACCTTAACGTGTGTGCAAGATGTTCTATCACTATAGAGTGATATGGATGTATTCTTCGTGTTAGCAGTTAACTGTTGAGTGATATTGTGGATGTATTTATGTTAGCAGTATAACTATAGACTGATATTATGGATGTTCTTATGTTAGCGGTTATAACTATAGAGTGACATGGATGTATTTATGTTAGCAGTTAAGTGTAGAGTGATGTATGTTAGCAGTATAACTATAGAGTGATACTATGGATGTATTTATGCTAGTAGTGTAACTGTAGAGTGTATTATGGATGTATTTATGTTAGTAGTATAACTATAGAGTGCTATTATGGATGTAAACATGTTACCAATGTAATATAGTGATATTATGGATGTATTAAAATTATAAGTTATATATATATATATATATATATATATATATATATATATATATTATATAAAATATATATATATATATATATATATATATATATATTATATATTATATATATATCAAAATTTTGTCATCTGCTCCTACCAAACAGATGGTCTCTCTTCCAAAAAGGGGCGGAATGGGGTTTTAACGTGCGTGCAATGCGTGGGTTCGCACACGGGCCTCCGTTCTACTTAAATCTTGGTCAAGTAGAGTATATATAGTACTATAGTGGGTCAAATAAGAGTAGCCTATATAGAATCTAGAGTAATATATATATGTATATTAGCAGTTAACTGTAGTGATATTGTGGATATTTTATGATAGCATTGTAACTGTAGAGTGATAATATGGATGCATTCATGTTAGCAGTGTGATTATATTATAGTGATATTATGGATGTGTTCATGTTAGCAGTATAACTATAGAGTGACATTATGGATGTATTTATGTTAGCTATGTAATTATAGAGTGATATCATGGATGCATTCATGTTAGCAGTGTAATTATATTATAGTGATATAGATGTGTTCATGTTAGTAGTATAACTATAGTGATATTATGGATGTATAGATGTAGCTGTAGCCTACTCTTACGCATGTATTTATCTTAGCAGTGAAACGGTAGCATAGTATGATGGATGTATCTATTCTGGTGTCACATGGATGTATCTATTCTGGTGTCACATGGATGTATCTATTCTGGTGTCACATGGATGTATCTATTCTGGTGTCACATGGATGTATCTATTCTGGTGTCACATGGATGTATCTATTCTGGTGTCACATGGATGTATCTATTCTGGTGTAATATGGACGTATCTATTCTGGTGTAACGTGCAAGTGTGGTGTATCTTTATGGTTTGTTATAACAGTGCAAGTGTACTTTTATGGGGTTATTTTAGCAGTGCAATTTACTGTAGTTTTATGATTTTAGCAGTGCAAGTTTACTGTATGTAGTATTATGGTTTATTTTAGTCGTGTTAGTTAAGGACTTTATTTTAGCAATGGAAATGTAGTGCAGTTTTATTTATTATAGCAGTGGAAGTGTTGTGTAGTTTTATAAGTTTATTTTGGAAGTGCATCAGTAGTCTAAACTTATGGATATATTTCAGCAGGTTTGTGTGGTATAGTTTTATTGGATAATTTTAGCAGTGCAAGTGTACTTTTATGGATTTATTACACTAGTGCAAGTGCAGTTTTATGTTTTTTTTCAGTAGTACAATTGTAGTGTAGTTTTACGGGGTTATGTTAGCAGGGCAGGTGTAGTGCCGTTTTATTCTATCTTATTTAACAGTGTAAGTGTAGTGCAGTTTGACAGGTAGCAGTGCAGGTGTGGTACATGGTAGTTTTATTTTTAGCAGTGCAGGTGCGGTAGTTTTATTTTTAGCATTGTATGTGTAGTAGTTTATTTTTTAGCAGTATAGGTGTAGTAAAGCTTTATTTTAGCAGTGTTGTGCAGTTTTATAGGTTTTTAAAATTTTTACTTTTAGTGTAGTGCAGTTTTATAGGTTTATACTTTTAGCAGTGTACTGCAGGTTTATACTTTTAGCAGTGTACTGCAGTTTTATAGGTTTATACTTTTAGCAGTGTACTGCAGTTTTATAGGTTTATACTTTTAGCAGTGTATTGCAGTTTTATAGGTTTATACTTTTAGCAGTGTACTGCAGTTTTATGGGTCTATACTTTTAGCAGTGTACTGCAGTTTTATAGGTTTATACTTTTAGCAGTGTACTGCAGTTTTATAGGTTTATACTTTTAGCAGTGTACTGCAGTTTTATGGGTCTATACTTTTAGCAGTGTACTGCAGTTTTATAGGTTTATACATTTAGCAGTGTACTGCAGGTTTATACTGTTAGCAGTGTACTGCAGTTTTATAGGTTTATACTTTAAGCAGTTTACTGCAGTTTTATAGGTTTATACTTTAAGCAGTGTACTGCAGTTTTATAGGTTTATACTTTAAGCAGTGTACTGCAGTTTTATAGGTTTATACTTTTAGCAGTGCACTGCAGTTATATACTTTTACAAGTGTAGTGCAGTTTTAAGCTTTTAGCAGTGTACTGCAGTTTTAAGTTTTCAGCAGTGTACTGCAGTTTTATACTTTTAGTAGTGTACTGTAGTTTTAAGTTTTCAGTAGTGTTAAAGTTAAAGTCTGTCCCGAGCCATAAGGCTCATCAGGCCGGTGCTTATCCCGGTTTCTGTGGCGTTAAGCGACTGAGAGTCATAGACTCCCCCCTGGATAGGACGAGTCTATGCAGGTTAACCCCCAACACAAGGTTGGTACCCCTTTTACACCTGGGTGGGGTGAGAAAATAGCCGTAAAGTGCCTTTTCCAAGGGCACAACGCCATAGTG
This sequence comes from Stramonita haemastoma, assembly GCA_030674155.1. Taxonomy (NCBI): domain Eukaryota; kingdom Metazoa; phylum Mollusca; class Gastropoda; order Neogastropoda; family Muricidae; genus Stramonita; species Stramonita haemastoma. The sequence continues at coordinate 44,064,334 of CM060324.1, forward strand.
GAATAGCTGGGATGAACCCGCAACCTTTAGATTACGAGTACAACGCCCTAACCACTAGGCCACAGCGGCGGCTTTTTAGTAGTGTACTGCAGTTTTATACTTTTAGTAGTGTACTTCAGTTATACAAGTTTATACTTTAAGCAGTATACTGCAGTTTTATACTTTTAGCAGTGTACTTCAGTTATATAAGTTTAAACTTTTAGCAGTATACTGCAGTTTTATACTTTTAGCAGTGTGCTTAGTTTTATAAGGTTTATACTTTTTATGCATATAGCATCATGCACATTTGATGTGTGTCATAGAAAAGCATTTCAAATTTTTGAGTCAACAAGTAGAAAAAGCTTCTTTTTTTCCTTATTGTTATTTTTTCTTTATTTCATTGATTGAAACAAAGTATATGTCTTTTTTTTGTGGATTGAAAAATCATTCCATGATGATACAAAATTTCTCCTTATTTGCTTTAGTATGCATACTCTGTTGGATTGAATAAAAACATTAAAAAAAAAAAAAAGGTTTTTTACTTTTAGTGTACTGCAGTTTTATTATTTTTAATTATATTTATACTTTTAGCATTGTACTTCAGTTTTATAGGTTTATACTTTTAGCGCAGTGTTATAGGTTTACACATTTAGCAGTTTTATACATTTAGCAGTTTTATAGGTTATACTTTTAGCAGTGTACTGCAGATTTATACTTGTAGTAGTGTACTACAGTTTTATACTTTTAGCAGAGTACTACAGTTTTATAGGTTAATACTTCTAGCAGTGTACTTTAGTTCTATAGGATTATACTTTTAGCACTTTACTGTAGCTTTATACTTATAGCAGTGTACAGCAGTTGAATAGGTTTATGTTTTTAGTAGTGTAGTGCAGTTTTATAGGTTTATACAAGTGTACTGCAGTTGAATAGGTTTATATTTTTAGTGTAGTGCAGTTTTATAGGTTTATATTTTTAGTAGTGTAGTGCAGTTTTATAGGTTTATACAAGTGTACTGCAGTTGAATAGGTTTATATTTTTAGCAGTAGTATAGTGCAGTTTTATAGGTTTATACTTTTAAGTGTACTGCAGTTTTATAAGGATTATACTGTTAGCAATGTACTGTAGTTGTATAGGTTCATACTTTTTCAGTTTTATGTGTTTATGCTTTTAGCAGTGTACTGCGGTTTTATAGATTATATACTTTTAGCAGTGTTCTGCAGTTTTATAGGTTGATACTTTTAGCAGTGTACTGCGGTTTTATAGATTTATACTTTTAGCAGTGTTTTGCAGTTTTATACTTTTAGCAGTGTGCTGCAGTTCTATAGATTTATACTTTTAGCAGTGTACTGCAGTTCTATAGGTTTCTACTTTTAGCAGTGTATTGCAGATTTTATTCTTTTTGCAGTGTACTGCAGTTCTATAGGTTTATACTTTTAGCAGTGTACTGCAGTTCTATAGGTTTATACTTTTAGTAGTGTACGGCAGTTTTACACTTTTAGCAGTGTACTGTAGTTTTATACTTTAAGCAGTGTACTGTAATTGTATAGGTTTATACTTTTAGCAATGTACTGCAGTTTATAGGTTTACACTTTTAGCAGTATACTGCAGTTTTATACTTTTAGCAGTGTACTGCAGTTTTATAGGCTTATACTTTTAGTGTGCTGCAGTTTATGTTTGTACTTTTAGCAGTATACTGCAGTTTTATACTTTTAGCAGTGTACTGAGTTTTATAGGCTTATACTTTTAGTGTGCTGCAGTTTTATGTTTGTACTTTTAGCAGTAGTACCCAGTTTTAAAGTTTATACTTTTAGCAGTATACCGCATTTTAAATTTTTTAGCAAAATACTGCAGTATTAATAGGTTTATACTTTTAACGCAGTGTAATAGGTTTATACATTTAGCATTGTATACTAGCAGTTTTTATACATTTCAGTTGATACTGCAGTTTTATACTTGTAGTGTACTGCAGTTTTATACTTTTAGCCGTGTACTTCAGTTTTATACTTTTAGCTGTGTACTTCAGTTTTATACTTTCAGCAGTGTACTGTAGTTTTAGCAGTGTACTGTAGGTTTATAGCCGCCGCTGTGGCCTAGTGGTTAGGGCGTTGTACTCGTAATCTAAAGGTTGCGGGTTCGATCCCAGCTATTCCGCTATGGCGTTGTGCCCTTGGAAAAGGCACTTTACGGCTATTTTCTCACCCCACCCAGGTGTAAAAGGGTACCAACCTTGTGTTGGGGGTTAACCCTGCGATAGACTGGCGTCCTATCCAGGGGGGAGTCTATGACTCTCAGTCGCTTAACGCCACAGAAACCGGGATAAGCACCGGCCTGATGAGCCTTATGGCTCGGGACAGACAGACTGTAGGTTTATACTTTTAACAGTGTACTGCAGTTTTATAGTTTTAGCAGTGTACTGCAGTTTAACAGGTATATATTTTTAGCAGTGTACTATAGTTTTATAGGTTTATTCTTTAAAGTGTAGTGCAGTTTTATAGGTTTATACTTTTTAAGTGTTTTTTAAGTGTACTGCAGTTTTACAGGATTATACTTTTAGCAATGCACTGCAGTTTTATAGGTTTATACTTTTAGTAGTGTATTGCAGATTTATACTTGAAGCAGTATACTGCAGTTTTATAGATTTATACTTTAACAATGTACTCCAGTTTAATAGGTTTATACTTTTAGCAGTGTACTGCCGTTTTCTAAGTGTTTACTTTCAGTGTACCGCAGTATTAAAAGTTACTTTCAGTGTACTGCAGTTTTATAAATGGTTTCTTTTAGAAGTTTCAGGTGTAGTGCAATTATATAGGCTTTTAATATCAACGGTGTAAATGTAGTAGTTTTTATAGTACTCTTCCAGTGATGTTGTGTCTTTAAAGGTATGCTTTTCAGCAGTGTAGGGATAGTACAGTTTTGTAAGTTAAAAAAAAAAATTTAAGTGCAAGTACAATGCAATTTTGTAGGTTCATTTTTTTCGCATTTCAAGTCCAATGCAATTTTACAAGTTTATTTTTAACAGTTCAGTTTCATACGTCTACTTTTACATCAGTGTATATGTAGTGCAAGTTTTATAGCTTCTTACTTTTGGCAGTATAAATTCAGTGGTTTTACAGGTTTATTTTAGCAATGTAAATGTAGCATTTTATTAAAGCAGTTTGAGGTGGTGTCAAGATGTTCACCATCCTAACAAATAATCTACCAGGTTCTTGGTAAATTTCTATCCTTGCTTTTTATCTTCCTGGTTTAACAAGATTTTAGTTTAACAAGAAAAGTCAAACAGAATGTCGAAGTCCTTCCAATAAGGCTATATACCATGGCCCCTATGTCCAAATGCACACACAATATCTTGCACAAACATGATTTTAAAAATCCATTAAGCCATTTCCTGCTGGGTAGGAAAGGATGACAGAATGAATGCATGTGCACAGGTGTTGTGTTTAAACACCATCCCTGAAGTCAGGATACAGCTACCTAAATTGGAAGGGCTGGGAGGAGGGGAGCATTTTGAAAAAGGTTCACACACTTACCATTGTTGAACCCTTAACTTTAGTCAAGGAACATTCAACCCAAATTTTTAGTAGTTATAAGTGCTTTTAAGGGTTTTTTTTGGCAAAGTTAATTTTTACAGATTTTAGCAGTGCGTTTTGTTTCACGGATTTTTGGTGTACAAGTCTAGTATAGTTTTATGGATTAGGGCAGTGTAAGTGTGTAGTTAATAGATTTTTTTGCGGAGTAGTTTTTGGTTTTAGTTTTATTAATGCAAGTGAAGGGTAGTGTTATGGGCTTATTCTATCAAAGTGTAGTTTTAAAAGTTTATATTACAAGCGAGTGTTATATGAGTTTATTGTAGCAATGTACATGTAGTTTCCTGTGCATGCGAGTAGTTTTCTTTTTATAATTTTTAGCAGTGTACCAGATGTAGTTTTAATTTGTTTATGTGGTTTTATTTTACCAGTTTTATCAGTAGTATAGATTTATTTTACCGGTGTAATCATGTCGAATTTTTTTTATAAAGTGTAGTGTTATGAATTTATTTTACTAGTGTAATCATAGTATGGATTTATCTTTTTTAGTGGAAGTGCAGTTATTTAGATTTATTTTACCAGTGTGAAAGTATTGGTTTAATTTTTATTTTATTTTATGGATTTATTTTACCAGTGTAAGAGTATGGGTTTAATTTTTCAGTGAAATTTTATGGATTTATTTTACCAGTGTAATCATAGTCTGGAATTACTTTATCAATGTAGATGTATGGATTTTTTTTTCTCCATTTTTATTAAGGATTTAGTTTAGCAATGAATGTGTACAGTGGCTTTTAAGATTTATTTTAGAAGTGTCCCATTTTGATAACTGATTTATAGCCCATCCACCAAGTCAGAATGAGTCTTTCTTGATTACTTAATGTTGGATGGAAAAATGGTCGTATAAGCATTAATCTCACTACTGGTGAACCTCAGAGCTCTGAGAAACAAAAGTTTGTAAATGTATAACACACTTCTGCACACTCACACCTCACAAACAGGCAACACCATGTGCATATGCAAGTCCCCTTCACAGGGATGCAAAACTGAAAAGGGGGGGGGGGATGGTTTATGTTATTATGGGTTAGTACTGGAGTGTTTTATATTTGGGGGGAAGGGGGGCCATGATGATGCAACAAAGTAACACTGTCCACAGCTTCAGTTTGACCACTGGTAAGGTGCTCAAGCAGAATTCCAAACAACTTTTAAAAATTCAGCCCATTAAAAAAGCAAAAAGATTTCAAAATGGATGTGCTGGGCCTGACTTGTCAGGCACACCAGACACATGTGCTCTTCATGTGACAGGATCCAGAAAGAAAACGCCAGCCTGCCTATCTCTGGCAGAAAACATTTTTGATAAAAGTGACTGTGCTTTACTTCGTCCCCTCCCCTAAGTGCTAAAATTGAAGCCATGGAAAACACTGCTGATTCTAAACTAAAATAGACGTCATTGTTCACTGTTCACTGTCCACAGGGAAAGACTTCTGCGCACTCCCTGGTTTGTTTCTGAACAAAGGGAGTTATGTGCAGCAGTTGTCTGCCCCTGCTGCTGTGGTCTGGTGGTACAGCAGACGTGTGCTGCCTGCCCCCTCTTCCTTCCCTCATGTCCGGACAGACACCATCTGCACACACCAGAGGTCAAGTCAAAGTCAACATTTTATTTCCAGATGGTACAGTGAGTAAGCAATAAATTTGCTTTTTTTCAAATCATATCAGTCACCAGGACACATCAGTCACCCACTACCTACATAAATAAGATAACTATCATGCACACAGGTGTTGCGTTTAGACACTATGCCTTCAGTAGGAATGTGGCTACCTAAATGTTTGGGGGGGGGGGGGGGGAATAAACAGTTGCATACACAAAAAATCTCACCAGGTGAACAAACAAACAAAAAAAAGAAATGACATTTTGTCACACAAGTGTTGTGTCGTCACACCCAGTGGTCTGAAGATCAACTTTAGCACTGTGATGAAATGCCAGAGCTGGGAAATGCCAACTTGTGACATGCTAAAGCAGTTTCAAACTCTTGCCCCCCCCCCCATCTCCCCTCAAGGCCTATGTTATTTATCACACATACAGCAAAGACACTTGTTTTGTTAGCTGCTCCTCTGTTATGTAATACAGCCTCCCCACTCTGCTTTCCTCTGTTACACAGGAGTCAATGCACAGTTTCTGCCTTGCTTTGTTGGTCTGAACTCCAAATGACAAAAATCCTTCAGTGTTAGAGCAATGATTTGCAAAGACCTTACTGTGTGTGCGCCAAATTCATATTTACCTCCTTTTTTTATATTTACCTCCCTTCAAGAGTTTGTTCTCTGATATTCCTTGTTAAGTTTCATCCATGCACATGCATGCATTTGAACACTTAATTTTCCACACAAAAATTTATCAGTAGTTTCATAATCATCCTTCATGAGAATACCTTTGATAGACAAGCTTCAACTTTCAAGAGTTTTCCAGGAGGTGTATGTCACAGCTTGTCATTTTTCAAAAGGATGCAAGATCTTCTAGTCAATCTTCCTTTAAAAAATTTTTTTTTACACCAAAATTAGCAAAAACAGAATTCCGTTTGAAACGGAACAATCCATCTTCTGGTTTATAGCCCAGTTTGATGAGAAAGTGAAACTCCATGTCAAAGTCCCTCAGATCCAGACTGTAAACTGAGGCCCTCTGTGTGAATGCACACAGAACATGTTATGCACACATCAAAAACCCATTCTGCTTTTCAGAAGAGCAGGCCATTTCATGTGGAAAGGAATGGATGACTAAACTTAAAAAAAAAAAAGCATTAAAAAAACAATGCACACAGGTGTCCCGTTTTGACACCATCCATGAAGCAGAATCTGACTATCTTAATCCCTTTTTGTCCCATCATTACACTGAGCAGTCTCATTCTCCACACCAAGCAAATTTTGAGTGATGACTGCTGAAACAGGGTGAGGTCAAAAAATGCTTTAGTTAAAATTATTTTTTAACATTTTAATTATGTTTCTGTTTCCCCAATGGAATTTAGCTTAGTTGATTCTACTGATGCAGGTGTGTGTGTGTGTGTGTGTGTGTGTGTGTGTGTGTGTGTGTGTGTGTGTGTGTGTGTGTGTGTGTGTGTGTGTGGTGTGCTTGCGCATGCGTGAGCGAGCGTGCATGTATGTCTGTGTGCGAGTGAGTCCGCGCATGTATGTGTTTAACAAATGTTACCTTTTATCATGTGCATTCAAATTTATAGATGTCTTAACTATTAGTAGTGTTGAATATATTTTTTATTCCTTGTTAAACAAATATCTTTTAATAGAGGTGTATGTATGTATGTTTGTGTGTGTGTGTGTGTGTGTGTGTGTGTGTGTGTGTGTGTGTGTGTGTGTGTGTGTGTGTGTGTGTGTGTGTGTGTGTGTGTGTGTGTGTGTGTGAGTGTGAGTGAGTGAGTGATGAGTGAGTGAGTGAGTGAGTGAGTGAGTGAGTGAGTGTGGGTGTGTGCGCACATGCGTGCGTGCATGTGTGTGTGTGTGCGTGTGGGAGTGTGTGTGTTTGTGTTTAACAAAATGTTAACTTTTATCACGTGCATTCAAATTTATCGAAATTTATACATGTCTAACTTAGTAGTGTTGAGTGTTTTATTCGTTGCTGAACAGATTTCTTTTAGTAAAGGTGTGTGTGTGTGTGTGTGTGTGTGTGTGTGTGTGTGTGTGTGTGTGTGTGTGTGTGTGTGTGTGTGTGTGTGTGTGTGTGTGTGTGTGTGTGTGCGTGTACGTGCATGCATGTGTGTGTGTATGTGTTTAACAAATGTTATTTTTTGTGTGTGTTTAAATTATTTCTCTATTTCTTATTAGCTGTTCAGATATGCTTTTAATCACTGCAAAACAAATTTCCTTTGATAGAGGATAATAAAAGAGTTGAATTGTTGTGAAATTTGTTGTGCATGATGGCCCAATAATTTTGAAAACGTTGTAAATGCATGTGGAAAAATCTGGTTAGTTTCTGTATCTACTCAGGATCTACCACCCTGAACTTGACAAATTTATTGTTGTTGTTGTGCGTTCCCCAGCTTATGAATCTGGGGGTCACCCAGAATGCGCACTCTGACTCACTCATCCCACCTGGGAATAACGGTGAGATTGAAACTGCACACTGAATGAAGTTTGCGTGTATAACTGTTTTCAAGTACCTCGCCATACAGGCAGCCAAACTCTGACTTCAGAGGAACCATGACAGTGACCCTGCCCCCTCACACTCTGACCTCAGATGTGGATTGTTTCATGTGGTCTGGTAGTGCTGCTTTCAGTCAGCATTGACACGCTTTCGTCTCCACTCACACTGCTGTCAGTGTCGATTCCAATTCCATCACTGTTATTCTCATCTGAATCAGGCTCCCCCCACCCATCATCAGAGCTCTCAGTGTCGTACCCACTGACCTCATTCATGAACAGTGCAATGTGGTTTCCTATATGAAACTGAATAATGAATTCTGAAAGATAGAATCACTACACACATGTACACGCAGAGACTTACCATCAGAGTTACTGACTGCAGTGTCAGAGAGAATGTCTCATCCACGTCTTTGGCTGTCTTGATAACACCAACCCTGTAAACACAACACCAACCTTGTAAACACACACACCAAAATCTTTGAGTGCAACATGTACACTGGTGCGCAAAAGCATCCCACCCAAAACAACAACAACAAACAAAACAAACAAAAAAAACCACTCTCCAAAAGAAACAAAAAACCCAACACTTTCACATACTAACACATCTCTCTCTCTCTCAACTAACACATACATCACACACACACACACACACACACCACACACACACACACACACACACACAACACACAACACACACAAAACACCACACACACACACACACACACACACAATTCAGTCATTCGGATGAGACTAGAAACCGAGGCCCTGTGTGCGAACGCACGCAGAACATCTTGCATACACGTTAAAACCCCATTCCGCCTTTCGGAAGAGCAGGCCATCATGTGCCGGTAGGAGCAGATGACAAAATTATAAAAAACCAGCATGCACACAGGTATCATGTTTAGACACCATCCCTGATGAAAAAAAAAAATGGGTAGGCGCTGCACTTGAGGCGACACGCTCTCCCGGGGAGAGCAGTCCAAATTTCACACAGAGAAATCTGCTGTGACATAAAGTGGTATAAAATAAACAAAAGGATGGTTCAGTGCTCTTTAGGTAATGCACCCATCTCCAAAGCGAAAGCTGCAGGTATCATCCTTATAATCCTAATTTCTCCTCATTCACAAGACCTCAAGTAATGGTCTGGGTGCTAGTCTTTTAGATGAGATCATTAAGCAAATTTGCTATGATATTCAATACAACACACACAAAAATATAGCTTTCCTATCACTGCCTGCATTTCAACAAAAAAACAACAACAGCATATCACAGCTGAACACACTTCTTTCACAAGTGATATACACAAACAAGAAAATGACAGTATTTCTGAGAAAATATGACAGTTAAATGTCATTGTGAACAGCTGTAAGTTCCTTTAACTTACCTAATAAAAGCTAGATCCCACAGAAAAATTTGTTTCAAACACTTTAGAATAGCTAGGCTTTTTTATATGTTGATAGCTATTACATGACACACATTTTATTTCAAACACTTTAAGATATCTAAATTTTATATGTTGATAGCTATTACATTACACACATTTTATTCCAAACACTTTAAGATATCTAAATTTTATATGTTGATATCTATTACATGACACACATTTTATTTCAAACACTTTAAGATATCTAAATTTTATATGTCAATATCTATTACATTACACACACTTTATTTCAAACATTTTTAAGATATCTAAATTTTATATGTCGATATTACATTACACACATTTTATTTCAAACACTTTAAGATATCTAAATTTTATATGTCGATATCTATTACATTACACACATTATATTTCAAACACTTTAAGATATCTACATTTTATATGTCAATATGACAGACGCTATAACCAAGCAGTTAACATCATCGGACTTCAATCCCGTGGGTTTGAATCTCGGCGGCGGCCAGTGAATCAAGGGTGGGGATTTTTACGATCTTCCAGGTCAACAAGTGCAGACCTGCCATTGCCTTAATAATTCCCTTCATATATATATGCACATGTAGACCAAGAAATATACACGTTAAAGATCTCCTAATTCATGATAATGATCAGTGGGTAACAGAAACACAAACGCACCCAGCACACAAGTCAGAATGTGGCTACCTTCATGGTGGGCAAAAACGGTCGCATACGCAAAATCTCATCATTAGTGAACCTTGGAGCTGTAGCCAATGAACAACAAAAAAAATAAAATAAAAAGGAACATCAACATCATTTCTCTTACACTGGGTATCAGGCAGTCTTCTTCACTGCAGGAACACCATGGCTGACCAGACCACCAGCCCTCTCTCCATCTTTTTCTGTCTTCCTTCCTTCCTTCTGCTTCTGGCAGTGCTTCCTTCCTTCCTTCACTCGGCCTCAAGCCTGTCCAGTCTGAGATGTTGTCTGTCCTCCTATCTGTCAATAAATAACAGTAAAAAGAAGCAATGTTTACCTGTAGATAAATAACAGTAAAAAGAAGCAATGTTTACCTGTAGATAAATAACAGTAAAAAGAAGCAATGTTTACCTGTAGATAAATAACTGTAAAAAGAAGCAATATTTACCCATAGATAAATAACAGTAAAAAGAAACAAAATTTACCTGTAGATAAATAACAGTAAAAAGAAGCAAAATCAACCACACACAAATTCAGTATGGGAGAGGGGATGGGATAGCCTAGTGGTCAGAACACTTTTTTTTTTTTTGAATACCTCTTTATGTCACAGCAGATTTCTCTGCATAAAATTCAGGCCGCTCTCCCGGGGAGAGCGAGTCACCACAAGTGCAGCGCCTACCCATTATTTTTTTTCCCCTCAGGGATGGTGTCTAAACACGACACATGTGTGCATGCTGGGTTTATTTTTTTATATTTTGTCATCCGCTCCTACCGGCACACGATGGCCTGCTCTTCCGAAAGGCGGAACGCGGTTTTAACGTGTGCCCGTTCACACACGGGGCATCGGTTTATAGTCTCATCCAAATGACTTTGACATTCAGTTCGATTTTTTTTCGTCAAACTGGGAAAAAAGGGCGAGGCTGGGTATGAACCCAGACACTCACGGTCTACATATTAGCAGGCGAACGTCTTAAC
>CM060324.1:44082652-44087652 GCA_030674155.1 Stramonita haemastoma
TTTCTCTCTCTCTTTCTCTGTTTGTTTGCCTGTCTGTCTCTCTGTCTCCGTCTCTGTCTCTGTCTGTCTTTCTCTCTCTGTCTCTCTCTCTGTCTTTCTCTGTCTCCGTCTCTGTCTCTGTCTCTGTCTCTCCCTCCCTCCCTCCCTCTCTCTCTCTCAACTTTCCCCAGCTGCCAAATCATGACATGCATACATATCAAACGTAGAGGTATAGAAACAATCCACACTCAGGACAGGTCAGACTATGGCGCTATTCGTATGTATCATCAAAGCAGTCAAACCAGTTTTCAGTTGCCTGCCTGTCTGCCTGCCTGCCTGCCTGCCTGCCTGCCTGCCTGCCTGCAGTGCCCCAGACAGTGATACCAGACCCCATCCGCACAGGACTGAACTACTACTAGTCTCTGCCAGGGCTTGTTTTTATTTTGTTTTATTTTATTTTATTTTATTCTTTTATTTCGATGATTATGGTATAAACATTCCTGTGCTTTTTTTAATTTAATTTTTTTTTACATCCAGTCCTCGTGTGTATGCAGTTTTTGTAAATGTTGTCATCTGTTCCCACCGGCACACAATGGCCTACTCTTTCGAAAAGCGGAACAAGATTTAACGTGTGCGCAAGATGTTTTGCGTGCGTTTGCACACAGGGCCTCGGTTTATAGTCTCACCCGAAGGACTTTTGGGGAGAGTGGTGTCGGTGGCAAAATTTTGTAATAAAAAAGCTTTTCTCATAATGAAACAAATGCACATACAGGGTGTGTACTAGGTATCTCCCGACTGTCCTAGTAACAATTGGTAGGTTCAATTCCCTATTGTATCCCTGAAGTTGGAATGTGGCTACCTTAATGGTGGTGGGTGGGGGGAACGTACACACACACACACACACACACACACACACACACACACACACACACACACACACACACACACACACACACACACATACATACACGCACGCTCGCACGCACGCACGCAAGCACACACACATACACACACACGCACACACGCGCACGCACGCACACATGCACACACACACACATAGCCACAACCCCTTCCCTGACACCTTCCCCTCCACCTCCCCCCACCTCCCCTACCGCCACCGAAGGAAAAACTCTTTAGCCTAAGACACAGTTACATAAGGTTTACCGCCACCCTTGCAGGAAGTGGAAAGAAGGAAGGAAGGAAGGAAGGAAGAAAGAAGAAAGGAAGGAAAAAAGAAAGGAAGGAAAAAAGGAAGGAAGGAAGACAGAAAGGAAGAAAGGAAGGAAGAAAGGAATGAAGGAAGAGGAATGAAGGAATGAAGGAAGGAAGGAAAGAAGTATTACGAGGGTGTCAGCACACCTGCCCTGCCACTGCCACTGTCATGTTAAATGTGAGGTTCAGTGACCACGACACGCTTCAGTCAGCGGCTATGGTCAACATGGCATGAAGCAGGATTGGTCACTGGCTGACTGACTGACTGACTGACTGACGGACAGACTGACTGAAACCGGTCACTTCGACTTGCACATCAGGCTACTTAGGCTTTGTTCCAAAAAGGTCGGTGTGTGTGTGGTGTGTGTGTGTGTGTGTGTGTGTGTGTGTGTGTGTGTGTGTGTGTGTGTGTGTGTGTGTGTGTGTGTGTGTGTGTGTGTGTGTGTGTGAGATAGAGACAGAGAGAGAGACAGAGAGAGAGAGACAGAGAGAGAGAGACAGAGAGAGACAGAGAGACAGAGACAGAGACAGAGAGAGACAGAGAGACAGACACACAGAGAGAGACAGACAGAGAGACAGAGACACAGAGAGAGAGAGAGAGAGAGAGAGAGAGAGAGAGAGGAGAGAGAGAGAGAGAGAGAGAGAGAGAGAGAGAGAGAGAGAGAGAGGAAGGAAGGCAAATTCTTTTATTTCTTTTAATTTCTTTTAAATTTTTCTTTTATGTCTCTCTCTCTCTCTCTCTCTCTCTCTCACACACACACACAGAAGAGAGAGAGAGAGAGAGAGAGAGAGAGAGAGGAGAGAGAGAGAGAGAGAGAGAGAGAGAGAGAGAGACAGAGACAGAGACAGAGAGAGAAAGACCTTGAGAGAAGTACTGTGCATGTAATGCCCTCACCATGTAATGGCCCTGACATTGAGCAGAGAGGATTAGGATGGCCTGGCGGTAAAGGGAAGAGTGTGTAGCCGAGTGGTTAAGGCATAGGACTCCTGATCGGTCAGTAATTAATCTGAATGGACAGGTTCCAGTCACCGTTTAGCTGTCGTCTGTCTGTCTGTCTGTTGGGACGGGATAACTCAGGGGTCAGAGCACTCACTTTCCCCAAGGTAAGGTTAAGCAGCATCGAGCGTAGTTCTAATTGGATGGGCGACTGTTTGCGCGCCTTGGCTTCAGTACGGTCCCCAAGTCTACCCAGCTGTCAATGGGTATCTGCCCTTCTTGAGAGTCAGGGAAGGTAAAGCAGCGAAGGAGAGGAGATGGGCGCCGCCCTCCGTATGCTGGCACCTAGAGAAGCCGAGGTTTCTGATGCCTCGCTCCCCTACAACCACATAGGTTATGGAACACTTTTACTTTTGAGTGTGTCTGTATGACTCATTTCAATGGCTTCTTTGTATAGCCAGCCATGTCCTGACTTTAACTAAAAGTTATCTTTTCCTGACAAATTGCGATTTACACACAGCCAGTTACTGCCCTTTTCTACCACCAAAAAAAGTAGCGCCAAATTAATGGCTAATGAAAGTTATTCCCCGTGTGGTGTCAGGTGGTGTCAGGTGGCGCGCGTGCTGTCAAAGTCAAAGTTTATTTCCAGATGGTACATTGTGTGTGTGTGCATGTGTGCGCGCGCGCGCGCGCGCGTGTGTGCGTGTATTTCATCAAGCACTCACTCACCAGCCAAACACCACACGGACATTGACTACAGACCATCAGACCGTCTACATAAACACTCCTTTGTTTCAGAACAACACAACCACCCAACCCAGAATTCTGAAAATAGACCAGCCAGACTCGAACCCAGGCAAGATGATGATGGGAGCCACCAGACGGTCCAACCGGACCAGAAAAGCTTCGCCCAAGTCCAAGAAACGGTCACGGAAAACCCACCACGATCACCACAACGACTCCGAACATCATCAACAACAACAACAGCAACAACAACAATACAGAGCTCAAGAATATCACCTGACTGAAGAACCAGACAGAAGAATTCACGAAAGCAGGAAATCCCACCTCCCCTCCTCCACACCTTCTGGTGTGGGCAGCAGTTCCAGACATGGAGACGTGGGGGACTCTGGCATCGACTCTGGAAACGGTCACGTGGAACCAGACAGTCTCCAAGACAGGCTAGGCCTAGCTCACAGCAGCTCCAACCACGTGAGCACGCCGCGTCAGACAGTTGCGGAGGACAGATACCGTTCTTCTGCTTCTCCTTCTTTTTCTTCGTCCCCGAAGAGACAGACGCGCGCCTCAGAAGCTTCGGTGACGTCCAGTGACAATTCTCCGCTGAGAGAAACCAGCAGTGAAGTGTACGCTTCCGTGACCGCTCTCCAGAATCAGGACCATTCTCAGGAAATCAGGTCCAAACAGAAGAAAAGAAAGAGTGCGAAGGGTGAAGACGCTCTCCCAAAGGCACCCCCCTCGAGGGAAAGACCTGCCACTGTTCTTAACCACGCGCCTCATACAGATGATGCGTCCAGTGCCGACGAGGCATCAGCGGTTGAAGCTCAGTCAAGGACAGATCATACAATCTCACCTCGACCTTCTCACAACTCGGAAACGTCGTCAGTTTCTTCAAACTACGCGGTAGGTCAACCGTTGAGGTCCGAGGAAGAAGAAAACCAAGTTGTTAGGGAGGCGAGGTCTAATCCGAAGGAGAAAAGAGCCAACAAAGTTCTAGAAGAGTCTTCTGAAAGTGAGCAGGACTCCTCCTCTGACTCGAGGCCCGAGGACCGGAAGTCGTTGGATGCCATGTCTGTGACGTCAGAGAGGCGGAAGAGGAGGCGGAAGTTGCAGGCCCGTCTGGAGCAGGCCAAGCACTCTCTGGCTTCTCCGCACATCGACGCTGCTGTGGAGTCTTACGTGAGTCTGATGTCTGTTTATTTGTCTGTTCCTCTGTTCATTTGCCTGTTTATTTGTCTGTTCCTCTGTTTTTTGTCTGTTAATTTGTCTGTTCCTCTGTTCATTTGCCTGTTCATTTGTCTGTTCCTTTGTTTATTTGTCTGATCCTCTGTTCATTTGTCTGTTCCTCTGTTCATTTGCCTGTTCCTCTGTTCATTTGCCTGTTCCTCTGGTCATTTGCCTGTTCCTCTGTTCATTTGCCTGTTCCTCTGTTCATTTGCCTGTTCCTCTGTTCATTTGCCTGTTCCTCTGTTCATTTGCCTGGTCCTCTGGTCATTTGCCTGTTCATTTGCCCATTCCTCTGGTCATTTGCCTGGTCATTTGCCCGTTCCTCTGTTCATTTGCCCGTTCCTCTGTTCATTTGCCTGTTTCCATGTTCATTTGCCTGTTCCCCTATTCATTTGCCTGTTCATTTGCCCATTCCTCTGTTCATTTGCCTGTTCCCCTGTTCATTTGCCCGTCCCTCCGTTCATTTGCCCGTCCCTCCGTTCATTTGCCCGTCCCTCTGTTCATTTGCCTGTTCATTTGCCCATTCCTCTGTTCATTTGCCTGTTCATTTGCCCATTCCTCCGTTCATTTGCCTGTTCCCCTGTTCATTTGCCCGTCCCTCCGTTCATTTGCCCGTCCCTCCGTTCATTTGCCCGTCCCTCCGTTCATTTGCCCCTCCCTATGTTCATTTGCCTGTTCCTCTGTTCATTTGCCTGTTCCTCTGTTCATTTGCCTGGTCCTCTGTTCATTTGCCCGGTCCTCTGTTCATTTGCCTGGTCCTCTGTTCATTTGTCTGTTCCTCTGTTTATTTGCCTGTTAGTTTGCCTGGTCCTCTGTTCATTTGTCTGTTCCTCTGTTTATTTGCCTGTTAGTTTGCCTGGTCCTCTGTTCATTTGTCTGTTCCTCTGTTTATTTGCCTGTTAGTTTG
>CM060324.1:44097652-44109296 GCA_030674155.1 Stramonita haemastoma
TACAGGTGGGAACGGATGACAAAATTGACAAAACAGCATACACGCGGGGACTGGATATAAAAAAGCACATGCATGCTTATTCCATTAATAAAGGAATAAAAGAATAACAAACAAATAATGCTGCTGAAAATCAGATGACAAACTGCTCACTTGCACAACTTTTCCTTAGGATGAGAGTAGCAATGCATTAACGTTTGAGCAACATGATATAGATATAGGAAACATAATGAAAAAATGTAATCATCGTTAGGTTCACATTAATGATCTAGTCAAAGCAAGAAAAAAGATTTACGAAACTATTTTTTCCACATGGAAAGGGAACGTTATATAACTCACGTAGTTTTTTACCCTCTGCAAACTTTAAGTGCCTTCTTCCTGAATGCAATTAAAAGTATAAAAGGATAAAAATATGGAATCTGTATTAGACAGCAAAGAATCTCCGCTGAAATCTGCAATGATCACATTTTGAAGGACATGATCCTGCGTACAGAATGTCAGGATTATCTTACTCTATGAAATAATTCTGCGTATGGCATTGGGGACTGAATAGCTCAGTGGAGCTATTCAGAAATGTCAGGATGATCTTACTCGCACTCGCTTCCCCCTAGCCAAACTTAAGCAGCATCGAGCATGGTTACCAATTGGATGGGTGACCGTTTGCACGCTTCGGCTTCAGTACAGTCCCCCAGTTCACCCAACTGTAAATGGGTACCTGCCCTCTTTTGGGTCAGGGAAGGTGAAGCAGCGAGGGAGAGGAGATGGGCACTACCCTCAATATGCTGGCCCCTAGAGAAGCTGAGGTCTCTGATGCCTCACTCCACAACTACCACATAGGTTATGGGACACGATTACCTTTTTTTTTATTTTTTATATAACCTTATGAAATGATCCTGAATACAGAAATGTCAGGAGGATCTTACTCAATGAGCCTGGAGTTTATTGTTCAGTGAGGAAAAAAAAGTCTCTTCATAAAGGATGCATTTATGAGTATTGACCTTTGAACCGAGAGTGTGTAGTTCTCCCCGGACACATGACAAACTGAGGGGAGGATGATGAAGTCAACCTTGACCTTTCTGACAGATCCTGGAGGTGGAGACCATGCTCAACCAGCGCCAGGCCATCTGCGAACGCCGCCAGAGTGCGCTGCTGGCTCTCGATGAGGTCAGAGGTCAATCAATTGCTGCTTCCGTTTTGTATTTTGTATTTTGTTTTGTATTTTGTATTTTGTACCACTTTATGTCACAGCAGATTTCTCTGCGTGAATTTCATGCTGCTCTCCATGGGGAGAGCGCGTCGCCACAAGTGCAGTGCCTACCCATTTTTTTCTTTTTCCTGTATGCAACTGTATTAATTGTTTCCCTATCAGAGTGGCTTTTTTCTACAGAATTTTGCCAGGGTCAACCCCCTTGTTGCCGTGGGTTCTTTTACGTGCACAAAATAGTGTTCCTCCTGTTGAATTTCTGTCTTTGTCTGTGCTCTTCTTTCCCCCGTCTGTTCTCCATTTTTTTCTTGATGGGGATTTTCTGTCTGGTTTGTTGATGCTTGGTTTAAGATTTTGTTTTAGTGAAGGTTTTTCTTTAATTTTTTTAAAAAGGTTTTCTAAATGTCTGTTTGGTCTGCTCGTTTGTATTATTCTTTTCCTGTTTTCAATGTTTGTCTTTGTCAGTGATCTTTGTTTGGTCTTAGTGGTTCTCTGTATAATTACGTGTATGTGTTTGTTTGTTGTGTTTTTCGTTTCAACTAATGGACACAGTTGAGTAAAGACCTTGCCTCCTTTTAGGAAGTGTGTGTGTGTGTGCGTGTGTGTGTGTGTGTGTGTGTGTGTGTGTGTGTGTGTGTGTGTGTGTGTGTGTGTGTGTGTGTGTGTGTGCTCGTGTGTACACGTGCGCGTGTGCACATGTGTGCACTGTGTGTGTGTGTGTGTGTGTGTGTGTGTGTGTGTGTGTGTGTGTGTGTGTGTGTGTGTGTGTGTGTGTGTCAATGACTAGATCAGCAAAGTAAGGCAGTGGTTGACCTTCCATCTGTCTGTCTGTCTGTCTGTCTGTCGTCGAGTTTACTGTCTTACCACACATAGTGTACACGAAGACAAGCAATAAAAGAAGGGAGTTAAGAGGGTTAAGAAACGTGTGTGTTAAAAGGCAGGGTTAATTCCCTTATTCTTGCCATAATATGGCTTATATTAAAAAAAAAAAGTCCACTCACGGATATGTCTAGTTTTGGATAAGAACCCCCAGGGCCACCGTTAAAAAATCTAACCACTACTAAGCTAACACATAGAGGACAAGCACAATACGTTATACACATAAAAAATTATGATATCATTTCAAATGGAAAACTTATGTTACAGGGTTTAAAGAGGTTAAAACCAAAAACATATACAAATTTTATAACTATATACAAAATAAAACCATTCTCACACGCTTTCATAGCTTCTTTCATGACAAATAATTATACTTTCCAGATTAACTTTGATAATATTGACAAGAGTGGTAGGAAGAGAGGAGCCAACAGGTCCTCTCTCTCCATCTTGCGCACACGTTAAATCCTGTTCCGCTTTTTGTAAGAGTAGGCCATCGTGTGCCGGTGGGAACAGATGACAAGATTTACAAAACTGCATACACACGGGGACCGGATGAAAAAAAAGCACATGATTGCTTATTCTGTTATCCTATTCTGTTCTGCGTGCGTTCGCACACGGGTTTCGGTTTAAAGTCTCATCCGAAGGACTTTTGGGGAGAGTGGAGTCAGCACTGATGTTAACTCCAGGAGAAAAAAATCTCCTCGACCGGACTCGAACCTGGGTCGTCAGATTGCCAGCGCAATGTTCTGACCACTAGGCTATACAGACAGGGGGACCACACAGGCACTCACCTGCTCTGTCTTGTCCTTGTTTTCAGGAGCTGCAGAGTCTTCGAGAGGACATCTTCAGCAAGAAGGAAAACCTCAAAACGGACTCCGACACTAACGTGGAACGTGCACGTAAAAACTGGTCAGTATATTCTCCTTTTTTCTCTACTTCCCCGCCCCCCCCCCCCCCCCCCCCCCCCCCCCCCCCTAATGGCAAAGATCTGATTCTGTTCTTGTTTCTCCCTTCCTTCCTTTTGCCCTTGAATTGCAGGGCAGCTTATTGGGAGTTAAGCATTACTGGCTTTGAGGTTCTCTGTGAGCCGAAGTGTTTGTTTGTTTGTTTGTGTGTTGTCCTTGTTTGTTTATTGTCGTTGTCGTCGCCGTCGTCGTCATCGTCGTCGTCGTCGTTGTTGTTGTTGTTGTTGTCATGTGTTCTCCAGTGTGAGCATTCTGACCCATTCATCACATCCGGGAATCACTGTGAGAGCGAAAGTACTGTTGATAATTTTTCAAAACTCTTTTGTAAACTATCCTGGCATGCCTATCACACTGACACTGACTCATCAGCATCGGTATCATCATCATCATTCCTATCATTCCCTCCCCAGGGACCTGGTGCGGCGTCACCTGACGGACAAGCAGGCGATGCTGGAAGCGGCAGTGCAGCGCTACAAGACGCAGATCGCCTCCTCTAACGCCGCCCTGGCTGCCAAGGACACGCTGATCGCGCACCTGCAGAAACAGGTAGCTAACCTCGTTGTACTGTATTTATTTATTTATTTATCCTTTTATATCGAGGATAATGGGATAAGCACTCATGTGCTTTTTTTTACATCCAGTCCCCGTGTGTATGCAGTATTGTAAATGTCATCTGTTCCCACCGGCACACGATCGCCTACTCTTACGAAAAGCGGAACAGGATTTAACGTGTACGCAAGGTGTTCTGCGTGCGTTCGCACACGGGGCCTCGGTTTATAGTCTCATCCGAAGTACTGTACTGTACCGTTCTGCAGTGTACTGTACTGTACTGTGCTGTGCTGTGCTTTGCTGTGCTGTGCTGTGCTGTACTGCGCTGCGCTGCGCTGCACTGCGCTGTGCTGTGCTGTGCTGTGCTGTACTGTGCTGTGCTGTACTGCATATCAGGGCATTGATTGATCGTTCTGAACACACATTAATATCACTCAGAGATATTTTGTTTCTGAGGTCAGGGTTTGTCTTTGTTAAGATTTGTTATGGTTTGTATCTGTATTTTTTTTTGGATGGGAGATACCAGCAAACATACACACACACGCACATACGCATTCATGCACACACGCACGCACGCACGCACGCACACACACACAAACACACACATACACACACAGAGAACACTAAAGACGACGAAGAATGCTATTTTCCAAGTTGATATTCCAGTGGTCAGTTGTAGCACGAGCTGAAGGACCTGTTTCTTTTCAGTCTCGCAACTCTCCCCATTTCTCCTGTGTTCAGCTGAAAGAAAAGACCCACCTGTTTTCAGTCTCAGAACTCTCCCTATGTCTCCTTTTTTGACCTTTCTTTTCCTTGTTTTGTATTTGTTTATTCGTTTGTTTTTCCCGAGGGCTGGATTAAAAAAAAAAAAAGAAGCATGTAATGCTTAATCTATTACCCTCTGAAAAATGAAATTTGTTTAAAAAAAAGAAGTTCAATTTGTTCCTGTGTTCAGCTAATAGACCCACCTGTTTTCAGTTTTACAACTCTCCCCATTTCTCCTATGTTCAGCTGAAGGAGTGGCAGGTGACAGTGAAGGCCAAGGAGAGGAAGGTCAGCCAGCTGGAGAGCAAGCTGGTGCTGGCCACGGAGGAGATGCACGTGCTGAGCGCCATGAAGGACTCCGGCCCCCTCCCCCCAGACACTGACCCTCTCTCACACTCCCAAACCCGTCGCGCCAGTCTGCGACCAGGTTCCGGCCTGTTACAGCGACAGAGGAGCGAGACTTCAGACCGGAGCGGAACAGGCCGAGGCAGTTTGAGGTCCTCTTCCACGTCGGATCCCCAGCAGGACGGCAAGACCTTTGAGCGGAACTCCAGCTCGAGGGCAGTGTCTGCGCCTGCGTCAGAAGGGCGGAAGTCTACTTCGGTCCTGGCACGTGGCAAGAGCAGCAACAACTTGTCACGGAGTCAGTCCGTTCGGGACCGAAGGATGCAGCAACGGCGGACATCTGTCGCCGCCACCGCCGGTGATGGTGTTGGTGGTGGTGGTGGTGGTGTTGGTGGTGGTGGTGGTGGTGGTGGTGGTGAAGGGGGTGCCCCCAACAGCGCAGCCTGTGCCATTCTCTAGGCAGGAGTGGCGCATCCTTCAAGGGAGTGTTTGGATTCTGTGATAGTCTGCAGCTCTTCAGGCCACGTCAAGATAGACGAAGGTGTCGCGGCTGCTGTTTCTCCGATACTGCTGTTACCATCACTGCCTAAAATCACACCAACAGACTATCTGCACAGTGTACATGTACTACTGCTGTTACCATCTCTACCTAAAACTGACTGTACTACTGCTGTTACCACCTCTACCTAAAATCACACCAACAAACTGTCAGCACACTGTACATGTACTACTGCTGTTACCATCTCTACCTTAAACTGTCTGCACACTGTACATGTACTACTGCTGTTACCATCTCTACCTAAAACTGACTGTACTACTGCTGTTACCATCTCTACCTTAAACTGTCTGCACACTGTACATGTACTACTGCTGTTACCATCTCTACCTAAAACTGACTGTACTACTGCTGTTACCATCTCTACCTTAAACTGTCTGCACACTGTATTACTGCTGTTACCATCTCTACTTTAAGTCACACCAACAGACTGTCTGCACACTGTGTTACTGCTGTTACCATCTCTACCTAAAATCACACCAACAGACTGTCTGCACTCTGTATTACTGCTGATACCATCTCTACCTAAAACACACCAAAAAAACTGCACACCCTATAAACGCTACGATTCGATACTGCTGTTACTATATATACACCGAAAAATACGCTTATAGTCTGCCTGCCTTCTGTATAATCACAACAAATGCTTTCTATTCATCATGTTAACGTTTATTACAAAGCAAGAGACAAAAACTTCAATATTTTGGTCCAATCTTCACCCCCTCACAACACTTCAAGAAAACTCAACGTGTTATATTCCAAAAGGTAATGACAATGAAATTTTTCTACATAGCTTACTTGAATCCTTGTTGCTACGGTTTAAAAAAAAAGAATAGCGAAAAAAATTCAACCCAAGGTACTTTGAATTGATGAAGATAGTTTACATTTACTCTTATGCACTTTCATTAATTCTGAAGATGGCATACAATCATTTACTCTTATTCACTTGCACAAATTGTTTTCAAACATCTAAAAAAAAATCCTAGTATTTCAAGCACGATGAGAACAGTCCGTTAGAATACTTGGTCTTCAATTTTACGTCTGTTGACATAACAGTGATATTAGACAAAATACTAATCATTTGGGAGAGGATTCGTGGTGGTACTATGACACGGATACTTGGAGGCGTGGATGCAATCATAGCTGGACATAATGGCGTATCAAACAAAGTGGTCAGAAAAAGTTGGGTTTTATACCCCCGTTTTAATCTGTATATAGTTGCACAGTTTTAATAGGAGTTTTAAAATGTGACGAGGTGACAGCCCCAATGATATGGCCTGTGTAGTCGGAGGGGCTATAAACAACATGATTGGATTGGATTGGATTGGTCAGAAAAAGAGACATGAAGGCAGCAGAAGATCCTGAAGAGGACAAAGCACCACGCTTTACTTGTCATGTCTTCTGCATGGAGGAACAGCAAGACAACACAGGAGACATCACGGACACAGATGAAGAACATGGGACACAATACGAGGCCAACACACAGGGCGTTGCAGTGTGATGAGACCACGGCAGCTCCACAATCACAATCCAATGATTTCTTATTTCACAAACAAGAGAAGCTTGGGGTCCTTTTGTGTGTGGTTAGAATGGCGTGTGGGCACAGCAGGGCACAGGCACATGGCATTGTCTTACACCGGTGGTACAGCTTCAGTGGTGCATGCCAGAGCACAATCGTGAACAGGCACAGTGGCACGGGGGATCACGCTACACTGGCATAGTGAAACAGGGCATGACACTCTACAGCAAAGTGCATGGCGAATGTGTATGTAAAGGCAAGGGTATTGGGCCTCATATGTCAGCAACCACTGTGGTACATAGTGGCAGATGGACAGTGGCACAAAAAGACATAGTGGCAGATGGACAGTGGCACAAAAAGACAGTGGCAGATGGACAGTGGCACAAAAAGACATAGTGGCAGATGGAACTTGGCACAAAAAGACATAGTTGCAGATGGACAGTGGCACAAAATGACAGTGGTAGATGCACATTGGCACAAAAGGTGGACACATGGAGACTTGGGCACCGTCGCACATAAACACAATGCTTGTTTGGTTAATATGCAAATGTAGACATAACCAGATTTGGGTAAAGGGTATTCGAGCATAAAACTAGGTCGCCAGGCTGAGTTTTTGACGTTGTGGCATTTTAACTGAGTTTTGACCTTACGACATTTTAACATAGTTATACCAAGCTGAAACATGAGTTTGGCATATGATATTTGGGCACTATGGCAGGAAGACGCATGCATGACGCAGGCAGAGTGGGGTTTTGGCACAGTTACAGATGGACCCCAAAAGTAGAGATCTGGCACGATGGGGTCAGGGCACAAAATGGCAAATGGACACAAGACGTAGGCACCGTGAGACGCGGGCACAGCCCTTATGACAAAATAGTGAATGAAGTCACGATGTGCGTGCATAGAGTGTGGACATGATGATTCCCCAGCTCATGGGGAATGCTGGTGTTCTGTGTTCAGATGGTGTCCCCTCAGAACTCACCAGGCTCTGTACCTCCAGGAGATACTGCCTGGGAAGAAGTGCTGTCGCAGACAATAGATCTAACACTGGCTTTGATCACTGAGCCTACAACTGATTGACAGTGATGCCTGATGAGATACTTCAACTGTGATGTTACTTACATACTCTGCCTTGTCCCCGATCTTCAACTTTGCAAATTTCCAAGATGCCTTTGTCGTTATACTCAGAAGTAGCCTGATGATGTTTCAAAGGTGGGGTTTTTGTTTTTTTTTGCGCAACCAAAGTCGTTTTTCACTTGTTTTTTGTGCTTTTTGTGGACGAGTATGTGAATTGGAATTGATGATTAACACAGTCAAAGAGGGAGTTAATTTTCTTCATGTTTATACACATACAGAAGATCAAAATATGCACGTTGAATATCCCATATTTCATGTCAGCGTTCGGTGGGTGACGGGAACACGAACATACCCAGCATACATCCTCAAAGTCGGAATGCGGCTACCTTCATGGTGGGAAAAAAAAGGTCGCACATGCACCACTGAACACTGCCAAAGTGGCCCGGCAGTAGTGCAGTGTCTCTTCCGGTCAGTGGCCTTGCCGCGGCCTCATGTTGATAGCTAGCAATGGACTTGTGGCTGTGAGAGTGTAACGGAACAAGTCTGGGTGTCGCTGAGTGTGCTGAGGGTGGAATGAGCATCGTGGCAGCAGCAGCAGCAACATGTGCACGACTCAGAGGATGCGACAGCACCAACAGGCTAGATTTATTGCAACATTTGTAATTTAGCTAGTGATTTGATCATTACTATACCCGCCGCCATCTAAAAGAATTATTATCATTAAAAATGACAAAGACTTATTCATGATACTTAAGTTTAATACTGTTCAATCAATCGTTAAAAAAGGATTCATGGCTATTTAAAGATGTTATTATCATCACCATTAATAAGGATCCTTTTTACAAAGCCTTAACATAACATCATCAAGAAATGAGTTGATCACCACCATCGTCGTCACACATGATTATGTCGTATGTTGATACTGTTCATGACGATCGTCTTTGTTGTTGTTGTTGTTGTTGTTGTTGCTACTGCTATACTGTTGTTGCTGTTAAGGCAGCAGGTTGTTATCGTGTGTGGGATCATCACCATCGTCGTCACACATGATTATGTCGTATGTTGATACTGTTCATGACGAATCTTTGTTGTTGTTGTTGTTGTTGTCGCTACTGCTATACTGTTGTTGCTGTTGAGGCAGAAGCCTGTTATCGTGTGTGAGCTAACAGATAGCTGTCAGGCCAGTGAAGAGGGTTATTTATTTATTTATTCTTTTATATCGAGGATAATGGAATAAGCATTCATATGCTTTTTTTTTTTTTTTTAATCCAGTCCCCGTGTGTATGAAGTTGTGTAAATATTGTCATCTGTTCCCACCGGCACACAATGGCCTGCTTACGAAAAGCGGAACAGGATTTAACGTGTGCGCAAGATGTTCTGCGTGCGTTCGCACACGGGGTCTCGGTTTATAGTCTCATCTGAGGGACTTTTGGGGAGAGTGGAGTCAGCACTGATGTTAACTCCAGGAGAAAAATCCCCCTCGACCGGGAATCGAACTCGGGTCGTCAAATTGTCAGCGTACTGTTCTGACCACTAGGCTATCCCGTGGGGTATCCAGACACTCAGAATCGCCTGACAACACATTGAACAGCTGAAGTGAAACTGATGGAACACTAACACTTGAACCTTAGGTTACAAGATCACCTGTGATATATATATTTTTTTTTCAGATCTGCCGTCCTCATAATTAGAATGATTATCCAAATGCAGAAGATTTATTTGTGCATGTATTTTAACTTTGGGCATCATCCGTCAATAAATTATGATTCAGATGTTTAGGACCATTGCCTCGTGTCTCTGTTTTCATGTACGCATGTCCGTGTGTGTATGCGTGCGTGCGTGCGTGCGTGGTGGTGTGTGTGTGTGCGAGTGTGTGTGTGTGTGTGTGTGTGCAAGTGTGTGTGTGTGTGTGTGTGTGTGTGTGTGTGTGTGTGTGTGTGTGTGTGTGTGTGTGTGTGCGAGTGTGTGTGTGTGCGTGCGTGCGTGCGTGGTGTGTGTGTTTATCTATTTATTTTTTATTTTATTTATTTATTCTTTTATATCGAGGATAATGGAATAAGCACTCCATGTGCTTCTTTAAATCCAGTCCCCGCGCGCGCGCGCGCGCGCGCGCGCGTGCGTGCGTGCGTGCGTGCGTGCGTGCGTGTGTGTGTGTGTGTGATTTATTGAGATCAAATTGGCTTGTGCTCAAAGCAAAGCGTGATTTAATTAAGCCAATGGGCATTATCAAACCTTATAGGTAACACCTACAAAAAAATGTTTCTCAGGAGATCTGAAAAACACTGCAGATGTTTATGATGGCCTATCAAATCATCTGACCAACACTGCAGATGTTTTTGGCTGTAGTTCGTGGGTCTATCTGACTGTGAGATCTGTTGTAAAAGAATGAGTCAATTTATAACCTTGCCATTCACGAACTACAAAAACTGTATCAGAAATCCACAGCACTGTCAATTTCACAGATCATCGCATAATATAGACAACATGTCTTAGAATCTGTCGCCTGTATACCCTGTCTTAGAATCTGTCACCTGTATACCCTGTCTTAGAATAGGTCGCCTGTATACCCTGTCTTAGAATAGGTCGCCTGTATACCCTGTCTTAGAATCTGTCACCTGTATACCCTGTCTTAGAATCTGTCACTTGTATACCCTGTCTTAGAATAGGTCGCTTGTATATCCTGTCTTAGAATAGGTCGCCTGTATACCCTGTCTTAGAATCTATCCCCTGCATACCCTGTCTTAGAATCTATCCCCTGTTACCCTGTCTTAGAATAGGTCCCCTGCATACCCTGTCTTAGAATCTGTCGCCTGTATACCCTGTCTTAGAATAGGTCGCCTGTATACCCTGTCTTAGAATAGCTCACCGTATACCCTGTCTTAGAATAGGTCACCTGTATACCCTGTCTTAGAATAGGTGGCCTGTATACCCTGTCTTAGAATCTGTCGCCTGCATACCCTTAGAATAGGTCGCCTGTATACCCTGTCTTAGAATAGGTCACCTGTATACCCTGTCTTAGAATAGCTCACCTGTATACCCTTAGAATAGGTCACCTGTGTACCCTGTCTTAGAAAAGGTCGCCTGCAAACCCTTAGAATAGGTCACCTGTATACCCTGTCTTAGAATAGGTCGCCTGTTTACCCTGTCTTTGAATCTGTCACCTGTATACCCTGTCTTAGAATAGGTCGCCTGTATACCCTTAGAATAGGTCGCCTGTATACCCTTAGAATAGGTCACCTGTATACCCTGTCTTAGAATAGGTCACCTGTATACCCTGTCTTAGAATAGGTCACCTGTATACCCTTAGAATAGGTCACCTGTATACCCTTAGAATAGGTCACCTGTATACCCTGTCTTATAATAGGTCACCTGTATACCCTGTCTTAGAATAGGTCGCCTGTATACCCTTAGAATAGGTCACCTGTATACCCTTGTCTTAGGATAGGTCACATGTTTACCCTGTCTTAGAATCTGTCGCCTGTATACCCTTAGAATCTGTCGCCTGTATACCCTTAGAATAGGTCACCTGTATACCCTGTCTTAGAATAGGTCACCTGTATACCCTGTCTTAGAATAGGTCACCTGTATACCCTTAGAATAGGTCACCTGTATACCCTGTCTTAGAATAAGTCACCTGTATACCCTTAGAATAGGTCGCCTGTATACCCTGTCTTAGAATAGGTCACCTGTATACCCTGTCTTAGAATAGATCGCCTGTATACCCTGTCTTAGAATCTGTCGCCTGAATACCCTTAGAATCTGTCGCCTGTATACCCTGTCATAGAATAGGT
>CM060324.1:44114396-44123351 GCA_030674155.1 Stramonita haemastoma
CAATACTATAGAATACAGCATTTTATAGAATATAAGACAATACAATACAACACAGTACAACACAACACAACAGAACACAACACAGTACAACACAAAAAATATGAAGAGTGCTGCTAATGCACACGTGGGTCTTTTTCTCTATTTCCCTTTCCTTACAGTCGGTTGTCTGTCCTCCTCTTCCTCTTTAACCTCCTCCTCTTCCTCTTCTGTCTGTCTGTCTGTCTGTGCGTCCCTCCCTCCCTCCCTCCGTCCTTCCGTCGGTCCGTCCGTCCATCCGTCCATCCATCCATCTATCTATCTATCTATCTATCTATCTATCTATCTATCTATCTATCTATCTATCTATCTATCTATCTATCTATCTATCTATCTATCTATCTATTTAGCCCGTAGTCTGGCAACCATGGCAGCACCCCCTGAAGACTTGACAACCAAGAGAAGCAATCCTTTTTGACTATATTATTAGGCATCAGTACTCTCCCTTATACTGGTGTTCACACTTTTGAAGCAGGATATCGGGGATGAGTTTTTGCCTGGTTTGTTTCTTTGTTCGCTTGTTACGTCATTTGCTTGTTTGCTGACTATCCAGCCATTGCTGTTTATGCTCCTCCCAAGCCTTTGTCTTTCTGTCTCTCCTTTGTCTTTCCTCTCTACTTTTCTTTTGGTCTCCTTTGCTTGTTTTGTCTGCTTCTCTTGTATGTCTGTCTGAGCTGGCTATCTGTTTTTTCTGTCTGTCCGTCTGTCTGTCTGTCTGTCTGTCTGTCTGTCTGTCTGTCTGTCTATCTATCTGTCTGTTTCATTGTAGTAGTTGATAATGGCAAGTAAGGATTTAAAAACTTTTTTTTTGTTAAACAATTCAGAAGACAGGAATGAGGTACACCAGGAGACAGTTTTAAAGAAATAAACAACAACCAAAACCTGAAGAACTGGAACACTGCAGAAACAAATAAACATAGAAACGAGAGAGAGAGAGAGGAGAGAGAGAGAGAGAGAGAGAGAGAGAGAGAGGAGAGAGAGAGAGAGAGAGAGAGAGAGAGAGAGAGAGAGAGAGAGAGAGACAGACAGACAGACAGACAGACAGACAGACAGACAGACAGACAGACAGAGACAAAGAGAGAGACAAAGAGAGAGACAAAGAGATAGAGACAGAGACAGCAACAGAGAGAGAGAGAGGCAGAAACAAAGAGAGACAAAGAGAGAGACAAAGACAGACAGACAGACAGACAGACAGACATATACACAGAAAGAGACACAGAGAGAAAATAGGGGGAGGAGGGAAGGTGGGAAGGAAAGCAACACACACACACACACAACACACACACACACACACACACACACACACACACACCCTCGTGCACACACACACACACACACACACACACACACACACACACACACAACACACACACACACACCCTTGTGCACACACACACACACACACACACACACACACACACATGCACACAGAGTGAGTGAGTGAGTGAGTGAGTGACTGACAGAGAGACAGAGAGACAGACAGACAGACAGACAGACAGAGACACACATCTCCACACACAGAAGAATTCATCAAAATATTGTTTCAGGTAGCAGCACTAGAATTTAAGTTGCTGAAATGTGTGCTACCGTTATCTTTTTTCCTTGCTTAAAAAAGGGGGGATTAAAAATATATTAGTTAAAAAAATTTGCCCAGGAGTAAGCATAGTGCTTCAGTTCTATACTGGGGTGTGGTGTCTTTAAATGGTTTCTTGCCTGTGAATTGGATTCAGGCCTACAATTGCGCGAACCTGGTCAAGACAGGACTGGAATTTAGTGTGAAACTGCTCAGTATATTCTTTTCTATCAGCACACATGAAACAACTAACCCAAAATTACGGTAATAAAAGGATATTATTACATTGTTATAAACTTGGTGGAGATTGTGATAGTGAAACAAGTACTCTCCAACTTTATGCGGGGAAAATCTATTGGTTTTAGCAGACTCACAGCCCACAAAGACAGCAGGAATTGTCCGATTTGGAATCTTTTGCCTTGCCATTGGTAGTCTTGAGCATTGGCAGATTACCTTATTTTGTTGTTATTGGTTGATTTTGAGAGAGAGAGAGAGAGAGAGAGAGAGAGAGAGAAGAGAGAGAGAGAGAGAGAGAGAGAGAGAGAGAGAGAGACAGACAGACAGACAGACAGAGAGGAGAGAGAGAGAGAGTGGGTGTGTGTGTTGTTAATGTTGTTTATGTGATATGTAAACAAATATTTGCAAGATCTGTTGACAGCATTTACTTCAGTCTGTGTCAAGTTTCTTTTGTTGTAAGCTGATGAATAATAAACTAAAATAATCTTCTATCCCTGTCAAAATCTATCATATTTGCCAGTAGTTCATGAAATGTAATATGTTTTCCTTCACAAGTGAGTACATTTTCCCCCTAGACCTCTACTCCCATATCAATAAAAAGAAATATAAAGTTTTTGAAGTGCCTTGCATATTCATCATTTTTGTTGATTATTTAATTCTAATAGTTCTTTTTATGCTAAACACTTTTTTTCAGTTCCTATTGGTACTGATCAAAATCCTTTTAAAGTGAATTATTGTTAAGGTTTTTAAATTTTTTTTTTAAAGAATGCATTTGTAAGGAAAACGAATAACACATGTATTATTATTTCTAATGTTCTTTTTTTTTTATAGAAAAACCAGCAACTCTTTATGTCACTCATAAGAAATGATGCATTTTATAAAGTGTTTTCTGAGGGAAGTTTAGGTGTTTCATTGGCTGCATGTGTAACTCTGGTAACATTTCCACCACTTTATCATTTATAATATAGAAGAGGGATCATTCCATGGCTAGATGATCACAACATGGATTGATTATGATTTTGGTGGTTGTGTGCATGCATTTCCATGTACCCCAAAAGGGTTTTCATCTGGAATAAATTTGACGTTTTGGCCTTGACTTTGTTAGGATTTTTTACATCAGGGTTTTTTCCCCTGTCGTATAGAATTATTATTTAGTTTGGAAATGCTCAAAAAATGTGTGTGTGTGTGCATGTGTTTGCATGCATGCCTGCTGGCGTGTGTGCTCGCATGTGTATGTGTGTGCATCACAGAGAGAGAGAGAGAGAGAGAGAGAGAGAGAGAGAGAGAGAGAGAGAGAGAGAGAGAGAGAGAGAGAGAGTGAGATGGACAGTGAGAGAGAGAAATTGTGTGTGTGTGTGGCGGGGGGGTGGGGGGGGCGTGTGTGAGTGTGTGTGTGTGTGTGTGTGTGTGTGCTTGTGTGCTTGCACTGATCATGCCTACATCCTTGCCTGTCTAGGCGCAGGTTTGTGTGTATGTGTTCGTAGGCGTGCGCACGCATGCGTGTGAGTAATGGTTTACAAGCTAAGAGTGGAGATTTTTCTGATGTACTGACGGTGTGACTGACTGGACTGCCTGATGGCTGAATTGACTGACTGACTGGACTGCCTGATGGCTGAATTGACTGACTGCCTGATGGCTGAATTGACTGACTGCCTGATGGCTGAATTGACTGACTGCCTGATGGCTGAATTGACTGACTGCCTGATGGCTGAATTGACTGACTGCCTGATGGCTGAATTGACTGACTGCCTGATGGCTGAATTGACTGACTGCCTGATGGCTGAATTGACTGACTGCCTGATGGCTGAATTGACTGACTGCCTGATGGCTAAACTGACTGCCCGACTGACTGACTGATGAACTGTATATAATTGACAGACCTACCAAACACGTGGATCGTGGTCTAGTGGTAACGCACATGCCTAGAAATAAAAAAAGTCTGGGTTATAAGTGTATGGTGGTTCAATCCGCGTTTGTGCCCGAAACTCCCCCCCCCATCTACAAGACCGTGAATGGTGGTCTGGGTGCTAGTCTTTTGGATGAGACAATAAACCCTGGTCCCATGTGCATTACTCATTTAGTGCTCGTAAAAGAACCCACGGCAACGAGAGTGTTGTCCCGTGCAAAATTTTGTAGAAAAAGACCACTTTGATAGGAAACCAAATCCGTATGCAGACAGGAAAAGAAAAAAAATGGGTGGCACTGCTCTTGGGGCAAGGCCCTCTTCAGGGGAGAGCATCCCAAATTTCATACAGAAAAATCTGCCATAAACTGAAAGTGGTATACAAAACAAAACACGTGAATGACTGCAAGGTGGACTGGGTGATTGACTAAATGATTGGTTGACCAGCCAGTGAATTAATTGATTCATTGAGAGGTTGATTTGCGTTTATTGACCTACAGCAGTTTATAATAACTTAAAACTGACTCTCACCATCCACAAAGAGAAAACCAAACAGTCTGAATGAATTTCTCAGCGCAGTTTACTGGAAAACCCCCCAATCCTTATCACGAGGGAAGACTGCTTTAACCCTCTCTGTGTCCAGTCTTGGTCGTTGTAACGCCTATGTAAACCCTTTATGCTACAACCGACAAGCAGCCCCGTTTATGAATCTTTTTTTTTCTTTTGTAAAGAAGGTCGTAGGAGAAAGAGAACGCTTAGAGGCTGGAAAGTAAAAATTATTCTATCTTTTTTTTTCCATGCAAGGATTGACAACATTGTTTAAATTGCAGAGTTGTTTTTTTACACTGTTTCTTGATAGCTTCCCTTTAAAAAAATATCTTGCTTGTGTTATAAACTGTAGTCGCTAATTCTTTGTCATACTCTATGAATGACCTGCATGCCTGTGAATAATTTGAATGCAAGGGCTTTCGAGTGGTTTGTCTGACAAGATTCTGTGGTTTAGAAATCCTATAATGATGATGATGATGATGATGATGATGATGATGATGATGATGATGATGATTAGCAGCAGCAGCAGTAGTGGTAGTAGTAGTATTAGCAGTAGTAGCAGTAGTAGTTGTAGCATTATTATTATTATTAGTAGTAGTAGTAGTAGTAGTAGTAGCAGCAGCAGCAGCAGCAGCAGCAGCAGCAGCAGCAGCAGCAGCAGCAGCAGCAGTAGTAGTAGTAGTAGTAGTAGTGGTGGTAGTAGTAGTATCATTATCATCATCATCATCATGATGTTACTATTGTTTTGATTTTTTTCATAATCATTGTCACTAACATAATACTGGTCATGAGTGTGTACCAGTCAGAAGTAACAAAAGATAACTTGATGACCCCGCAACATTACTTCCTGTTATGTCACTCTTAAGATTAAGATTCTAATGTAATGAAATATTAGTACACACACACCACACACAAACACAACACACACACACACACACACACAACACACACACACCACACACACACACACACACACACACACACACACACACACACACACATCACGGTGCCTTCTGTTGCGAGGAACAGATGACAATATTTACACAACTGCATACACACGAGGACTGGATGAAAAAAGCACATGAGCGCTTATTCCATTATCCTCGGTATAAAAGAATAAACAAACAAACAAACAAATAAATAAAATAAATAAATAAATAAATAAATAAATAATGAATAAACTCACACACACCCATACGCACACACACATGCACACACAGACACAGACACAGACACAGACACAGACACACCACACACACACACACACACACACACACACACACACACACACACACACAGAGAGCCGGAACATGGTTTCTTTTTGTTTGTTTGTTTTGGTTTGATTTATTTGGGTGTTTTTTTGTTGTTTTTTTTAGGGGGAAGGGGCTATGCCTAGTAGAGAGGACATGCTTGAGGCAAGACAGTGTTGAATGAACGTTGCCAGGGTAACAGGGTGTTGCTGCAGCATACATGTTGGGGCCCAGTAAGGGTTACTGGATCAGCCTCCAAGCAGACTCATCCTGACGTAGATTTACATTGGCCCATTGACCCCATGGACCCTGATGAAGTTAGGGCAGAGTATTCACATTCATGACCTGGGCAGCAGCCGATGAAGACATTACAAAAGCCTGGGCAATTGGACCGTACTGCAGTCTGCTTCACAGGGCTGAAACAAAGAGTAACACTGTATCAGCAGATTTTTTTTTTCGTTCCTGGGCTAGAGCTCTGAGGTTCACCAAAGGTGATATTTTTAGGGGTGGGGGTGGGGGTTCTAATTATACACCATTTTTGCCCACCTTCTGGGTAGTCTGCTCCTGATGTCAGTGATAATGTCTGAACATAATTATCAGTGTATATGCATTATTTTTTTTCTAACTATGTCAACCATTCTCACGACGCAACATTCATGTGATTCTAGTTTCTTTGTGTTCTGCCCACTATCTTGCTACACTTCTTTACAATTTGATTCGGGCATTGTTTTTTCACATTCAAGCATCTATGCCAACAAATGAATGAGAAAGAAACCAAAGATTCAGTAAAACAGCAATAAAAACTTTAAAGAACTTAACTCGCAAATTTCGAAGTTTATAAAGGAGAAAGATACGGGACTGGCATTTCTTATCTAAAAGATATGTACTTACAGTAAAATTTAATTAATCATCAATGACAGTTCATGAGTATGTGTGCATGCTCCACTTCCAATTCATTAATAATAATAATAATAATAATAATAATAATAATAATAATAATAATAATAATAATAATAATAATATTATTATTATTATTATTATTATTATTATTATTGAGGAAAAAAGTAGTGGAGGAAAAACAAGTGCAGGTAACAACTTCTCCATCATTTAGAAAATGACATATCAAAGATTCAATAAAAAAAAAAAAAAAGGATAAACAAAAATAAGTTCTAGAGAAAAATGTCTTTCGGTGGAAGCATTTTAAGCATTCTTGTGTACGAACCATGCATTATGAACAAAATGATAATGATAACAGCAACAACAACAATAACAACAACAACAATAATAACAATAACAACAATAATAATAATAATAATAATAATATATAATAATAATAATAATAATAATAATAATAATGATAATGATAATAATAATAATAATAATAATAATAATAATAATAATATAATAATAATAATAATAATAGTAAAGATCTGGTACAGGAACTGGGTCTTACATAATCAAAGTTGTTTTGAGTGATTTGTTTTACATTCACATTGAGATAATTCTGTATACACCATAAAGAGAACTCACAACCTTGCTTAGAACACACAAAGCGCAAATTTTGACAGGTCTTTAGGTACAAAATCACCAGAGTATTCTATCAATACGATGGTATCAGATCCAATGCATCGTTTGTATAAAGAAGGAAGAGGATAAGTAATAGAACTGTGCCTTGTGGGGAACCAGTGGAAGTTGACTTATCTCAGGACAGAGCATTTTTGTAAGTGCACAGACTGGGTTCGGATGTTCAGAACAATCATAATGCATAGAGTAAGTCGAGGACAGACATTCAGTTAATACAGTTCCAGTGTAAGGAGATGGGTTTAAAGGATGTTAAATGCAGATGAAAAGTCAACAAAGAGAATATGTACAAAAGAACCGTACTTTTCTTTGTGAGTATAGGCATGATGCAGCAAGGTGACTGTAGCGTCATTGATGCTCCTGTTTGTTTTTGACGCAAGGTAGTAAGGATATGACTAAGTTGAAGCACACATGAGCAATTGTTTAATAACATTGTCTTCAAAACATTTTAAAATCTAAGTGTCAATGCTACAGGTCTGTAATCATTAAGAGATGGGGGTTTGCTATTTTCTTTGGAACTGGACGGATGAATGATTTTAGACTGGGTACATCGTATGTTTTTAGAGACCTTGAAAAAAGAAACCTGAAACTATGACACAGCTGCTCTGCACATGATCACAACAAACTTCCTTTGGAGGGGGGGGGGGGGTCTGCTTTATAATATGCCTTACCTTCCTCATCCCTTTCCATCACAGGCATGTTTATTTTGGTCAGTAAACACACTTGCAAAAGCATGTTTAGCCCATCCCTTTCAAAGCGACAATTTGTTTGTGCACACCTTTCTTCAATAAATTCCGTTTAAACCAGAGGGACAATATCATCAAAATTCATGTCTTTCCTCTAATGTCCCTGACGACATTGCTGATTTAGTTTTTTTTCTGGTCACCCAGTACATTCAGCCCTTTCCAAGCGTTTACCATATTTTCGATTTGGAAATGTGCCTCAAATTTTGGTTTGTAATTCAATTCACTGTCCCAAATTTTTTTTAACCTGTTTTTGCACTTTTTTTGCAAACCATTCTATCACAACTCTGAAAGGTTTTAATTTTTTGTTAAGCGACGATTTTGATTCTTTTGTCTGTTACCTGTTATTTGGATAGATATTTACCTCCTTGTAAGTCACTATCATGCCTTCACAGAAAAAATATACTCCTGGAGAACAAAAGTAGCTTCATCAACGTTTTCACTTGAATTAAAACACACACACCACACACACGCACCAGCACACACACACACACCCACACCCACACACACACACACACACACACACACACACACACACGCACCAACACACACACACACAGACACACAGACACACAGACACACAGACACACAGACACACACACACACACACACACACACACACACACACACACACACACACACACACACACACACACACTCAGTTTGTACATTCAAACAACCGTTCAACTACTCCACACACTTATTAGTCCACACTTTCACTCGCTTTAGACGAGCTATGGAGAAGAAGAAGAAAAAGGACAGACAGACATAATATAGAAAGACAACAGCAAACAGCAGACGCAGGCTTTAGACAGACATAATGACTCATTTGATTTGATTTTGATTTTGATTTATACTTTCATATCGAGGATCATGGAATAAGCACTCTTGTGCTTTTTTACATCTAGTCTCCGTGTGTATGCAGTTTAGTAAATGTAATCTGTTCCCACCGAAACACGATGGCCTACTCCTACGAAAAGCGGAACAGGGTTTAACGTGTGCGCAAGATGTTCTGCGTGCGTTCGCACACGGGGCCTTGGTTTAAAGTTTCACCCGAAGGACTTTTGTTGAGAGTGGAGTCAG
>CM060324.1:44128823-44131323 GCA_030674155.1 Stramonita haemastoma
GGAAATGGTTGTCAAGTCTTTAGGGTGCCCCCACGGTCGCCAGACTAAGGGAGGGATAGATAGATAGATAGATAGATAGATAGATAGATAGATAGATAGATAGATAGATAGATAGATAGATAGATAGATAGATAGATAGATAGATAGATGGATAGATAGATAGATAGATAGATAGATAGATAGATAGATAGATAGATAGATAGATAGATAGATAGATAGATAGATAGATAGATAGATAGATAGATAGATAGATAGATAGATAGATCGAGAGAGAGAGAGAGAGAAGATAGATAGATAGATAGATAGATAGATAGATAGATAGATAGATAGATAGATAGATAGATAGATAGATAGATAGATAGATAGATAGATAGATAGATAGATAGATAGATAGATAGATAGATAGATAGACAGACTGACTGACTGACTGACTGACTGACTGACTGACTGACTGACTGACAGACTGACTGACTGACTGACACACACACACACACACACACACACACAACACATAGATAGATAGATAATACATAGATAATAATACATAGATAGATAATAGATAGATAGATAGATAGATAGATAGATAGATAGATAGATAGATAGATAGATAGATAGATAGATAGATAGATAGATAGATAGATAAACCAAACCATTGGAAACGCATGAATACATAGCAAAACCTGTAAAATCCTTAAAGCATGGTAAGATATAGCAACTAGTATAAAATAAAAAAAAACTTAAAATATCCCAAAGACATTGATTATATGCTTAGTAAGTTTGAATCAATGGACAAATTGCAGTAGACTAGGGAACATCAAAACAACTTTTTTAACAAAATGTCTTGAGAGTGTGGCCACGTTGTTTAAGGAAATGGCATGACAGTGAACTGTTGACAGAATAAATAAGATGCGTGGCAGCATTTCACTGCCTATATATGGGCAGTTGTGCAAATTCCAAGTGTGTGCCACGAAGTCCGACGAAAAGGAAGAAACAGCCAGCTGATATATATATAGATATATAGATATATAATATATATATATATATATATATATATATATATATATATATATATATAACAATATATAGCAGACAATATCACTGACATCAGGAGAAGACTACCCAGAAGGTGGGCAAAAATGGTGTATAATTAGAACCCCCACCCCCACCCCTAAAAATATCATCTTTGGTGAACCTCAGAGCTCTAGCCCAGGAACGAAAAAAAAAATCTGCTGATACAGTGTTACTCTTTGTTTCAGCCGCGTGAAGCAGACTGCAGTACGGTCCAATTGCAGAACGGGTTGCAGTGCCATGTTCGGCTGCTGCCCTGGTCAGAGCTGTCGTCTCGATGGGTCATTTTGGAGAGGCACTTGTATAACTACGTCAGGATGAGTCTGCTTGGAGGCTGATCCATTAACCCTTACTGGGCCCCAACATGTATGCTGCAGCAACACCCTGTTACCCTGGCAACGTCATTCAACACTGTCTTGCCTCAAGCACGTCCTCTCTACTAGGCAAAGCCCCTTCCCCATAAAAAGAAACCCAAATAAAACAAAACAAAACAAAACAAACAAAAAGAAAGAAACCTTGCTCCGCCTCTGTGTGTGTGTGTGTGTGTGTGTGTTGTGTGTGTGTGTGTGTGTGGATTTGCTCGCTCTGTGTGTGGTGTGTGTGTGTGTGTGTGTGTGTGTGTGTGTGTGTGTGTGTTGTGTGTGTGTGTGTGTGTGTGAGTTCTGCTCCGCTGTGTGTGTGTTGTGTGTGTGTGTGTGTGTGTGTGTGTGTGTGTGTGGTGTGCGTATGGGTGTGTGTGAGTTTATTTATCTATTTATTTATTTATTTATTTGTTTGTTTGTTTATTCTTTTATACAGAGGATAATGGAATAAGCACTCGTGTGCTTTTTTACATCCAGTCCCCGTGTGTATGCATTTTGTAAATGTCATCTGTTCCCACCGGCACACAATGGCCCACTCTTTCGAAAAGCTGAACAGGATTTAACGTTTGCGCAAGATGTTCTGCGTGCGTTCGCACACTGGGGCCTCGTGTATAGTCTCATCCGAAGGACTTTGGGGAGAGTGGAGTCTACACTGATGTTAACTCCAGGAGAAAAATCTC
The DNA here is from genome assembly GCA_030674155.1 of Stramonita haemastoma. NCBI lineage: Eukaryota > Metazoa > Mollusca > Gastropoda > Neogastropoda > Muricidae > Stramonita > Stramonita haemastoma. Next base: position 44,130,934 of record CM060324.1, read on the forward strand.
CTCGACGGAATCGAACCCGGGTCGTCAAATTGCGAGCGCAATGTTCTGACCACTAGGCTATCCCGTCCCCGTCCCCGAAGAAAACAATATACCTGGTAAAGAAGAAGGCGGGCTGGGGCGGGTTATTCTACTTTGGATCATATTTTTTCACACTAAATGGAATTTTTCATGATATCATGTTGTCACAGAATTAAAGGTTGCACTGTGCTTCATTAGTTTACAAAAAAGCATTTGGCAAAAATTTACAGGATTTTCTTTTGAAAAAAAGCTTTTAAAAAAATCAAAGTAATAGTGAATTTTTTAAGTTGTACAAAATATGTGGGATTGAGCAAAGTTTTTTCATGAAATCAAATCGAGTTCTTGTCAGTTCTTCCAGTCCAATTATGGTGT
>CM060324.1:44138823-44141323 GCA_030674155.1 Stramonita haemastoma
CACACATCACACACACACACACACACACACACACACACACACACACACACACACACACACACACACACACACACACACACAACACACACACACACAGAGCCGGTGACAGAGGACAAACACAGTTAGAGGGAAAGCAACACAGTTCCCATACATAATATTATTTTTATATATACATATATATATATATAATAATAAAATATTTATACACGACAAATTATGTTCAACGCTAGATGACAGTTTGTAGACAGCTAAATCGGCGTTAATTAACAGTCATCATGAGCAATTAGGACGTCATGTAACACACACACAGAGGTCAGCAATGGTCAGCCTACGATGCCAATGACACATCGTGTGGGTTGGTGGTCTAGAGGTAAAGTACATGGTCACAGGGGTTTAAAACAAGCCGTAGCTTGATGCTTTTCCCCTGCTGCATCCAATCCAATCCAATCCAATCCAATCCAATCACGTTGTTTATAACCCCGCCGACCACACAGGCCATAATTATCGGAGCTGTCACTTCGTCAAATTTAAAACTCAGATTAAAACTGTGCAACTAGAATTTTATCATACAGATTAAAACGGAGTATGAAACCAACTTTTTTTGTCTTTCCTTGTATCCACGCCTGGTCAACCAGAAGGGTCATCAAATTAAGCAGATAAGTACCATTTTCCAGCCCAAGTAAATTTTGAGCAGTGACTGCTGAGAGAGGGTAGTGGTCAGAAAAATATTATTGATTTTTGTTTCTCAATGATTGTCGGTCATCTGCATCGAACACGAAGGTGTCACGTGGCACAGGAAGAACCAAGACTAATCTCCCTTCATGTCAACGGAAGTTAGCGTGGACAAACGGAAGCTATTCATCAAAACCTAAAGTCATGATCAAGACTAGACACGAGTCCCTCGCCCCTGGCGCGGGTTTTAGTGAAACAACGAGTAAGTCACGAGGGACTAGTGCCACGGGAAGAAATGTGTTAAAATGTTGACAGTTATAACAACAGATAATGCTCAGCAGTTCTCTCTCATAACCACAAACACACTGTGAATGGATTCTCAGCAGTATTACGATGAAATGTACTATATTATTTTATATATATATATATATTTTTATATATATACTATATTTATTTACTATATTATATATATATATATATATATATATATATATATATCACTAATCGAAGAGGATATCTGGGGTGAGGATTTCCTCTTCCTATCTCCAAGGTAAAAAAAAAATATGAGGGCACCACAGGATCCTGCACATACGAATAATTATAATACAATGCTCAAATGCACACACTGAATTCCTAGTTTTCCTGTGGTCAGACAGACTGTTCTACAAGGAAGTAGCAGAAGGAAGAAAAGAGTCACAGAGAGTAGGCTCTAAGGGTCTACAACGATGCTAAGGATTGCTTCAGAGACAAGACCTGTACCACATATGACAAATGATCATGACATATTCGTGTTGTTGCTGTTGGCGTTAGTGTTGTTGTTGTCGGTGGTGGTGGTGGTGGTGGTGGTGGTCTTCTTCTTTTCCTTCTCCTCCTTTTTCTTGTTCTTGTTCTTGTTCTTTTTATTTTTAACCTTTTTCAATGCAATATTTTACAGTTATGATACAACATTCACACACATAGGAACATTAAAGCCATGAGACATTCAACAATCATCAATCATGGAAATAATTATTTGAGCGGACTTTTCAATGTAGATGATTGTTCTTGTCCTTCTTCTTCTTCTTCTTCTTCTTCTTCTTCTTCTTCTCTTCTTCTTCTTCTTCTTCTTCTTCTTCTTCTTCTTCTTCTTCTTCCTCTTTTCTAAAAATGAAAACCCCTGACATTTGCATTTCAGAGACCTGAGCCCCCTAACGAGTCCAAAACCTGAACTATGACGCTGAAATCAGTCGCCACCTTGACGATTTTCTTTGTCCTCGTTTTTGGTGAGGCTCTCATGATCTTTATTGCTATTGCCATTATTATCTATTGTCATAACTACTGTCATCGCTGTTGTCATAGCTACTGTCATCGCTATTGTCGTAGCTATTGGTATCGCTATTGTCATAGCTACTGTCATCGCTATTGTCGTAGCTATTGGTATCGCTATTGTCATAGCTATTGTCATCGCTATTATCATAGCTATAGTTATCGCTATTGTCATAGCTATAACTGATAGGGAAACAAATACAGTTGCATGCAGGAAAAAGAAAAAAAAGGGTAGGCGCTGCACTTGTGGCGACGCGCTCTCCCCGGGAAGAGCAGCCCGAAATTTCACGCAGAGTAATCTGATGTGACATAAAATGGTACAAAATACAAAATACAAAGATACAAAATAGTTACCACTATTGTCTCATAAGCTTATAGTTTATCGCTATTGCATAGCTATTGTTATCGCTATTGTCATAACTATATATCACTATTGTCATAGCTATTGTATCGCTATTGTCATAGCTATTGTATCGCTATTGTCCATAGCTATTGGTATCGCTATTGTCATAAGCTATTTATC
>CM060324.1:44146323-44168823 GCA_030674155.1 Stramonita haemastoma
GTTAATGCCTTCATTTTTTTTTGTAGGAGCGTGGAGGAGGGGCATTATTTACGCCACTATTCATTTAGCGATTTCTGCGATTATTCGTGCATTTGTGTGTTCATTTATTCATTCATTTACTTATCTACTTATCTATTTCCTTTCTTGCAAACAAAGACAAGCTCACCCTCTCTACACAACCAGCAGAAACTACCACCCCATTGCCGCCGCCGCCACCACCACCACCACCACCACACCATGGCTGCCACACAGAAGAAGCAGACGACATGGCCACAACGACAGACTCCTCACGATCTGCACGTAAAAAATCAGGTAAAAATTGGATTGAAACAAAATAAAATCGTTTGAAGTCAAAATGCACAAGTAACTATACTATACTACTACTACTACTACTACTACTACTATCTACTATACTATACTACTACTACTACTACTACTACTACTATACTACTACTACTACTACTAACTACTACTATATTACTACTATACTACTACTACTGCTGCTGCTGCTGCTGCTGCTGCTGCTGCTGCTGCTGCTGCTGCTGCTATGCTACTGCTGCTGCTACTACTACTACTATGCTGCTATTCCTCCTCCTCCTCCTCCTCCTCCTACTACTACTACTACTACTACACTACTACGCTACTACTACTACTACTACTATACTACTACTACTACTACTACTACTACTACTGCTGCTGCTGCTGCTGCTGCTGCTGCTACTACTACTACTACTACTACTACTACTACTACTACTACTACTACTACTACTACTACTGCTGCTGCTGCTGCTAGCTGTGCTGCTGCTACCGGTAACAACAACATTCATCACCATATCATCATCATCATAAATCATCATATATCATCATCATCATCATCATCATCATCATGATGATAACGTGTTGTCGTGTGTGTGGTGTGTGTGTGTGTGTGGTGTGTGTGTGTGTTTGTGTGGTGTGTGTTTGTGTGTGTGTGTGGGTGTGTGTGTGGTGTGTTGTGTTGTGTGTGTGTGTGTGTGTGACAGGAGCAGTCACGTGGACCTGCCGGGGCCTGAGTCACGTGATTCAGCTGCTTGCCGCCATTCTTCTCTGCCTGCTTTCACCCTGAAATACGAAATTTATTCTCTCTCTCTCTCTCTCTCTCTCTCTCTCTCTCTCTCTCTCTCTCTCTCTCTCTCTCTCTCTCTCTCTCTCTCTCTCTCATATCAATATATCCATCCCATCGTCAACCGGGCCCGAGAGCTACAGACACCTGCAGTGTTGGTCAGGTAGTTTGAGCAACACTCTCAAACTCAAACCTTATCCAATAGCCTATCCTATGACATGTTGCATCTGATCATGTGACATATTATAGATGTTAAGGGGGTTGCAAGCTATCTATGGCGTGCTACAGATGTTTAAGGGGTTATAGTCCATCACATGACGTGCTGTAGGCAGTAAAGGTTTATGACTCATCATATGGCATTGAAGCTGGTCAACGGGTTACACTTCACCATTATTTATGATACACTATAATTATGAAATTCTGAGGCTACAGTCATATGCTTCTGCTTAAAAAGTAAAATTGATATGTACTATTCCTAGTGCTTTAAACCTTTGATTTATTATAAAAAAAAACACACACATTCTCTTGAAGCCTGAGATATTGTGCTATCTCTATTTTCTTTTCAACCCTTTTTGGTTTTGTACATGTGTGTGTGTTGTTGTTGTTTGTTGTGTGTAGGGTTGTTTTTTGGGGGGTGGGATCTTTGTTCTTTGTTGTTGTTGTTGTTTTGAAGTTTGTGACTTTGCGTACCAACTCACTGCCATTGATTGCTTATACATAAAAATGATACGCTATGTTGTTACATTTTTTTTTCTAAACGAAAAGCACAGAGCACACCAGATGCACTGCTGGTGTGATGATAGTAGTGACGATTGTAGTATCTCTTTCTGTGCTGCTGTGGGTGTGATTTCCTACTTTGGCCAGTGACTATTTCTATAGCTGATTGTTTCGAGATGATGGCAATCTCTAATGCTGATGATGATTTGGATAGATTTGTGTATGCATTTCCATGGACCCAAAAGAGGCTGTTTCTGTTGTGTTTTGTTATCTTTTTGGAATAAAGAATTTTTACTTTGACTTTGACATTGTGTTCATTTTTTGACTACATCGTAAAAGAAATGAGGTGACAAGCCGACATAGAAAAATGGCCGCATTGTTTCAAATATGAATTTGTGTTTTCAACTAATGAGAAAACGGCGGAAAACTTTTTTTTTTCATTAGAACGATGTTGAAATGATTGGAAATGAAATGAAATAACTGTTTTAAATATGAATTTGCGTTTTCAACTAATGATAAAACGGGCAAAACATTATTTCATAGAACGATGTTGAAATGACTGGAAATGAAATTAAATATTTGTTTTCAATATGAATTTTGTGTTTTCAACAAACAGAATTTTTTTTGTTTTAAATCACGCATAACGTTATTTTATCGTACAAATTGGAAATTGTTGAAAATAGGAGGGAAACAAGCATTTTCTTCACCGTTTTCGGCCACATGCTTTTCCTTCTATAATCATAATGTGAAGTGGGACATGCTGTTCAACTGTTTTTGAAAGGAAAGTAACCCATACCATAGACGTACCGTAGACCATTAGAGAGAAAGACAGTCAAGTGTAATAGTGAAATTATCAGAAATCTGATCTCCTTTCTACTACTGTCTTCTGGAACTCTCTTTCAGATTCTGTTCACACTAGTATCTCCCTAGGTACTCTTGGACATCACCTGTCTACTGGTGACCTTGTTGTACCTCCTTACTATTACCTTGGCTAAAGACATGAACAGATCTATTTATTATTATTATTCGTTTATATCGAGGATAATGGGATAAGCACTCATAATATGCTTTTTTTTCATCCAGCCCTCGTGTGTCTGCAGTTGTGTAAATATTGTCATCTGTTCCCACCGGCACACAATGGCCTTCTCTTACGAAAAGCGGAACAGGATTTAACGTGTTCGCAAGATGTTCTGCGTGCGTTCGCACACGGGGCCTCGGTTTACAGTTTCATCCGAAAGACTTTTGGGGAGAGTGGAGTCAGCACTGATGTTAACTCCAGGGGAAAAATCCCCTCCAACGGGAATCGAACCCGGGTCGTCAAATTGCCAGCGCAATGTTCTGACCACTAGGCTATCCCGTCCCCCATCCACTGTCGCCTGCGTCTTGGAATGAGTGATCTGAATAATGACATGATTAACTAAAACAATGTTGATTGAAGATCTTCATTGCACATGTGGTAACGGAAACGAAACAGCAGAGCATTGTCTGTCAATCGTGTTTCCGTTACAACACAGTTCATGAAGATACTGTTTTACCGCTTTCTACAACTGACATCAAAGTAGATTTTCTCTTAAAAGGGATACAACCATTTTTACATTTCCCAGAAGATAGAAATGTATTGATATTTGAGACTGTTCACACATTTATTTCGAATTTACATCGCTTCTGAATTAACAATCCAAGTGTAAAAAGCTATTGTGATACATTCGACTAGCAGGCATAACATAATTTATAGCAGGCATAACATAATTTATTGGATTGGACAGTGGTAATGGGGTTTGTTTGTATTACCATTACTTAAGCAAATTTCCCATAGATAACCCGTGAAAGAACGACAGAGGCTTTATGGAACAATCGATTCTTCCCGAGCGTCTTTGTTTTTTCCTTTTATATATTATGTTTAATCTTTCTTATTGAAATTTGTTTGTTTGTTTGTTGTTGTTGTTGTTGCTGCTGTTGTTGTTGTAATGCCCCTTAGCTAAAAACATTTATCTCCCTTGTTTTATACTTGAACATCATTGCAACAAACAGATAGGAAGCGTTAAAGGTCTTAACTGTTTGATCTGAAAATGTTTGGAAAGCACTTCTTTCTTTTCCCACTGATTTCATTATACTTATTTAGCTGCTAAAGTAAATAAGTCAAATATTTAGATTTGAGCTTGCCATAAGGTGCTTGAATGTTATTTCCCTCGAAATGTGTATGCATAGCTGTACTTATGTTTTCTGAATAAATATACATTGAAATCAAGAAAAAAACCTGTTCAACTGTGTTTTTATTTGTTTTGATTTATTGCAATATTTCTACACACACATAACACACACACAACACACACACACACACACACAACACACACACACACCCCACACGCACAGTAGTGATATGACAGTGTGTGTGTGTGCGTGCGTGCGTGCGTGCGTGCGTGCGTGCGTGCGTGTGTGTGTGTGTGTGTGTGTGTGTGTCTGTGTCTGTGTGTGAAAAAGAACCTCAGGCTACCAGAAATGTTGACTTTGTATAGTGCTGTAAGCTGTAAATTCTTTGATGACATTCTTCACCGATTTGAAGTTCTCTCTTTAAGATACTTTGAATCCGAAGTTGAAGAGTGAAATTCTTTCTTGGAATAACGTTCACAAGGGAAAAATAAACTAGCATAGGCTACATTCAGATTCCAGCATGCTTTTTCTAAGTACACGTGTATAAAGCGTAAAGACATTCTCTTCTAAAGACATCCCTGTACCCCTCCGTTTCCCTCCAACGATGTAAGAAAATAAAGATAAAAAAAAAACGTTAATAAGAAACATGATTCAAGATGACATCAACAGCATAGAGATTGTAGGGTGAAATATTATTCAGGGGACGCAACCCTTAGAGACAGTATTTATAAATCACCCTGGCATAGAAGTTGTCCTTTCTTTCTATCTCTGTTCAATATTTATTTGCCCGCTCTTCGTATCAGGTCCTCGGTAGTATAGTGGTTAGTATCCCCGCCTGTCACGCGGGAGACCGGGGTTCAATTCCCCGCCGGGGAGAGGTTGTTTTTTTATTTTTTAAACATGGACTGACGCTGTATTTTCTGTAGTTTTTAATCTTTTACGTTTTTCGTCTTTTTTGTAGGTTTGGTTTGAGTTAGTTTGTTGTTGGGTTGTTTTTTTGTTAATGTTTTTTTTGGTTACCACCAGGAGACAGAGGAACGAAAACGGTCATGTCCATGAAAATCTCACTGTTGGTGAACGGCAGAGTTCTGGCCAAGGAACATCAATAAAAGAAAAAAGAATTTTTTTTTTAACTGGCCTTGAAGGTATTGTTTGAATATTCATTTCCTTATCATTTGTTGGTCAACCAGATACAAGTTCATTTAAGCACCAAGAGCAGCTTGCTCGCGACAAAGAATTAACTTTTGGTTCTTTACGCTTTCCAAGCATTGCTTGAAATCGCAGGCGTGATAAAGCGAGTGTGCTTCTTGTGCGGCACAAGCAAGTTTTGAACAACATTACAAAGGGCTTGCTTTATCGCGCTCGCTTTTATCGCCTGCAAAGCGTTCTTTTTGTGCGTACCCTTACGAGAAGTGGAACAGGATTTAATTGTGTGCAAGATCTGTCTGCGTTCGCACATGGTGCCTCGGTTTTTAGTCTCATCCAAAAGGATGAATACTGAAAAAGCCCATTATCCTGGCATCAAAGCAGCAAACCATTCAAACAATGAAATCAACATCAACACTTGGGCAGACAGGCTCCGTTCCCATATATCTGACATTTTATAAAGTGATTGTGCATAGGTTTGAATCCATGATGTAAGGAACTTTTGTTAGATTTACAGTGTGTAAGGTGTGTTTGAATGTACTATCGAGTACTTTCTTGAGCATGCACGTACATTTCCGACATGCATTTGAATACAGTCATGTTAACTTGTCAAGAGTTGTATGTGTATATGTGATGGACAAAGTACATTTTGAATGCAATGAAGGGGAGACAGACAAGGACCGAGAAGTACAGAAAAAGGTATATATACATGCATCAGTTGTGTACATACTCTACACTTCTAAACACAGTCATTCATGAACAGAACTCTGAACAAAGTACTTGGCTCCAGTTTTTAATTTTCATTAAGTTTTGACAATTTTCTACAGCTGCGAGCCGGCTACCCAACCCCATGGCCACTATTTTTGGCTGATCAGGAAATAAAGCTAAGAAACCCCCCCCCCCCCCTCCCTACCCCTACAAACCAGCGTGACCAACAACAGATCAACCTGTATTTTAAAGGAAGAAGATGGGATACATTCAACAAACGCGTAATCTCTAACTGGTTACACTGAGAATCATTTAATTAAACAAAAGAAAAAGTTATGTATTCACAAATACATAGTCCACAACTGACTCGAACATTATCTGGACAGATGCACTGAATATATTTATATAAATCAAGTAGATTAGAATCGAGGAGAAAAAAATAAAGAAGAAGAAAAAAAAAGGATCCGAATAAAGCTAGCAAAAATAGAGAGACAGACAGACAGACAGACAGACAGACAGACACAGACAGACAGACAGACAGACAGACAGAAAGAGAGACAAAGAGAGAGAGAGCATCTTCAAATTACATCATCGAAACAAACCAGTCGACAAAGTGTTTCAAACACCTACAAAAACACTTTTTTAAACAATAATTATCATCAATGAAGCCTATAAGCTCACAATGTGGCCAAAAGCCTAATAAAAATGAAAAAAAAACACGAAAAGTGAATACACTCCCCCCCCCCCCCCCCCCCAAAAAAAAGAGACTAACCAAAAAACAAAATCAAATCAAAACAAAAAAACAGCAAAAAAAAATATAAAAAGAACCAACCTTGAGAAAAACAAAAACAGAACTATATAAAAAAAAAAAAAAAGCAACGAAACATTGAAAGTTATACAAACCGGTTTTTAAAAAATCAATGTATTAAAAATAGTATCTATACTAATGAAAAGTTAAAGTAAGATTGCAATTATTCAAGAGGCTGATACACAAATGTTATGAATACAGTTCAATTCAACATAACCAAACACTCGTATCCAATGATAAGACTAGGATAACATATGTGGAAGTGGAAGATGGGAAGGGGAAAAAAATAGGAGAGAGAGAGAGATAGAGATAGAGAGAGAGAGATAGAGACAGACAGACAGACAGACAGACAGACAGACAGACAGACAGACAGACAGACAGACAGACAGACAGACAGACAGACAGACGAGAGAGAGAGGAGAGAGAGAGAGAGAGAGAGAGAGAGAGAGAGAGAGAGAGAGAGAGAGAGAGAGAGAGAGAGAGAGAGAGAGAGAATCTTCAAATTATATCATCAAAACAAACCAGTCAACAAAGTATTTCAAAACACCCACAAAACACTTCTGTAAACAATAATTATCATCAATGAATCCTATAAGCTCACAATGTGGCCAAGCCTTACAATGAAAAGAAAAACCCCGAAAAGCAAAAACAAAAGAGCAACATTGTATAAAAGAAATATCAAATAGTGAAACATTTAAAGTTATACAAACCAATTTTAAATCAAACTGAATACATTAAAAAATAAAGATATACTAATGAAGATGAAGGAGAAAATGCAATTATTCAGGACGATGATACATAAGGCATTACAAATCTATAAGCCAAAACATTCATATGAAAAATAATACATTCCGTGTGTGTGTGTGTGTGTGTGTGTGTGTGTGTGGTGTGTGTGTGCGTGTGCGTGTGTGCGTTGTGTGTGCGTGCGTGTGTATGTGTGTGTGTGTGCGTGTGCGCATGTGTGCGCGTGTGTGTGCGTGTGTGTGTGTGTGTGTGTTTGTGTGCGCTTGTGTGTGTGTGTGCTTGTGTGCGTGTGTGTGTGCATGTGTGTGTGTGTGCATGAGGGGGGAAAACAAGCAAAGGCATAAAAAGGAAAAAGCCATGCACACAAACAAAATAAACATAAAAACCAACACAAAACTAAATAAAAATCATATCTCCATATTTAAACAGTAAAATACAATTTCAATTCAACATAAAAACCAAACACACCTATACAATGATAAGACTAGGATGTATAAAGCATCTTCAAATTATATCATCATCAAAAACCCGTCAACAAAGTATTTCAAAACACCCACAAAACACTTCGGTTAACAACAATCAATGAAAACCTATAAGCTCACAATGTGGCCAAGCCTTACAATGAAAAGAAAAACCCGAAAAGCAAAAACAAAAGAGCAAAATTGTATAAAAGAAATATCAAATAGTGAAACATTTAAAGTTATACAAACCGATTTTAAATCAAACTGAATACATTCAAAGATATATATATAATGAAGAAGAAAATTGCAATTACTCAGGACGATGATACATAAGGCATTACAAATCTATAAGCCAAAACATTCATATGAAAAATAGTAATTCCATGTGTGTTTGTGTGTGGGGTGGTTGGTGTGTGTGTGTGTGTGGTGTGTGTTTGTGTGTGTGTGTGTGTGTGTGTGTGTGTGTGTGGTGTGGTGTGTGTGTGTTGTGCTTTGTGTGTGCATGTGTGTGTGTGTGTGTGCATGAGGGGGAAAAACAAGCAAAGGCATAAAAAGGAAAAAGCCATGCACACACACAAAAGAACAAAACAAAAACCAACACAAAACTAAATAAAAATCATATCTCCATATTTAAACAGTAAAATACAATTTCAATTCAACATAAAAACCAAACACTCCTATACAATAATAAGACTAGGATATATAAAAGCATCTTCAAAGTAAAACATCATCAAAACAAACCAGTCAACAAATTATTTCAAAACACCCACAAAACACTTGGTAAACAATAATCATCAATGAAACCTATAAGCTCACAATGTGGCCAACCCTTAATGAAAAGAAAAACCCCGAAAAGCAAAAACAAAAGAGCAAAATTGTATAAAAGAAATATCAAATAGTGAAACATTTAAAGTTATACAAACCATTTTAAATCAAACTGAATACATTAAAAAATAACGATATACTAATGAAGATGAAGGAGAAAATGCAATTTTTCAGGACGATGATGCATAAGGCATCACAAATCTATAAGCCAAAACATTCATATGAAAAAATACATTCCATGTGTGTGTGTGTAGTCGTAGTAGTAGTCGTTTCAGTTATCGTCTTTCCATTTAAAGTGATACCAGACGATCAAAAGAAAAATTGTAAAGTGTGTGTGTGTGCGTGCGTGTGCGTGCGCGTGCGCACGCGCCATGTGTGCGTGCGTGAGTGTGTGGCGTGTGCGTGCGTATGTGTGGGCGCGGTGTACGAGCATACATCATAATTAGAATGAACTAAATCATAACAAGTTGTGATAATGCAAAATTGATTAAAATACAACAAAAAATTCAATAACTATAACAGATGCCCAATGGGACTTAACAGTAAACCTTTAGAAATATCAAACATGTCTACATCATTGAGAACTTCTTCAATTGAAATCTTTGAAATTAGAGGCAAATAGGGTTTTAAATTCTGGCAATCAAATAAATATAACACAAGTATTAGAAATATACTTTCTGCATAAGCATTTAACATTCTTGCTGAATTTGGTAACAAATGCATTTAGTCTTATTCTGAAGAATAATGCCTGAGTTGTATGTCTCTAACAACATCTGTATGAATCTTTCAATGGATAATATTTTCAAACGCATTCTCCCACGTAGACTCCAATTTGAAAACTGACTTCTTTGCTGATATAACTCCATGGATCTATTCTATTTAATGTGTGTGTTGTGTGTGTGTGTGTGTGTGTGTGTGTGTGTGTGTGTGTGTGTGTGTGTGTGTGTGTGTGTGTTGTGTGTGTGTGTGTGTGAAAAATAAGCAAAGGTGGTATAAAAAGGAAAAAAACAAAAAAACAAAACCCTCAACACAAAACAAATAAAAACTAAAATACATTTCAATTCAACTAACTAAACACCTATACAATGCTAAGTCTAGGATAGCGAATTGGAGAGTGGAGGGTGGAAAGGGGGAGAGAGAGAGAGAGAGAGAGAGAGAGAGAGAGAGAGAGAGAGAGAGAGAGAGAGAGAGAGAGAGAGAGAAGAGGAGAGAGAGAGAAGAGAGAGAGAGAGAGAGAGATAGCCATCTTCAAATTACATCATAAATACCCATCAATAGGGTATTTGAAAACATCCATAAAAACACTTCTTTAAACAATAATAATTAATGAAACCTATAGGCTCGTAATGTGTCCAACAGCCTAACAATGAGAAAGTAAAAAATCCGAGAGGCAACAAAAAAAAAAACAAAAAAAATGTATATAAAATATGAAAGAGCAACAAAAAAAGTTATACGAAAGTCTTAAATCGAGCTCAATACATTAAATATATATATATACTATTAAAGAAGAAGACTGCAATCATTTAGGACAATGCATCACAAATCTATAAACCAAAACAATCATATGAAAATCAATACATTCCAAGGGAATAATAAGGGAATACCAAAATGAAAGTAGTGATAAAAGGATAAAAGGACATGGAGTGTAGGAATTGATAGGAGGGGGAGCCATTAATAAGAGAAATACCCAGACAAATAGACAAAGAAAAACCAATGTAACTACAAGCAGGCAAAATACGTCAAGATATGTATTATGGAAACATCTATATAAAAGACTAGTAATTAGACGTAATCTAATGCATTTTCAAACAGTGTAATACATACAATTACATACAACACTAGCTGTCCACCAGCAGCATCTCTTGCTGACCTACACATTTTTTTTTCTGCTTTAACAAACTGATTTAAAGCACAAAAATACCACCCAAAATAATACACAAAGTTTCGTACAACTGCTTGTAAACAGTTTTACAACCCACCACCACCAAAAACCCACAAAATTCTTTTACACAAGCCAGGTTTCAGGAGAGCAAAAAGTTAATTAAAAAAAATTTTAAAGGCTGAATGACCTGCACCACACCTTATCACAATACTCTACAATTTATTTTACATTTGCTACACTGGAATCTTGGAATGCATTTTGAAGAGATGTTCCACTCACACAGAATACTGCACAAACTGACAATGGATACCATACCAAGGTTGGACAAATGAAAAATCAGACAATAAACCATGCATTACTGAGTAGTAATTGATGTAACACGTTCACCTCAGTCTTGCCAATGCAACCAATTCTCGAGGTTTCTTTTTTTAGGGAGGGGGTTCTCTAAACTCTCCATTTTTATTTTGCATTACTTTTTTACTTTTTTTTTCTTTTTAAATTGCAGTGTAAAATCTCAAACCTCTTTTTTCCCCCATCTTTTCTTTTCAGAATGAATGAAACAAAAAATATCTGAGAAGATTATATTTGCATGAAATAGGAATCTGTGAGAGATGCATATAGAGTAACTATTAACTCTTGGGCTGCGAGTGCTACAGACCAGGAAAATAGGTAACCGGATACACCCACTCAAGGTGCCTGCAGTCCTTACACACAGAATGAAGAGGCAAAGTGTTTCTTATACCAGATTTTATAATATAAAAAAAGATAGAGGAAAAAAGCCTTTTCAGATGTAAGTTGTTCATAATAATAGGGATTTATAGAACTCTGCATCTTGTAAAAATAAATGAAAGCACATGCATTTTAACATATTTCACATTCAACTAAAAGCTTTTAAAAAATCCAATTTAAACACACATATAAAGGTTATACACTTTGGTGGGGCGATAGGGATTTCGGCTGTAAAGCAGCGACAGATAAATGAAACGAGAGGGGAAAATCTTCAGTTTGAAATAAGTAAGCAGGGACAGATAAAATAAAATGGGAGGGGAAAATCTTCGGTTTGAAATAAGCAGGGACAGATAAAATGAAATGGGAGGGGAAATCTTGGTTTGAAATAAGTAAGCAGGGACAGATATAAAATCTAATGGGAGGGGAAATATTGGTTTGAAATAAGTAAGCAGGGACAGAATAAATGAAATGGGAGGGGAAATCTTGGTTTGAAATAAGCAGGGACAGATAAAATGAAATGGGAGGGGAAATCTTGGTTTGAAATAAGTAAGCAGGGACAGATATAAAATGAATCAGTAGGGGAAACCTTTGGTTTGAAATAAGTAAGCAGGGACAGATAAATGAAATGGGAGGGGAAATTTTTCAGTTTGAAATAAGTAAGCAGGGACAGATATAAAATGAAATGGGAGGGGAAAATCTTTGGTTTGAAATAAGTAAGCAGGGACAGATAAAATGAACTGGGAGGGGAAGTCTTCGGTTTGAAATAAACAGGGACATATATAAAATGAAATGGTAGGGGAAACCTTTGGTTTGAAATAAGTAAGCAGGGACATAAATGAAATGGGAGGGAAAATCTGTTTGAAATAAGCAGGGACAGATATAATATGGAACAGGGGGGGGGAAATCTTCGGTTTGAAATAAGCAGGGACAGATAAATGAAATGGGAGGGGAAAATCTTTGGTTTGAAATAAGCAGGGACAGATATAAAATGGAACAGGAGGGGGAAATCTTTGCTTTGAAATAGGTAAACATAACAGATATAAAATGAAATGGGAGGCGAAAATCTTTCGTTTGAAATAAGTAAGCAGGGACAGATAAATGAAAGGGAGGGGAAAATTTCTTTGAAATAACAGGGACAGATATAAAATGAAAGAGGGGAAAATCTTTGGTTTGAAATAATAAGCAGGGACAATAAAATGAATGGGAGGGAAATCTTGGTTTGAAAAAGTAGCAGAGAAGATAATAAGGGAAGGGAGGTCATTTAGATGATGACAAAATAAGGAGGAATAGATTTTTTGTAAGCAAGAAGTATTGCACAGGTGGAGGGAAAGAGTGTGTACAGGGAAGATTAAGAGGAGGGGGATCGGGTTTGTGAAGACAATTTAAACAGAGGGAATCTGGTTTATAATAATAGCAGGGAAATTGATAAGGGGGGGGGGATGGGTTGAAAAGAACAACAGATTGAATGGGGGGGGGGAATCTTGGGTTTGAATAAGTAAGCGGGCGATATAAAATGAACGGAGGGAAAGTTCGTTTGAAATAAGTAAGTGGGAAGACAAATAATGGGGATGGATGGTAAATGCTTACAGGTTTAAATAGTAGCAGGGACAGATAGAAGAAAAGTGTGTAGGGAAACTCTTTAAGAGGTCTGAGAGGGTGCTGTTTTGTGAAGACAATTGTAACAGAGGGTACTGCTTTTATACTTTAATGGGACAGGCAACAGTGGAGAGACTGCAAAAGAGGAGTAATGTGCGCATACTTTTTCTTTCCAAGGACCACTCTAGCTGCAGAGTTTTGTACACGTTGAAGGGAGGGGATAGATAATGCTGGTAGAGACCAGCTAAGAGAATTACAATAGCTCAAAATAATGCCAAACAATGAGAGATGTGACAAGCTTAATTAATATTGCATCAGTAGACAGATAATTGTGAATTGAACTTATAGGCTGCAACAGATAGTAGCAGGGCCGGCAGGTCTGGGTGATAAGTTTTGCATGGAAAGTGGGTTGTCAACAAGACCTAGATACTTTACAGAGATTAACAATAAGATGTACACAGAACTTTTTGATTGAATTAAAATTTTGCAATTTTTTTTTTATTTGTGACATTCCAAATCTTCATCCTGCCATGGCATAGTGGTAAGCCTATCATAAATTTAAAAATTCACCTCCATCCTTTTCAAAATGACCACCAAAAAAATTTACGTCAATGGAGGTTACAGCTGGAAATCCAGCAATTTAACAGATTTCTTTAACCTTTTCGTAAGGGTAACCGGCTATAGGGATCCAATCATCTACTAACCCTTCCCTCTGTATCACCCTCTACTGGGGTAGGGTAGCATACAAATGCACACAGTGCATGTGAACCGGAAAAAAGAGTTCTCTCCCTTAACGTAGGGATAATGCTAAACCACACAAATAGAGAGAACTCAAATTTGCTTCAAGTTCAGAAAGTGCCATTTTCCACTTCACATTCCCCCACACAAAAATATCTGCATACACACACATACATACAAGTCAAATACCTGTGGTATGCCATTCCAAAGATTTGCACGTGGCACAAACAGTTCATACACACAAGTCCTTCAGATGAGAATATAAACCTGAAGTCCTGTGTATGAACACAGAGAGAACATCTTAGGCACACATTAGAACCTTTTCCACTTCTGGGAAGAGGCAGCCATTGTGTGCTGGTGGGAATGGATGACAATTTACAAAACCGCATATGTACAGGGACTGAATCTTTAAAATAAATAAATAAATAAATAAATAAAAAAGCACACTAGTGCTTATTCCATTTTGTTGGAAAAAACCCAAAACATTCCCACAGACCTGAACATACATTCTACTCCCCCTTTGATAGTAACACACACACACACACACACACACACACACACACACACACACACACACACACACACACACACACACGTTCATTTTGAAACCAGTACCCCCTACTCCTGTTTTTAAGATTGAGCTTTTTCTGAAAATGCACCCACTTTCAAATTATTTAATCATGCATTCTAAATCCAGCAACCTCTACTTTTGTTCGTAAATATACTTTTTTTTTGGGGGGGGGGGTAAATATTCCCATCCCCTTAAAACCATTTGACCACGCATTCTACAATAAACAACCTTAACTATCATTATGAAACATACTTTAAGTGTTTCCTTCCCCTGAACCTAATCATAGTTTGACTGCCTACCCCTATCCCCATATAATAAAATATGAATATGAATTCAAGCCCTTTGATTTGTTTTTACAAGATATAGCGCTATACAAATTCCATGTATTATTATTATTATTATTATTATTATTATTATTATTATTATTATTATTAATTCATTATCTGGACAATTAGGAGCACTTTATTATCTCAAAAACAAGATCATCCCCTCCTTAGTCACTCACCCCTTTCCCCATCCCTGTTGACCAGAACACTCTAACAGCCCCCCCCCCTCCCCCTCCCCTTCATTACTATCCCTTTCCCTATCATTCTAACACCTTTCCTCCTAAGCAACCCGATCAGTAGTATTTGCTTATGATATTTTATCATAACCTCAAAGTCAGGATATGGCTACCTAAATGGTGGGTAAAAATGATTGCATATGCGAAATTCTGGTAAATTTTGAACTTTAGAACTTTAGCTGAGGCATAAAAAAACCCAGTCATTTTATAATCATCTTGGTGCATTTAGAATTTTGATAACTACTGTTTGCATATACTTGTTTGGCTTTAGTCTTTTTTTTTTTAAAGAGCAATCCATTTACTCGCGATAATGCAATTACATATGATACAAAGGAAAAGGTGTTTAGCCACTGTGTCGCCACATACCACGTTATCCACCTGCCTTTTGTGTCCACATGTGGGGGGCCAGGGTTAGAGTTGAGGTTAGTGTTAAAGAGTTAGGGTTAGTGTAAAGAGTTAATAGGGGGTAAGGATTGTCCGTCAGCTGGTCGGTCTGAATGTTAGAATGCATGAGGACACAACAGCACCTAGACAACACGGTCTGTAGCTATACAATGGTATTTCATTTCACTTTATGTTTATAGCCCCTCTGACCACAATGGCCGCACATATCTTGCACTAGTATGGAGTTTTAAATTAAAATCGCTTCTATGAAAATCTAAGGCTATATGTACTGGGCTTTGGTGTCTGCAAAATTTCCTGTTTTGCAATCATTTGAGTTTTCAGGTCTTAGACATTTTTTTTAACAATTTGCATCCATTTAATTTTTTAAAAGTCTGAAATAAACCATGTAGGTTTGAATCACCTGTTCTATAAAAATTTGAGGATATGCATTAGTGTCCACAAAATTTCAAGTTTTGCTATTATTTTATGTCAAAACTAAAGACATTTTTTTTAACAAGCTGCATCTATCAAAAAAATAAAAAAGACCCTGAAATAAACCATGTAGATGCCTAAAGTCTTACTTCAGCTATCTTAATGGTGGGCAACAATGGTTGCATACGCAGAGGTCTCAACATTAGTCATCCTATAGTTCTAGCCTAGGAACAAGACCAAAAAAAACCCAATATACCAATAAGAAAAAAATCAATCGGCCAGCCCTCTTTTTCTCTATCCCCACTGCTAAATGTGCATCCATAGCCAACAGGCGCCCCTTTCCCTTCCTTGCCTCTACTTGCAACCTGATGATGTCTCCTCCCCACAACCATCCTCTTTACACACACACACACAAACACACACACACACACACACACACACACACACACAACACACGCCCTCGCACACACAAACACACACACACACCCTTTTCCTAAAAACCATGTAACACTAGTGTTTTGTGAAATAAATTCATCCATAAATTTTAAATATTCCGAATGCATCATCCTTAATGGTGTGCAAAATCAGTCCCATACACTAAAATTTGTTGTAGTATTGATAAACCTAAGAGCTCAATCCGAGCAATGGGGCAGGGGGGGTGGGGGGCCCGGGGAGGGGGAGAGGTGAGGAGGGGGGGGGGGGAGAGGGAGGTAGGTTTTTTTTATTTATTGTATTTTTATTCAAATTTTATACTTTGATGTTCTTTACACCACAGTGCTTATTGAACTGGTATACCACTGGCAAATCATCAAACTTTTTTTTTTCAAAAACCCTACATATCAGGGACTATTTTGCTTAAATCATTTTGATCAAATTCATTCCAAAAATATAATCGTCAACAATACCGGATACCAATTCCCTAAATTCTCTACCCACTGTACTACAGATCATTGATAGTGTCAATAAGGGGACAAAAAAGTACTATGAATATTTAGTATCAAACAAACTTCCAAACTGCTGTGCAAAGTGGGCAGGAAAATACATGAAAACTTTCATTGGAGGAAAGACATTTTTTGGTAAAAATACATAAAACCAATGATGTAAAACTAAAATGGCTGCAGATGAGACTAATCCACCCCATCATTGCGACAAATGTGGTGTTGAACACTATGGGTTCAGTGAATACAGCATTTTGTACTTTGGTTAACGAGGCCAGAGACTCAATAGAACACTTTTTATGGGATTGTAAATATTTTAGAGCTTTCTGGATAAGCTTAGGAAATTTATGTAAAGAATGATGCGCTAATGCTTGTAACATAACTTTTCCCTGTAACTTAGTCATTTTGGGGGTAGATCAACGCATAAAAACAGATAAGACCTTTGATTTGATACTGCTGCTTGCTAAGTTACACATCTACAGAAGCAAACAGGATAGTCATAATTATACCCAAACTTTGTTTTTCAAGTACAGCTACATCATAGATTTAAAGCCGAGCAGTATAATGCACGAACTGCAAATAACCCTAAGAAATTTGAAATAGAATGGAGTCACTATAAAGCATTATTTCTAGTCACATAAAGCATCAACACAACTTATAGATAAAATAAAAGGAAAAGAAAAGAAAAAAAATAGGCCCAACTCTTAAGATCCCATAAAGCAAGCCTTACTGTAAGTGAGGAGGGGAAAAAAGCAAATATTTCCAGCTGTGTGGTTTATAGGGTATGGTATGTAGGTGGTTCACTGTATCAAATGCTTATGTTTATGTATGTTTGTAAGCACGTATTATGTATGTTTGTAAGCACGTATTATGTATGTATGTATGTATGTATGTATGTATGTATGTATGTATGTATGTATGTATGTTTTTTGTTTGTGTTTGCTTGCTTGCTTGCTTGCTTGTAAGTTTTGTATGTATGTAGGCATCATATGCATGTATAGATGTGGATATTTGAAGGTTATTTAGTTTGTTATTTTCAATATTGTTGTGCATTCACAAACATACGACAACAAATGGTTTACACTTATTCTCAATGCTAATGCTTGTAATGCATACATATGCTTTTGGTACAACAAAATGAATATACAAAAAAAAGTTTTTTTTTAAAAATTCCCTAATTTCTCAAATGTCCATGTCATATCACAATTTTTTCCTAAAGGCAACTAACAGCAGGCAGTACTGAGAATGCCAACAATTATTTCATAAAAATTATTTCTAAAGTGTAAGAAACATTGTGGAAGAAAAAAAATAGTTTCTCATTTTTCCTTAGTATTTTTTTTTTTATCCGAATAGTGTTTTGTGCATTTTTCACATTTTCCATTTAGAAAAGTCATTCCATGATACAAAAATTTCATTTAAAAAATGATACAAGATTTTCATTAAAAAAAATTTAAGATACATATGGAACAAAAACTATGTAAATTAAGTAGAACAGTTAATTTCTCATTTTTCTATTTTTTTACATTCAAACATATTTGTGCATCTTCACTTCGAAAAAAAAAGTCATTCTATGATACAAAAATTCACATCTGCTAATAGTGCGTGTACTCTGTTGGACTGAATATAAAATTTAAAAATTCCCCCTACCCCCCCCCCCCCCCAAAAAAAAAAAAAACAGGAAAAAAAAAGTTCTCCTCCAAACAGGTACTCTTATCCTTTCATAAATAATCTTTATCATGATTAGGTTTGACTATTTTGCCTCATTTACAAGCAGATAGTGGAGCATCATCTGTTCACCGTTTCAATTTTCAAAATCAGTTGGGTTTTTTGCTGGGGGGGGGGGGGGTTTGTAACACCTTTTCATGTTTGTTTTTGTTTTCTGTGCATTTCTTTTCTTGTAACAAAACTAACATCGTTTCATGCTCAATATTTTTGCTAAACAGCTGTTCCCTGACACAAAAATCATAAACTGTTTTCCCTGGGAGATGTTCATGGGTGACCTATTGGGTAATGGGCAATGAGGACCTGGTGATGGGGATACCTGTGTGGTGTTGTCCTTGATGGGTGGGTGTCCTTGACATCTCTCCTCCTCCTTGACACATGTCCTCAAAATGCCGTAACGTCTGAAAAGAAAAAAAAGTTGTCAGACTTTCTTGAATGAAGAGAGTGGACTAGGAAGGCAGAAATGGAGGAGAAAAGGAGAGTGGAAAATTAAGGAAAAAGACGGGGGGGAAAAAAGTGTGATGGAAAAAGGAAAATCTGTCATCCTGGCAAGAAAATTTTTTAATCTCTGTGCGCGTGTGTGTGCGCCGTGTGTGTGTGTGTGTGGTGAGTGTGTGTGGTGAGTGTGAGTGAGGAGTGAGTGAGTGAGGGGTGAGTGAGTGAGTGAGTGAGAAGAGCATTTTAGGATGTATGCAGTTCCATAAGGCAGCACCACAGTTAAAATTACATAAGCGGATTTTAAAGAGGCAAAGTGTTGCATTATGTGAATTACATTTTAATTTCACTGTCAAGATATAAAAGAAAATCATTTCACAGTACTTTACTATGCTGCTCTTTTTCTTTTCTTTTTCTTTTTTTACAGGTGACACTTTGGCTAATGTACTAAAGTTATATCAAACTCAGAAAAAAATTGTTTTCTACCAAAAAACATTTCAAAACTTTTCATTAGCAACGAGGGAATGCATTTAAAGGTAAAACAATGTTTTATTTACATTTTATTTTTTTAATCTTTATTTCATTTATTCTTTTTATATCAGCAACTTTCTTACCTGGATATTGCCGAAAAATATTGCTGAAATTTTATGCAGGTCTGTACATAGATCTTTGCAGTAGCAATTCTGGTGTTGGAAGAAAACAGCCGGCTATTTCTTCTACTTTTCTTCTACTTCAGTCGTACTGGATGTACACAAAGTCTCGTGCAGCTCAGAAGTCCCACCTGTGCATGGCAGCCTCTGTAGTATTTGTAGCCTTCCAGATTAGGTGGCGAGTTGATGGTCTGGTTCAGAAATCCCATTTACTTGATTTCACCACAACTGTTCCACCTCACACGGTAACCTGGCTGAATAGATTTTAAAAAATCACAATCTTTAAAACAGAAGAAAAAAAATTAACCTTAGCAATACTGGATTTATTTACAAATAATGAAGAGATTTTTTAAAAAAAAACCCTGACCAACTGCAATTGGGTTGTGGCTAAGACACTGGACTCCCAGTTGGTAATTTGTGGAGTTCATCTCATGAATAGCCTATTTTGGGGGGTTATTTTGTTTCCAATTTTTAACTTCACCCTGCTCCTACCTAGAGCAAAACCTACAGTCTTAATGTAGAGACTAAGACCATAAAGTTGAGCATCAACCACTTTATAGATACAATATTGAGAAATGGATAAATTACAGTATACAAACACTGCAGTCATATGTTATCTCCTTAAGGCCTGACCGACACCATAGCATATGATGAATGCAGAGTCCCATTGAAGTAGTCTCATTTAATACTATACCATCTTTGCTGCATCATACACAAGTGTTGAGCCTTTAAAAGCATTCCTACTTGCTGTCCCTTATTGTTCAGATCTCACCATGACAGTTTTCCATACCATTTTAATGTTTCATGCCCGAGGCAGGCAGAGTAAAATAGCAAAAAGTGGAAAGACATGAAAATGAACAAAATCCACATAATAGGGACACAAAGGCAGAAATACGCAAAAGACAGAAATTCTAACAAAAGCACACAGGCAAGGACAGACAAACCAAAGAGAAAAAGACAGGCTCAACTGAAGATGGGAGACAGACATACAACTTAAGACAAAAAGATACTAGGTCAGACGGAATAAAAGATGATAAAATTCAAGTTACCTGATAATTCCTTTCTGCTGCCTGTCACGAGTAGTGCCTGGTGGTGTCGATTCCAGTGGCTCTCCCCTCTAAAGGTACCTGGTAAAACATTTACACCACAAAGATAGAAATAAGTGGAATTTTGTTTTTTTTAAATTACAGAGATCATGAACACAATTACAAAATTGAAAGGGGCTGTACCAGGACAGAGTTGGATGAGATTATAAATTGAGGCCCCTTGTGTGAACACAGGCTGAGCAACTTGTGCACTTATTAAATCTGTTCTGCTGCTTTTCAAAAAATTAGGCCTCTCATGCCAGCAAGAACTTATCACAATTTTTTTCTTAAAACTGCGTACACATTGCGTCATGTTTAGACATCCACAAAGTTAGAATGTGGCTACCTTAATGGTCGGGGAAAAGTGTCACAAACACATGTACACTACTAGTAAAACACGATGTACACACAAATTTCATAACTTCTGATAGTATAACCTTTTTATCTTTCTTGTCAAGTATAAGAAAACACTTTTTATACAGACATGTTCTCAACCTCGAATCTAAATTTTACACAGGAAAATCTCCATATTTGCATAAAATTATCTCTTTTCCTTTAAAAAAAAAAAGAAAAAAGTTTGGGGCAACTCTTAGACCTGTGTCTAGCCTTCAAGTACTTACCAATGCAGGAATTTCTTGCAGCAGACTAGAGCCTCCATCAACAGATGGCTCCAAGACGATCACCAGAACCTTCCCCCCCTCCCCCTCATGAAAGGACTTCCAGATGATCCACAGACTCACCAGGTTAAGACCCATGTTTAATAAAGGGTGGGAAGGCTTAGGAAATGCATTAGAAATGGTAAGGGACAGCCAAGTCGCAATGCCTCATAACTACCACCTCACCGCCACTGTACAAATTTATAGGTGGTGGTATACATTTTCAGACAAGGAAACATCAGAAATGGAAAGGGATTACCGAGTACAGTCCCATTCCTTCATGACCGCGGTCTTCAAAGTGTCGTCTGTTGTGGGCAGTAGCATTTATGGACATAAGGCACCGCATAAGAAATGGAAGGGTAGGATTGAATCACAATATCTCATGACTTGACTGCTGTCTCAAACACTAGTCAAAGCCTTTGTAGCTGATGATGTTTTCGAACAACAAGGATCACTGTCACCCAGATTGCTTCCATATTTCTCGCCAATTTTTTTCCCTTATTTATTTCAATTTAGCTTTGGTTTTTATTATACTTTCTCTTATACCCTACAGTTTGTTTTATCTCTATTTTTTTTATTTCCATCTATTTTGGGTTTTATTTCATTTTTATTTCATTTCATACCCTACATTTTGTTTTATTTCTTTTTTTTCAGTCTATTTTTGGTTTTATTTTATCTTATTTTATTTCCTACACTACATTTTGTTTTATCTGTATTTTTTTTTATTTCAGTCTATTTTTTGGTTTTATTTCATTTTATTCTATACCTTACTGTTTTAGGTTTTATTTTATCTTTTTTTTATCTCTTATTTCAATTTTTATTCCATAATATTTTCTTTTAGCAAGGAATACTGAAGCAATCTGGAGTTTCCCAGTGAGCATTTGAAGGCAATGAACAGTTAAGTCCACACAAAGACCAAAACCGAAGTCTGGCCCTGATCTTCAGTGGCAAAATTTGATACATCTCGACTAATGTCAAACTGTCGCAACTGCTCAAAGATTTTTTTTCCAGTCCACCTGAAGTCTTTTCGATGTCAGATCATGTCTAACCACGCTCACGGATATGGGTGAAAATATTTTACCCAACGTTCTGGCTTCATTCTACGGAATTTTGAAATATGCAAGAGCTTTAATGAAAAATTGGGATAATAAATATTCCCATTTGAAGATCAATACAGATATAAACTCACGTCCACGACTACAAAAAAAAAATTGGGTTGATTTCCTTTATCATCCTTTCCCTACTCTCTTCCAACATGGGCCTTACAAGGCAAGATCATGTAAATCATACATGGTGTCTCAAATTAGCGTCATGGTATCTGCAGTGAAGAAGTCCGAGTGGCTGGGGAAAAAAAACAAAACATGCTATAAACACGTGTACAGCATCTATTCAAAGCATAGAGGGGCAAGAGAGATGGTGAGGAGGGGGAGAGAGAGAGGGATGGGAGAGAGTTTTGTC
>CM060324.1:44173823-44178823 GCA_030674155.1 Stramonita haemastoma
TTTGTTTTGTTGTTGTTGTTTTCAAACAAACCCTCATTTATGCCGCTGCTGTCAGTAGCTTCGGCCAGACCTACGTGAAATGACAAAGTGCTGAAAGTACAGTATTGGTGCGACGCCTTTGAGTTCTAATGTTACTCCTATCCTGACCGACAAAGGGCTGTAGCCTACCTCATTCAGTTGGACGAACAAAGATCATTTTTTCTGTGTTGTTTCTTTGTATAATGATAACGATAACTATCATATGAAATTTTATAGCGCTGAATTTTGTACAGCAGTAATATAAAAGCACTCGGATTCAAATTCTTTACACGCACGCAACCGTTCACAAAAGATTAACAGACTTTGAATGTACACACTCACACGCGCGCAAACACACACTCTCTCTCTCTCTCTCTCTCTCTCTCTCTCTCTCTTACACACACACACACACACACACACACACACACACACACACACGCACACACAGAGCTCTTTTGATATGATGTTTTATTTTGCAACGTATCGTTTTTTTGGTGGGGTTATTATTATTATTATTATTATTGTTGTTGTTGATATCAGTCTACTGTGTTAGACTTCAATCGTAATTTTGCCTTTCTTTAATTTGACATGTCCAGAAAAGAAACACACAGTTTCCTCTTCTTCAAACACTCAGACACCGACTATTGCTGCCTATTGTATAAGCAGAAATGCGCTGTGCTGCTGTTAAGCACCTGACAAGTCAGGCCCAGCACATCCCACTGCGGTGCAGAAGAGAATTGCTATCTTATTTCTGGATGGGGGCGGGGGGAAAAGACAAGAAAATGAACCAAGAAGGCAGAAAATAGACCCAAAACAAAGAGGCCACAGGAAGAAATGAAGGCAGTAGAAACAAAATGAGGGATAAAAAAAAAAACGGGGGGGGGGGGGGGGTATTCTTAGCACCGAATTTCCAGTTGTTTTGTTTGTTTGTTTGTTCGTTTGTTTGTTTTGTTTTTGTGTTTTTGTACCGCTTCATGTCACAGCAGATTTCTCTGCGTGAAATTCGGGCTGCTCTCCCTGGGGAGAGCGCATAGCCACAAGTGCAGCGCCTACCTTTTTTTTTCTTTTTCCTGCATGCAACTGTATTTGCTTCCCTGTCAGAGTGGCTTTTTTCAACATAATTTTGCTGTGGGTTCTTTTACGTGCGCTAAATAGTGATGTGTAACACACGGGACCTCGGTTTATCTTCTCATCCGAAAGACTAGCGCCCAGACCACCACTCAGGGTCTAATGGATGGGGGAAAAGTTGGGGGCCCAAACGGGGTACGAACCACCGCACACTCCGACCCGGACTTTTTGCTTGCTAGGCAAGGCGCATTGCCATCTAGACCACCGATTCACCACGTGTTTGATTAACCTTAAGTCCCAGCAGAGCTTTCTGATTTGAGGACTGTACTATCGACCAACCACCAGCACTGTGTAGAGTGTCCAGAGGAATTAAGGAGTGGGAGGAGGGGTGTTATTCATAGTAATAGGCAAGCCCTGGCATCCCCAGGGGGAAATGATTTATATGTTTGACCTCCACAGAGAGAGATGATAGATAGGTGTACAGATAGGCATACAAAAATGCAGACAAACAGACCGCACTTCTTTGAGGCTGTAGCGTCGCCCAAGAACGGCCCCACACGTATCAAAACTGCTAGTAAAGTGTATGATACAGTAGAGCTAGTCTTTCCGTATGGCTATTCCAACTCTCTGATGTTGTCTTCCCATCGTTTTCTCTGTCTGCCTCTTCGTCTGCCTCCTTGTACTGTTCCCTGTGTTAGAGACAGAGAAAAACAAAAACTAACATTGTGGTCAGGCAACATCTCTGCCGACATCATGCAGCTTACCTTGTCATCAGACGGGTGGGACATCCAGCCTGAAGACTCAAAAGTCTAAAACGGTCATCTGACGACTGGCCTGCATGAGACCAAGGGTTCGAATCTCCACTCGAGTATCCACTGATGGGGATTTTTTCCACCCTGAAATGTCTTCACAGGGATTTTTTTTTTTCGTGTACGGTGTCTGTGCGAGGGATTTTTTTTCTCCCTGAGGAATCCGTTCACGGGAATTTTTCATTCAATCAGTTTTTATTTCTTCCATTTTCCTGAAAGTCACTGGGACGATACTATCCAGTGACTTAGGTTCTTTGTGCAAAATTGTAAGCACATATTTCCCACATAATCTTTAAGTTAGTTGCATCCTGGCAAGCTAAGTATAGGCCTAAAGCTAATTAATGGTGTGGTAGCCCTACCCGTTACAAAAAAATACTAAGCATGCAGTCTGCAACTTAAACATTAAAAGATATGAGTCATTGTTGTGGCGAAGCAGACTTGCCCAAGACACATTGCCCAGTAGATTTAGTGGGGTGCCAAAATGAGTATCCTCTGATGTTGGAGCATGGCTGCCTATATGGTGAGGCACTTAAATAAGCAGTCATTCACGTAAACTTCTAATCCAGTGTACAATGTCAATTTCACAGTGATTCCCTGTGAGATAAGTTAGTCAAATTTCGCGTTCTGGTGACCCCCAGGGTATTAATCTAGGGAACGCCCAACAACAGGAGGGACTTAAGTTCGAGCGACACCCTCATTCAGGGGACATAACCAGTACAGTGTAAATCAGCCAGTGACATGGGTTGTCCTTTCATACTTATGTGTGTCGATATATTTAAGCTCAGGCAGGATGAGGACAGGTCCTCGGTAGTATAGTGGTCAGTATCCCCGCCTGTCACGCGGGAGACCGGGGTTCAATTCCCCGCCGGGAGAGGATTTTTTTTTTCAAGTTTAATGTTGCTGTCCAAAAGAATATTGACAAAATAATGCTTTACAAGTTGATTTTTTGTTGTTGTTCAAACACTGTTACGTTTTCCGTCATCTGTTTCTCTTTTCATCTAGTAAATCAAGAAAATTCTTACATAGTATGGCCTCCAGAGACAAAACACAGGCAGAAAGTTCGATTGGTAGGAAGGTAGGTATGTAGGTCGGTAAGTAGATAGATTATTTATTTATCTATGTATTCACTTCTTCCTTTATTTCTAGGATAAAACAATAAGTCCACGTTATGTTTTTCCCATCCAGTTCCTGTTTGTATGCAGTTTTGAAAATTTTGTCATCCGTTTCCAGTGACACAACTAGTCTATTCTTCCGAAAGGAAAGGCGGAATATGTTTATTTTTTTTATTTATTTTATTTTATACCACTTTATGTCATTACAGATTCCTCTGCGTGAAATTCGGGCTGCTCTCCCCGGCTAGAGCGCGTCATCACAAGTGCAGCGCCTACCCATTTTTTTCTGTTTCCTGTCTACACTGTATTTGTTTCCCTATCAGAGTGGCTTTTTTCTACAGAATTTTGCCAGGACAACCCTCTTGTTGCCGTGGTTTCCTTTACGTGCGCTAAATAATGATGTGTAACGCACGGGACCTCGGTTTATCGTCTCATCCGAAAGACTAGCGCCAAGACCACCACTCATGGTCTAATGGATGGGGGGGAAAATTTGGGGCCCAAATGGGACGTATGTACATCAACATACATACATATGTAGTGTGTGTGTGTGTGTGTATTTATATTATACTTATATATATAAATATATATTATATATATATTATATATATATATATTACATACATATGTAGTGTGTGTGTGTATTATTTATTTATATATATATATATATATATATATATATATATATATATATATATATATATATATATATATATATATATTATATATATATATATATATATATATATAATATATAATAATACATGTGTGTATGTGTGTGTGTGTGTGTGTGTGTGTGTGTGTGTGTGTGTGTGGTGTGTGTGTGTGTGTGTGTGTGTGTGTGTGTGTGTGTGTGTGTGTGTTGTGGCATTTTGACACGCAACTCGAAAACTGATATCCAGTTGAAAATAATACAGCTAAAAACAGCTACAACAATATAGAAAAAAAAATGCAACTGGCAGCAGGGGAAAGGGGGGGGGGAGGGTAGGAGAAAAATGTGAGGGGGACTGGGGAGGAGCAGAGGAGGATAAGAAACCCCGGGGACCGAATTGTAACTGAGACGTTTGTTTCTATAATTATTACAACAGGTTACTGAGGTTCAATACACACACGTACGTGTGTGTGTGTGTGTGTGTGTGTGTGTGTGTGTGTGTGTGTGTGTGTGTGTGTGTGTGTGTGTGTGTGTGTGTGTGTATGTGTGTGTCTGTGTGTGCGTGTGTGTGGTGTGTGTGTGTGTGTGTGTGTGTGTGTGTGTGTGTGTGTGTGTGTGTGTGTGTGTGTGTGTGTTGTGTGTGTGTGTGTGTGTGTGTGTTGTGAGGGACCGAACTGAAACCGAGATTTTTTTTTTCTATATCACAACAGTCTATGTGGTTGAAAACGTGTGTGTGTGTGTGTGTGTGTGTGTGTGTGTGTGTGTGTGTGTGTGTGTGTGTGTGTGTGTGTGTGTGTGTGTGTGTGTGTGGTGGGGACCGAATTAAACAGAGATTGTTTTTGTTTTTTTTCTGTATCACAACAGTCCATGTGGTTGAAAACGTGTGTGTGTGTATGTGTGTGTGTGTGTGCGCGCGCGCACGCGTGTGTGTGTGTGCGCGCGCGCCGCGCGCGTGTGTGTGTGTGTGTGGTGTGTAGTATGCCTTCGACGTTTGAGGAGCAGGAAAGGGGGATGGGGAAGGTGATGTGGAAGGGGGTGGGGGGAAGGGGACAAAACAGACAGGCTTAATGGAGGAGTAGGACAGGAAGGGGGTTGCATACCTCTGCATGCACTTGTGCGCGTACAGTATACGTCGCCGTGTTCACTATGCATATATGTGTTTTCAGCGTGCATGCATTTTTGGGAGGGTATCTTTAACAAATGATAGCACAGCTGAGCATGTGTGTTGCGTGTGTGTTCGTGGTTTCTTTGAATATTGTATGGGTAATAATAACCTTACTGTACATTCCATTGTACACCAAAAGCTTGATATATTTTTACGTTGTAATTTAAATAAATGATGAT
>CM060324.1:44183823-44196323 GCA_030674155.1 Stramonita haemastoma
CCCCCCCCCCCCCCCCCCCCCCTCCAATTCTATGCTAAATGCTCAACATTCCATATATTACTGCCAGTATGTATGGAATACACGCAATCACCTCGTTATTACGTTCCGGGAGGTACAGCCCTGTGTGAGTGTGAGTGTGTGTGTGTGTGTGTGTGTGTGTGTGTGTGTGTGTGTGTGTGTGTGTGTGTGTGTGTGTGTGTGTGTGCCTGGCTGCGTGCGTACGTGCGTGCGTGCGTGCTCTGTGTGTGTGTGTGTGTGGTTGCAAGTGTGGGTGTAAGTGTATGTATGAATCCCTACATGTGTGTGTGTGGTGTGTGTGTGTGTGTGTGTGTGTGTGTGTGTGTGTGTGTGTGTGTGTATGTGTGTGTGTGTGTGTGCCTGGCTGCGTGCGTACGTGCGTTCTCTGTGGGTGTGGGTGTAGGTATAAGGTAGGTGTAAGTGTGTGTATGAATTCGTACATGTGTGTGTGTGCGTGCGCGCGTGTGCGTTTGTGCGCGCGCGTGTGTTTGTATGTGTGTGTTTTGTGTGCGATCGCGCGCGTGTTTGTGTGTGTGTGTGTGTGTGTGTGTGTGTGTGTGTGTGTGTGTGTGTGTGTGTGTGTGTGTGTGTGTGTGTGTGTCGTTGTGCAAAGGTAGCGAGAACAAAAGAATTCCATACGCCGCAGGGTGAGTGTGTTGGAATGAATAAATAACTGAATGGGGGCCTTTGTAGTCGTTACTTCAGTGTTTTAACACTTGAGAAACAGGCTTTTGTTGGCTTGCCTGTCACATAGGGGACAGAAAACCTGAAAGAGATTGATCAATGTTTCAGTTCTTTGTCCAACGCTGAAATCTGTAGCAAGGGTAACAGAGAGAGGGGGGGAGAGATAGATAGATAGATAGATAGATAGATAGATAGAGAGAGAGAGAGAGAGAGAAAAGAGAGAGAGAGAGAGAGAGAGAGAGAGAGAGAGAGAGAGAAGACAGACAGACAGACAGACAGACAGACAGACAGACAGACAGACAGACAGACAGAGAAAGAGAGATAGAAGGAGAGACAGCGTGCGTGTGTGAGAGAGACATTTGATTTGATTTGATTTATTCTTTTATATCGAAGATAATGGAATAAGCACTCTTGTGCTTTTTTACATCCTGTCCACAGAGAGAGGAGAGAGAGAGAGAGAGAGAGAGAGAGAGAGAGAGAGAGGAGAGAGAGGAGAGAGAGAGAGGGACAGAAAGAGAGAGAGGGGGGGTGGTGCGTCTGTCAGTGTGTTTTGTATGTTCATAGGTGCACCTGTAGATATTACCTTCCTCTGCTCCAACGCTCAAACAGCAACTGTTGTTGTCTGCTACATGAATAAAAATGAGTTGCGATGATGCCGTTAAGCGCCTGAAACGTCAGGCCCAGAGCATCTGATATCGGCGTAGAAAAAAAATTGTTATCTTTTAGACCTAAGTCCTTCTGGGAAAAAAAACTGGAGAATGGACAAGGAAGGTACCCCCAAAAACAACAACAACAACAACAACAACAACAAACAACAAAAACTATCCCTACAACAACACACAGACAAACAAGGAGGTGACAGGAAGAAGAGAAACAAGGCAGAAACATAGAAAAAGGGATCATGAGAAAGAAGGAATTCCTAGCACAGATTTTCCAGAAGGTGGGGGGTGCTATTCATACTGACAGCCCCCCCCCGCCCCCCCCCCCCCGCCGGGCCCCGGAATCCCTAAAGGGGTAGGGGTGGGGGGGGGGGGAGTTGTGAACTGCCATGATCCAAAATATCTAGCTATCGATTCTGACAGCACTACAATTGTAATGGGCTTCACTGGGGAAACCTGCATGGCTACATACAACGTTTCCAGTAAGCCGCTTAGCTGTTTACCGAGACTTAAGATCAAACAATAACATGTACACACATACTCACACTTGTCAGTCGCATGCACAAACACACATACACACGCACGTGCGTGCACACATGCATGGACTTTTACACAGACACACTACACTACACTACACGCACGCACACA
Source organism: Stramonita haemastoma (assembly GCA_030674155.1). NCBI lineage: Eukaryota > Metazoa > Mollusca > Gastropoda > Neogastropoda > Muricidae > Stramonita > Stramonita haemastoma. Next base: position 44,185,833 of record CM060324.1, read on the forward strand.
CACACACACACACACACACACACTACACACACACACACAACACACACACAAACACATATACATACATACATACATACATACATACATACATACATACATACATACATACATACATACATACACACACACATACACGCACGCACGCACGCACGCAAACAGACAGACAGACAGACAGACAGAGAAATAGAGACAGACAGAAACAGAGACAAAGATCGTGTCATTTTTTTTTAATTGCTTAAGCCACTGACATAACACTGAAGTGAATGACACTATCGAACATTGACACCAGATGAACTACAAACATCTTTTGTTTTTGTTCCTTAGTCTCTGTCCGTAACTTGGTTCCTCGATGTTTTACACTTGTTGTTATATAAGAGTTCGTTTATTTTGGGGCTGGCTCTGACTCATACTACTGTGTTTGTCTTCTGCCTATTATCTTTGTTTCTGTGTCTAAGCCCTTCTATCTCCCCTGTCCCCTCCTCTCCCTAGCCCCTCTCCCCCCCTCGTTCTTATCCCCCTCTCTTGCCCCCCCTCTCTCTCTCTTACCTCACACTTGGTTGTTTGTCTGTATGTCTGTCTGTCTTTTTGTCTGCCTGCTTGTCTGTCTGTCTGTGTTGCTGTCTGTGTGGCTGCCTGTGTGTCTGCCTGTCTGCGTACCTATCTGTTTGGCTGTCTGGCTGTCTGGCTGTTAGTCTGGCTGTCTGGCTGTCTGTCTGCCTGCCTCTCTGTCTGGCTGGCTGTCTGCCTATCTGTCTGTTCCTCCCAATATGTAGGTACTTTTGTCTGTCTCTTGTTTTCTTCTTCTGTTTTTTTTTCTGTCTGTCTGATTACCTGCCTGTCTGCATGGATGTTTGTCTGTTTTTCTGACGGTCTGTCCATCTATCCGCCTGTCTGTCTGTCTCTTTAGTGTTCTTGTTCTCTTATGAATGGCTGTCCATGTCTGGCCGTTTATGTGTCGGTTTCCCTCTCTTTCTGTCACTGTCTGTCTATGCCTGAGTCTGTGTGGGTTTGTTTTGTGTTTTTGCTTGATTCAAGTTCATTCACTACTTAGTGATATAGAGGCACCGCATTCAAACCTTCACCCCCCCCCCCCCCTCTCTCTCTCTCTCTCTCTCTCTCTCTCTCTCTCTCTCTCTCTGATACACATAACCACACACAGATATAGATAGATATAGATATATATATATATATATATATATATATATATATATATATCTTCCTGGGGAAGACCTCAGCAACTGTTGTTATGAACTGCTGAGATCATATACAACTTCCTGAACAGTGGTGTGTATGTGCAGGTGCTACCTCTAGACCACCGATCCACCACATTGCATTATCCATGTTACTGTCTAGCACAAATTAAACATCTGTTATGTATGTTTGTGGCCACTTCTTGACATAATTATGTAACCCCTTCAAAACCAAACAAGGATACAAGCCTACATCATCCAAATAAACACTCCTTTGTCCCTATTCGAAACTTCAGTCAAAAGACAGAGCCACGCTTACCCCAAACTAAGGTTAATTAATTAAGCAGCATTGGGCATGGTTACCAATATTGGATGGGTAGACCGTTTGGGCGCCTTGGCTTCAGTACAGCTGTAAATGGGTACCTGCCCTCTTTGGGGTCAGGGAAGGTAAAGCAGCGAGGGAGAGAGGAGATGGGCGCCGCCCTCAATATGCTGGCCCCTAGAGAAGCTGAGATCTCTGATGCCTTGCTCTCCTACGACCACGTAGGTTATGGGTTACCTCTTCCTTTTTACCTTACCTTTTAAATAGTCTATCCCACCAAACCTATTATCGCCCCCTAAAATTACCCGGCTGTTATTTCTTGCTGTAGGGTGGTTAGATTTACTTTTTTCCCCCCACACCACCACCGGTGCCACATTGAAGTTCCAGCGCCATGTCAACTGCCATGGCCACAACTGACAGCCAGGCCAGGCGACATGACGGGGCTCTCGAGACTTGACCTATGGCCTACCCCTGTTTGTTAGTCTACCTTCAGGCAATTAGTCAGCCTTTCAGCGGGCACCCAAACGTTAAGGGTGACGGAGGATTTGTGTAACTAGTCGACGTGTTGTAGTTAGTAAAGGGTACTCGAGTTGGGAAGGTAGATTGGGGTTTCCCCCCCTCCCCCCCCCCCCCAAGGGGGTAGGGGTGGGGTGGGGAGTTGGTTTCCTTTTTATTGTGGGGGGGACTCTTTTTTTAAGGGGGTTGGTTTTTGTTTTTGTTCTGTTGTATAAAGTCTGCCTCTGTTGCTCTGTATGTCTGCCTATGCCTCTTTATCTATCTATGCCTCATTGTCTATGCCTCTTTATCTGTCTATGCCTCTTTATCTGTCTATGCCTCATTGTCTATGCCTCTTTATCTGTCTATGCCTCATTGTCTATGCCTCTTTATCTGTCTATGCCTCTTTATCTGTCTATGCCTCATTGTCTATGCCTCATTGTCTATGCCTCATTGTCTATGCCTCTTTGTCTATGCCTCATTGTCTGTCTATGCCTCATTGTCTATGCCTCTTTGTCTATGCCTCTTTGTCTGTCTGTCTGTCTGTCTGTCTGTCTGTCTGTCTGTCTGTCTCTGTCTCTGTCTCTCTCTCTCTCTCTCTCTCTCTCTCTCTCTCTCTCTCTCTCTCTCTCTCTCTCTCTCTCTCCCAGCACAGGTATCTGCATGTGTGTGTGTGCTAGTGCGTTGAACTTAAGTAATGCAATTTTCATGGTAATCGTTTTGTGTCTGTGCAATAATTGATCCCACTCACATGGTCCGTATATCACCAAAAACCTTCAAGTCTTGCTACCGTTTCATTATTGTTAGTTTGTATCCATGCAAATCTGGTTTACGGAGTGTGTGTGTGTGTGTGTGTGTGTGTGTGTGTGTGTGTGTGTGTGTGTGTGTGTGTGTGTGTGTGTGTGTGTGTGTGTGTGTGTGTTGTAGTGTGTGTAGTGTGTGTGTAGTGTGTGTGTGTGTATGTGTGTGTGTAGTGTGTGTGTGTGTATGTGTGTGTGTGTGTTTTGTGTGTGTGTGTGTGTGTGTGTGTGTGTGTTGTGTGTGTGTGTGTGTGTGTGTGTGTGTGTGTGTGTGTGTTTCGAGTGCCTCGACCTTAAGCAATGCAATTTTCATGGTAATCTTTTTTGCGTCTAAGAAATAATGGACTCCACACACATGTTTTGTAAATCACCGAAAACCTTTAAGTCGTTTCCGTCTCTTTGTTGCAGGTGTAAATGCATGCAAATCTGGCTTGCCGTTTGTGTGGGGTGGGGGGTGGGGGGTAGGGGGCATGTGTGTGTGTGTGTGTTTGTGTGTTTGTAAGTCTGTGTGTCTATGAGTCTGTTTTATCTGCCTGTCTTTGAGTCTGTGTGTGTGTGTGTGCGCACACGTGTGTGTGTGTGTGTGTGTGTACGCGCTCGCACGCGTGTATGTGTGTGTGTGTGTGTGTGTGTGTGTGTGTGTGTGTGTGTGTGTGTGTGTGTATGTCTGTGTGTCTATGTGTCTGTTTTTTCTGCCTGTCTTTGAGTCTGTGAGTGATGTGTGTGTGTGCGTGTGTGACTGTATCTACATGTATGTGTGTGCACGCACACGCTCGCGTTTGTTTACGCACACACGCACACGTACACATAGAGCTTACAGTACGTGCAAGCAGACATGCCTGCAAAGACACCACAGAACCGCGGGGGGTCTATTCAATATTTGATCCGCCGCCACTTCACCAACATGTGTCGTCAGGGGATAGGCCACAACACTCTATCTCCCATACACACTCACTCCCTGGTTAGGTCCGTGGTCTATACTAGAGGACACGCACCTGCCTTTCTAGAAAGCGGAAAGTTCAGGGTTTGAAGTGTCTGGTGGTTTGATCCCTGTTTGTGCCCGAAACTGTAGTCCCCCCCCACCCCCCTCCACATCCACCTCCGCCCCCCCCCCCCCCCCTCTGTTCACTAGACCGTGAGTGGTGGCTGGTCTGGTTGCTAGTTTTTCGAATGAGACGATAAATGGAGAGCTTTTGTGCAACACGTATTTAGCGTCCGTAAAACACACACACACACACACACACACACACACACACACACACACACACACACACACACACACACCACTCACAACACACACACACACACACACACACACACACACACACACACACACACACACACACACACACACACACACTTCCAGAAGAAAGTTATTTCTGGGAAAATTGTTTAGAAAGAAGCCACTCTGATAGGGAAACAAATATTTTACATATTTTACATTTTACGTATTCTACCACTTAAAGTCAAAGTCACGGCAGATTTCTCTGCGTGAAATTTGGGCTGCTCTCCCCGGGAGAGCGCGTCGCCACAAGAGAAGCGCCACTTTTTTTTTTCTTTTCCTGCCTGTAACTATTTTGTTTCCCTACTATCAGAGTGGCTTTTTTCTACAGAATTTTGCCAGGAACAACTCTCTTGTTGCCGTGATTTCTTTGGCAGATGTGTTACCTCTAGCCCACCGATCCACTAAAATATAAAAGAGCGACGGCTAACAGTAGATTGTTTGAGTGGGGGTGTTTGGAAACATATTCTTGCATATCATTTTCATATTTTCTTTTTACATTTTACATTTACAAATGTAAACAGGAAAAGGAAAACAATAATAAAAGAAAGGAACGAAAGAAAAGACGCAACTCAACACAGTACAGTGCAATACAAAACAACACAATGGGGATGCGAATCGATGAATAACGGTGTAGATAGGACAGTGTTGGCAGTTACCAAACCAGTTTTTCACAGAAAGGTGTTTCTGAAACTAATCTTGACTGTCTAAAAAAAAAAAGCCCAAATCAATGAATATTGCCGCGTGCATGGCGACACCACAAACGTCAGACCAGTAGTTCACACACACTCTAGAACTTGTCTGACTGTTACCTTTGTGGTCGGCTGAGTTATCATCAACGTCAACAGCAGTTACTGGTGTCGTCATCTTTATCGTTGTCATCACATCATCATCATCGTCGTCATTAGCATCATCCATCATCATCATCATCGTCATCAGTATCATCATCACTGTCACTACTGCCACCAATAACCTAAAACTAACTTACCTTATAACTATCACTGTTACTACTAACCACTACTATCATCACTAGTATCCTCCTCATTATCGTCGTCGTCATGGGTTAGTTGGTTGGCTGATTGGTTGTTGGTTTGTTGGATGCTGGTTGTGTGTGTGTGTGTGTGTGGTGTGTGTGTGTGTGTGTGTGTGTTGTGTGTGTGTGTGTGTGTGTGTGTGTGTGTGTGTGTGTGAGAGAGAGAGAGAGAGAGAGAGAGAGAGGGGAGAGAGGGGGGGGGGGGGGGGGCTGGGAGAGACAGATAGACAGAAAGACAGACAGAGACAAAGCCAGAGACAGAAACAGAGCGAATGTATGCCTTTTTGTTGGTACTACAGTTGATTCCACCAATTAATTAGTTATGATTTAATATAGCTTACAGCAAAAACCGCTCCACATGTAGAAGAAAACCTGCTGGAAAGCGTAGAGCATCTTGATAGCATCTGTGTTACTAAAGTATATTTATAGAGATGCTGTGTCTGTTCCATATTACAGATCTGCCCAACCCATCCACCCTCACCACCACCCACCTACACAGTCCACGTCTAGTAGTGTAGTCCTGACCCTCACACTACCACCACCACCACCACCCACTACCCCACCCCCACCCACCCACCCTCACCATGAAGGAACGTGGCCACGTGACGTCAGACAGCCACAGAACCCTTCCCCACTCCCCCTCCTCCGCCACCTCACACAACCCCCACCACTCTCCCCTTCCCCATCACGATCACCGCCATAACCGAAAACCCTAGGTAGTGGTGGCGGTAGTGGTGGTGGAGATGAGCCCTGGAGCACGATGCCTACCCGGGGTGCCGACATCAACCTTCTGGCCAACAGCCTCTCTACCCGACTCCGCAAAGCTGCACGCCATAAAACAGCCCCCTCCTCCTCCTCCTCTCCCGGAACCACACCCCCCACCACCACCGCCACCAGCAGTGGATCTAGGTCAGCGCCTCCGGAGGAATCTGTGAGAAAATTCCACAGGTCCACAACGTCCAAGAGAGACTCCCGGGGCCAGGTGCCGCCCTCCATCCTGAAGCGGAAGGGGTCGTTGGAACAGCAGCAGCAGGACCGGCGCCTGAGACAGCAGCAGCATCAGCAGCAGGGGGCAGGGGGGTCCCCGAGTCCTCGGGAAGGGGAAGCCTCCTTCCACCTGCCTGACGTCTTCCTGACGAGGCGTTGGTCCTCGAGCGCTGGGCAGCTTCACCATCTCTCTGCGGAGGACGAGGCAGAGGTCTTCAACAACCAGTACCTGGACAGACCTTCCCCAGCCCTGGCCATCCTCGGCAGCAGAGGAGGAGCAGGAGCAGGAGGAGGAGGAGACGCTTCCACGCGCACGCACGTGGGTAACGGTCAAGTGGCGTGGGTGAAGCGAGCAGGGATTTTCCAACCCGCGGACAAGTACGCCTCAGGACGGCAGATTCTCCACGGCGAGGACCAGCCTTTCGGTCGTGTGCAGGCTGTGGATTACGAGACGGTGACTCTGCCTTCTAGAGCAGACACGGACACTCCACACTCGGGCCTGACCTCGGGCTGGTCCAGCGGGAAGAGCTGTCGGAGGAAAGGGCTGAAAGTGTCCTGGAAGCAGCCCGGCGGGGACTCCGAGGCAGAAGAGGAGGACGCCTCTCGTCACACGGACACGGCCATGTCTCGGGGGAGACAGAGGAGTGCAGGGACTGTGCACAGCGAGCCGGGAGTCTACAGCTTCGTCAAGCCCAAGTTCAACCCGGGCCGGAGTCAGGTGCCTTCTGTAGGCGTGAAGTGGAAAGTGCCCACACCCGTGGTGGGCAGACCTCCTGCAGACGGTGAACAAGACACACGAACACCGGAGAACCACCACCACCACCACCAAGGTCATCACTCCTCTGCCCCTTCTTCCGCTACCCAGTACCCACCACCACCGCCATCCTCCCCCAGAACCCAGCGCGTGACTTTCTCCGGCAAACAGTTGTCCTCCCCGTCTTCTTCTTCTTCTTCTCCTTCCTCTTCTTCTCAGGAAGTCCGCCATCATCATCATCATCCTCATCCCTGGCGCGCGCTGTACCCGCGAGACGTGCACCCGGTGACCACGGCCATGGCGCGGGAAGGCACCAGCGTGAGCAAGACCAAGTGGCGGGTGCCCAGCATGCGCCCTGTGCCGGCCTTCACCTTCATCGAGGACCTGATGGAGGCGGGTGGGCGGCAGTGGCAGCCAGGGGTGCAGCAACAGCGCCTGGCCACCCACGCCACCCTGGATGGCCAGAGCATGCAGGACCGTCTGAAGGACGCCGTGGAGTCCCTGTCCAGCAAAGACCCCGCTATCACCACCGCCACCACTGTCAGCAACGTCAGCAGCAGCCTGGATCAGGAGTTAGAGGCCTCCAGTCGTTCCTAACCCAGAGCAGGAGTTACAGGCCTCCAGTCGTTCCTAACCCAGAGCAGGATTTAGAGGCCTCCAGTCGTTCCTAACCCAGAGCAGGATTTACAGGCCTCCAGTCGTTCCTAACCAGATCAGGATTTGAGGACTCTAGTCGTTCCTAACCCAGATCAGGATTTTGAGGCCTCCAGTCGTTCCTAACCCAGAGCAGGATTTAGAGGCCTCCAGTCGTTCCTAACCCAGAGCAGGATTTACAGGCCTCCAGTCGTTCCTAACCCAGATCAGGATTTTGAGGACTCTAGTCGTTCCTACCCCAGATCAGGAGTTAGAGGCTCCAGTCGTTCCTGACCCTGGATGCTCTTTTTTCCTTACCGTGGTTGGTGGATGTGATGACGAGGGTTTAGAGGAGACCAGCCATTCCTGATAACGGGGCTTCATTCTCCATGTTTGTGGTGATGGTGACGAAGATTGAGAGATATACGCAGCCATCCATAACACACCGTCATGATAAGTGTGGTGACCAGAAGTTTTCCTTTTCTTCGTCGCCCGCGCCGCTCAGACAGCAACTCCGGAAGCCCTGGCAAAATCTGTGGTAGGCTGAAACCCCTCTGGGGTCTGAGGAGATTGTCCGTGATTGGCAGGTCAGTAGGCCTGATATCGGCCCTCAGGTTTGGGTGTGTTGGACAGGTCTGGAGGTAGTGTTCCACTGTCATGGGAGAAGTGCCACAGGGGCACATCTGCAGTGTCCAGACTCGAACAGAATTTAGAAGTATCAACACTTTCATAGTCAGGAACATTTCTTTTTCCATGGCATGTTGGCTGTGGTGACAAGGAACCAGAGGCATCCCACCATTCATCGTCATGACCGTGCTTCTGGCTACCATGCAAGGTGTTGTGTGGTGACTGCCGTTCCTGGTGACTGACTGTAGTTCCTAATGACTGCAGTTCATGATGACTGCAGTTCCTAATGCAGCCTTTGTGATGGACTTAGCAGCAAATATCAGTGTATTATAGTTCAGCTGGTTGAATGAATATAGTGTTGCTCTGGATGACAATTAATATAAAATCTATCCTTACAACAAATCAGATAATGATCAGTATTGTCAACAGCAGATGTGCTGTCGTACTTGTAAGTTACCCTCAGCATTGGAACTGATCCCCTCGCACCAGTATTTATTCAGATGGTATGTTTATTGTATGTACTCCTTTCATGTCCAGTATCCTTGTTTCTGTGTTGAAATCTCTGCCAAGTTTTAGAATCGTTGATAGTGACTTCTTTTGTTTCTTCAAGGTTTAAGAAATTCTCTTTTTCATCATATGCTCTATCTTTAGCTCACTTTTCAACGTTTATCGAAGTTGGTTTTTTTTTTAATTTCTGTCATGTTGGAAATGCTGTATCGCAAATATGGACCTTTTTTTTCAAACACAGCTTCTCATAGTTACTGAATGTGTTAGGATGGGGGTATCGTGTTTGAGAATATTTTTTGTTCCCGAGCTAGAACTCTTCAGTTTCACCAATGATGAGATTTTGCGTATGCGGCGGTTTTTACCCACCATTAATGTAGCCGTATTCTGACTTCGTGGATTGGAAGAAATGAAACTGTTGATGTTCAAAATGCCATAGCCCAGGAATTGGCAAGCGTCCTAACAGTCACCTTTAGCTCAAATGTGCCCGTGAATAAGATTTTCTGAGCATCCCTCGATGTTAGCATCAGAGCCCACAGTGGGAAAATCAGGCTGCAGCTGTATTTCTGACATAAAAACCAAGTCACTGCCTCGACATCCTCTCTGACAATTGTGGCGATGAGAGCAAAGAATTGGAAGGTAAACGAGGGCACTGTAATTTACAAAAAATCCTCAACCATTTGTCTAGGCTGCAGTTCTGTCACCGCGATACAAGATATATGCATGTCTCTGTCGACTGGTCAATATTTTGAGTGTGTGTCAGTGTAGGTGGTGGTGATAGTAGTATTGGTGGAGGGGTATGTGTTGGAGTAGTTTTGACATGTTAAAAATCGTGATACGTTTTTTTTTGTAAGGTTGATTTGACTACAATCAACATTCTGAAATCAAAGCAACAAGAGATATTTTTTGTCTGAACATTTCAACTCTATGGGGGGGTCGTCTTTTTGGAGACGCGGACTAAAGTGTTACACGCATATATTATTATCAATTGTTATGTAATCATGTCAGTGTTGATGCTTTTTCTGTTGATTTTTCTTGCATGGAAGGACAGGAACATGTAAGCGAGTGGGGTGTACTGCATAAAAAATGGATTCGCAAAATGAAGTAAAGCTTGTTGGATTGGAAGCAGCTTCATCTGTTCCTATAGTATTGTGGTTCGTTCTTTCTTTCTCGTGTGGCAGGGCTGGAATTTGTCAAGTCAATTGTGGTAAACTGCATCGACAGATGGTTTTGTAGTTTATGTTAGGCATGTTTGAAGGACAGTGGCGTTAGCTGTTGCACGTACAATACATGACAAAAAGAAAGAAATAACGTGTGAAAGCGCTAAGTTGTTCTTTTTCTTTTACGTTGTTATGTATGTAAAGATATTGCTGCTGCCTATATCAAATTTTATCTGTTGTCATGCTTTGTCGTGTGCTGTGAAACTGTTACTCATGTTACACTTTAAACCTTTATGACTGTGATAGTGAACATGTTTTTTCTTGTGTACTGCTTGTTCTTGAATTCTAGGAACAAGTGCTGGAAGCTATAAAATGTTCATTCCCGCGTTAGTTTACCTGACTCAATAAATCAGTTGTTTTTATTTGGAACATCCGTTTAGGGATGTAAGGCAGGGTCAGGTATTTTTTTAAATACAAATACTATCTCTGTCCTCTCAGAATCTTGTAGCAGAACTTTCCTCTTTTCTATCTATCTTTGTTTTCCAGTCGTTTCTTTTTATTTATTTATTATTTCGTAGCTTCCCTATCAAATCCCCCTTCTCTGTTTTTCTGAGCATTTCATGACACCCTTAATCCTCACCGCTGCAGTTTTCGAAGTATTATCCATGGACCTCACGTCATTCTCCCCTATCTTAACCATCAGT
>CM060324.1:44208823-44211323 GCA_030674155.1 Stramonita haemastoma
TGTACTGCATGGTACTGTATTGTAGTGTATTGTATTGCCTTGCATTGTATTGTTTTGTACCATATTGTATTGTATTGTATTGTGTTGTTTGTATTCTATAAAATATAGTACTGTGCTGTATTGCATTGTATTGTATTGTATTGTATTGTATTGTATTGTATTGTATTGTATTGTATTGTATTGTATTGTATTGTATTGTATTGTATTGTATTGTATTGTACTGTATTGTATTGTACTGTATTGTCAAAACCGATTCCATCATATTTCTCTGATGAAATTAGGGCTGATGTGCCAAGGAGGAGTATGCTACCAGAAATGGAGTGCAGTGCAATCCAACCTCCCCCCCCCCCACCCCCCCTGAATGTGTCACATATGCATTTGTTTCCCTATAACATGGTTTTGTCTGCAGAATTTTGACAAGTACTACCGTTTTGTTGCTGTGGATTCTTTTACATACACAAAATGTATCTTGGGACGAGATAGCTCAGTCGTCAGAGCACTCGCTTTCCCCTAGCTAAGGTTAAGCAGCATTGAGCGTGGTTACCAGGTGGATGAATGACTTGGCTTCAGTACAGTCCCCGGCCCCAGTTCACCCAGCTGTAAATGGGTACCTGCCCTCTTTAGCGTCAAGGAAGGTAAGGCAGTGAAGGAGAGGAGATGGGCGCCACCCGCAACATATTGGCCCTAGAGAAGCTGAGAGGTCTCTGACGCCTCGCTCCCCAACAATGGCATAGGTTATGGGACACCTTTACCTTTTGATGTATGTTGCACACAAAACAATGAATTACAGGAAAAACTTAGGAAACACTTTTTTGTGTGCGCTATATGTGTCTGTTGTTGTTTCATTTGCTGCTATTTCAATCGCAATTTTTATCTCTAGTTGCTTCAGTGCAAGCTATGAAACAAGATCAACTTTGGACTCATTTATTCATTGTCTTCTATGATAGTCACAACGTCCCTCAAACATACTTTCGCACTGGTACACTCCAAATCCAAAATGCAGTTTCTCAATATCTTTGTTTATTTTCATTTGTAATTGAGCTACACCACAAAGGAGGCCAGACATCACAAGGTATTAACGTCATGTGTTTGTATGAGCTCATGTGTATACATTTTTGGACACATTCCATAAAATCATGGAAGATTTGACTAAAAAGGCAAAGGGCAGTTTATGGACAGAATATTTGACAATTATACATACTTAAACAGTCATTTCTTTCCAAGCCAACAAGATTATCTCCCTCCTCTCCCTCCCCTTCTGCCCAACAAAAAAAAAAGGAAAAGAAACTGGTTTGCCACAAGGACGGGGCTAAAACAAGCTATGAACTGATGGTGTTTCCCCTGCTGTGCTGTTATTGACTTGTGTTTGTAATCATCCATTGAATTACAGTTGTTTAAACCCTTAAGAACATGAAAAAAAAAAAGAAATGCTATCTCTATGACAAATATTTTGTCTGAATCGTTTTGTATTGTAACAGTAAAAAAAAAAATTGTTCAAAGATTTTGTTTGTAGAAACAGGGCAAGGAATCTCAAGGGAGATAATAAACACACACATGTTAAAACACACTGCCTGGAAATCAGCAGTCAGAAAGGCCACGGTTTTATCACTGTTTCATTTCATAATTTATTCACTCTTTATATTTCTTCCTGTAAATACATAGTTCATATCAAACCTGGGGAAAAAAAGAGCAAAAAAAAAAGTACATGGAATCTCTTGAAAGAGAGAGAAAGAAAAAAATCAGGGGAAAAAAGAAAGAAGAAACAGCATTAGGGAAAAGAGGAAACCAAGAAAGAAAAAAGTTCTTGACAAAAAATGCATAAGAAAAGAAAAAAAAAAAGCTCTTCTACACATTTGGCTTGGTAATTGCAGTCTTCTAGAGTAAAACTCCCCACCCCCCTCCTCCCCAAAAAAAAAATGAAAAGGAAGAAAGAGAAAAAAAAGAAAGAGGGGAAAAAAAAGAGAATGAAAAAGGAAAACAGAAAAGAAAAAAAAAGAAACCAAAACAAAATCTAGTTGAAAAATGTGATAAATGACTTTCACACAGTAGCTTTAGAAACTGACTTTCACACATACAGACACACATACACATACACACACACACAAGCATGTACACACCAAGAATCAGAATACTTAACCACCCTCAACACACCATCCCCCCACACACCCCCTTTCCCAATCCCTTATATACACTCAGAGAATAAGAAGAAGAAGGAAAAAAAATGTCCAACAGCCTCCTGCACAGCATCCAAAAATGAATAAGAGAGTTTCTACACAGTCTTTGATCAGCAGGGGTTGGTGACGACGACAAAGACGACACAAGATTGGCATGCACTTCAGTCCACCTGGGGGTTGTGTTGGAAGAGATATTCTGCCTGTGAACACACACACAAAAAATAGACAGCATTTTCAATGTAAGTTTTAGTGACTCAAACACTCAACCATCACAAAACAGATTAAAAGGAAAGCCAAATAACTCAAGCATACAAAAAGAGAGAGAA
>CM060324.1:44216323-44258823 GCA_030674155.1 Stramonita haemastoma
TGGACTTGAGGCGGTCCCTGAGGAAGCGGATGACGTACTGGTCCTCGATGCGTCCCCCGTTCTGCTCCTTGCTCTCGTTGATCTGGTCCAGGATCTCCTGGGCTTCCTGGGCCATGCCGTCGTCGTCCTCGTCCTGGTCCTCCGTGTCTGCCCTGCGCGCTTTGGTTTGCTGTGTAGGGGGAAGAGGAGGAGGAGGAGCAGGAGCAGGAGGAAGAGGAGGAGGAGGAGGAGGAAGAGGAAGAAGAAGAAAGAAAGAGAGAGAGATGACATGGCGAGATCGTATTGGGTCAGTGTTGGTGGTGGGGTTAGGGATGGGATGGGATGGTGTAGTGTGAGGTGGTGTGGGGTGGGGTTGGATGGGGTGGGATGTAGTGGAGGGGTAGGGTGGGGTGTGGGGTGTGGGGTGTGGGTGTGAGGTGGGGTAGGGTGGGGGTAGGGTGGGGTGGTGGTGGGGTGGAGTGGGGTGTGGAAGTGGGGTGGTGTGGGGAGTGGGATGTGGGGTGGTATGGGGTATGGTGGGGGTGCGGTGTGGTGGTGGTGTGGGGTAGGATGGGATGTGGTGTGGCCGTGGGAGTGGGATGTGGTAGGTTTGGGGTATGGCTAGGTGTGGGTGGGGTGGTGCCGTGGAGTGGAGTGGGGTGGGGTAGGGTATGGTGTGGGGTAGGATGGAGTGGTGTGATGGAGTGGGGTGGTGGGATCGAATGGGGTGTGGTGTGTCATGGTGTGGTGTGGTATGGGTATGGTGTCATGCTGTGTCAAGTAGTGTACTGTGACATAGCATAGCGCAGTTTACAACGTCTCCATCAGAAACGATTCCTTTGAGGATGTATGCTGGGTATGCTTGTGGTTGTGCGTGCGTGCGTGCGTGCGTGCGTGCGTGCGTGCGTGCGTGCGTGCGTGCGTGCGTGCGTGTGTATTAGTGTGTTACGACATCTTTAACGGGAATATTTGATCTTCTGCATGTACATATACACATAGGTTGAGGGACTCACCAGACTCTCCATCTCCTCATCGATGACGTCCTTGATCTTGATGTGGTGCAGTTTGTAGAATTCACACAGCTGCTGGATCACTGTGGACTTCCCTGAGGCAGGGGGGCCTAGCACAACCGCTCTCAGAGGCTGTCACACACACATGCATGCACGCACGCACACAAACATGCACACACACACACGCATGCACACACACGCATGCACACACACGCATGCACACACATACACACACACACCTACGTTAGTATTCTACACATTCATTTTCATAACTATAACCAACAAAAAATAATAATGTATAACCTTAGACTTTTTTACGCTGCCAGTTTCCTATTCTGTGTCAAGGATTTTCAAACACTACCAAATGTCATCAGATAAGTCACATTGGCACAAAGACATACATAGATTATGCTAATATCATCCTACAATCACAACATATTTTAGAAAGATTGTATTTTATTATTATATACCCATAATAGCACAAAGAGAAGTTTATGTGTAGCACAATTTATCATTACTTGAAATTTCTTTTACACAAATAAAATGAGCAATGCCAGATTCCGAATAGTGTACTCTCTCTTACTCACTCACACACACACACACACACACACACACACACACACACACACACACACACACACACACACATACACACACACACACATTCACACACAAGCACACACACACACAAGCACACACACACACAAGCACACACACACACACACACATCCTCCATGCCCCCAGTCTCTCTCTCTCTGCATTCCCCAGCTTTCCCTTTTCCCAATCTACCCCCCCCCTGTTCCCCCTCCCCCTCTCTCACAGATACACACACATACACACACATGCACAAACACACACACACACACACACACACACATACACACACACACTACACTACACTACACAAGTACAACAAATCAAATCAAATCCAATCCCAGGTAGGTAGGTAGGTAGTTAGTTTACCTGCAGGTTGCGGGAGTCCTTGTACTCCTTGATGACCTGCTGGATGTTCTCCACGATGCCTGCCTCTGAGGTCCAGGGGATGCGCATGTTCTCCTTCACAAACACTGCGTCCATCCTCAGGTTCACCAGCAGCTGGTCAAAGTCCGCTTGCTGTTTGTGCGCGTGCGCACGCACACACACATATGCACACATGCACCCACGCACGAACGCACGCACGAACGTGCGTGCACACACATGCAGCACACACATACACACACACACACACACACACACACACACACACACACACACACACACACACACACACACACACACACACACACACACACACACACGTCTGATATCACTATTTTGTGGAAGGACGTTAAACTGAAGAACTAAACACACACGCACGGACACACACATACACATAGACACACCCACGCATGCACACACACACACACATACACATACACATACACACACACACACATGCACACACACACACACACACACAGACACACACACACACACACACACACACACACACACACACACACACACACACACACACACACACACACACACACATATTTCTCGCAGAGAAATCTCCTGTGACATAAAGTGGTACAAAATAAAATAAAAAAAATATATGCATGCATGCATGCACGCACCCACACCCACACCCACACTCACACCCACACTCACACACAAAGAGGCAAACAGACGAAACAGACATTCTGACCTAAAGAGAGAAAGATAAAAGAAACACACAACAGTTAAAAAAAAAAAAAAATTTAAATAATTAATTAAAAAATGAAAAATGAAAAAAAAAAAATCTGACCTCAATGTCTTTGCTCAGCAGTGCTTCTTCCTTGGTGATGTTCTTCACTTTTCCCGTTCCAAGGTTGGTACTCACAGCCTGAGTCACACACACACACACATGCACACACACACACACACACACACACACACACACACACACACACACACACACACACACACACACACACATACACACACACACACACACACAATTAAGCAATTAAGCAAACAACAACAAATATAATCAATCTTCTTAACAATAATAATATACTGATTCAACCCAGGAGCCTTGTTAGCTCAGTGGGTAGAACACTTGACACTTAATCCAGGTGTCCTAGGTTCAATTCTTATAGTCAGCCAAAATTTTGTGAAAGAGCTTCTTATCAGAGTCAGAATCTATGCAGAGTCTAATTTCCTCTAAGTCCTTTGGCTGAAACTTTAAGCAAAGTTCTTGTGTGTGAACACACAAGCAGATGATTGATCCTGAAAGTGCATTCCAACTTCCAACTTTAGAAGAGTAGGTAGTCTTGCGCTTGTGTTGTGTAAACGTATGCATGCACGTAGACAAACCTGGGTATGAGTATAATCCTCATATGCATCACTTAAAAAACATTTTTGACACAATATAACAACCAATAGATAAAATAAAATGCTCAAATCTATCAGTCCACCCTTTACCTCTGCTAATATGATGAATCACCATTATTTCTATAACTATTTTTCACATTATCATTTATTTCTGTTATTATTCCCACAAGCAAAACATTTATGAAAGAACTGGACACAGCAATGACAAAAGCAATGCTTTTTACAAAAGCAGCAACAATGGTTTTACCCTTTTACAGCTACAAGAATAAGTCTAATCCAGTTCTGATTCTGAATATGAGATTACTTCCTTTACTGTAGGCACCAGATCGCCCAGTGGTCAGAACATTCGCTTTTCCCCATGTTCAGTTCTAGCAGCAGTGAGCGTGGTTACCAAGTTGATGGGTGACTGTTTGCATGCCTTGGCTTCAGCACAGTCACCCAGTTCACCCGGCTGTAAATGGGTACCTGCCCTCTTTAGGGTCAGAGAAGGTAAAGAAGCAAGGGAGAGGAGATGGGTGCCACCC
The DNA here is from genome assembly GCA_030674155.1 of Stramonita haemastoma. Classification (NCBI taxonomy): domain Eukaryota; kingdom Metazoa; phylum Mollusca; class Gastropoda; order Neogastropoda; family Muricidae; genus Stramonita; species Stramonita haemastoma. The sequence goes on from CM060324.1 coordinate 44,220,192, forward strand.
TCAGTATGCTGGCCCCTGGAAAAACTGAGGTCTCTGACACCTTGCTCCCTAACAACTGCATAGGTTATGGGGACACCTTTACCTTTTACCGACTGCCATCACCATTTTCATCACACGGCCACCCACACACTCACCTTGACGATCTCTTCCAAAGTGTTCTGGGCATCGTCTTTGGCGATGAGGTAGCGCACCTTGGGGCGAGAGTCAGCAATGTTCTGAATCACTCTGCAGAAATCAGCAACACAAATCAGAAAAATAGGGATGGGGTTCAGAAATTCAGGTGACAAGCTTCATATATACCTGTCTCTCCCAAGGTAACTACACTCTCACACACACTCATATGCACACACACACACACACACACACACACACACACACACACACACACACACACACACACACACACACACGCATGCACGTACATACGCAAGCAACACATGCGCACACACACACACACACACACACACACACACACACACACACACACACACACTTACCCTGCCAGGTCTTTGATGTGGATGGTAGGAACAACATTCATACCATTTCCAAAACACTGCAACTGGGGAGCATTGTGCCATGCTGACTGTAAAAAAAGAGAGAGAGAAAAATATATATTATTTTGAATAAAACATACACTGCAAGAAAAAAATCAAAACAAAACAAAACAAAACAAAACCAACTTCTTCTTCTTCTACTTCTTCTTCTTCTTCTTCTCTTCTTCTTCTTCTTCTTCTTCCTCCTCCTCCTCCTCCTCCTCCTCTCCTTCTTCTTCACCTTCTCCTTCATCAAACACTCAGACAGTAACAATTCTTGTCTGTCATAATTGTGAGCGAAGTTTAAGAGAAGAAAAATGGGAAGTAACTCTTCAACTTAAAGTGGCCTCATAAAAGAATTATTATTTCCCTTACATCATATATTTCATGCATAAATCAAGACATGGATTTTTTTATTCCCTTTTGTTTTTTCTTGATGCAACCAAACAACAATCATAATGATAAAATGCATGCTTTCAAGATAATTTTTTTTGTTTTGGTTTGATTGTATTAAAGTCCCAGTGGAGGTATCTGATTTAGGGATTGTACCACCAACCAAGAATCACCAACTGTTTTTAACACTTTCAAGATTGATATAAAGCACATCCAAATACCTGAAGAAAGAGTAGCAGACAGATGTACAGTATAAGAAAAGTGAATACACAACTGTTGTAGAATTCATGCTGCTCACTGATCAATCAAATCATTTATCAACTATCTTTTGTTAATCAAACAACAAAATGAATAAATAGTGGACACACAAATAAATCAATCAATAAAAGAAAATAAAGCAAATAAAAAAAAAAGACAGGAAGGAAACCAAAAAGAAAGAAAGAAAGAAAACGAACAAAAAATGAAAAAGAAACCTGTAATCCTTAAAATAGAAGAATGAACTTTATTAACAAATCAATAACTAATAATAAACATAATACTAATTCATAAACTGCAGTGAGGCAATCAGAACAATAGGCCACCCTTACCAACAAAAACAATAAAATTCAACTAAACAGAAAACTACCATCAACACCACCTAAACAACTTACCATGCTTACTGTTCATTGTATACTGTTATAATGAATAACATCAGCTTTCCATGCTAAAAAAAGCAAGGCATCAAACAAATAGGCAAACAAACACACAGACTCACCTTGAAGAGATAGTGGAAGATGCTCTCATCAGCACCATAGCTCAATCCAGCACACACAGTGTAGGTCACCAGTTTGGCTTTGTTCTGCACACAACAACAAAAAGGGTGAAGATGATGAACAATAACAACCACTACAAAAACAATAGTAACAATGATGATAGTCATCATGATACTAGATGTAGAAGCTGTAGCAGCAGCAGCAACAGCAGCAGCAGTAGTAGTAACAAGAAGAAGACAAAACAAGATCATCATCATCTTCATTATGATTAATAAGATTGTTATTGGTATTATTACCATTATCATTATTATCATCATCATCAGTGTTATCACTATTATCACCATCGTGATAACACAAAAAGAGAAAGACAGAGAGGTACAGAGACAGAGAGAGTCACAGAGAAAGAGACAGAAAACATGCACACATATAATTATATACACAGAAAGGCTAAAAAAATACAGAAAAACAAAGCTACACACACACACCATGTACACACAACACACACGCATGCACACGCACACACACACACACACACACACACACACACACAAACAAACAAAACCAACCAACCAACCAGCCAGCCAGCCAGCCAGTCACATAGACAGCCAGACAAGCAGACAGACAAAGTAACAGTTATGACATCAACATAAACATCAACATCAACAGCCACGTACAGTTTTCCCCAGTTTGATGACAGTTTCTCAGCACTGATGTGTTCCTTGAAGTTGGGATGAGGCTTTCGGCGCCGATAGTCATCCTCAGTGAACGGAATGTCAGGATCGTCCTGAGAGTCAAAAGACAGCACAGCACATGGGATTCTAGTCGTCCAATCCAGTTCACAAACTAAACCTACATGTTACAAAACATACCTAGAACTTTTGCAGTATATGCCTTTAAATGAAAGGCATATACTTCCTTCCTTCCTTCACCTATCACATAGTCTTGAAGACTGTGGGGGCACCATTGAAGATTTGGCAACCAGGTGGTTCATTATTATGTCAAATCTCATTGTAAGCTTGCCGGTTTGTGCCTGGTCTTGCAGTAATTATGAGAGTTTGCATTTACATTTTTTTACATTTTACACCACTTTAAGTCATGGCAGCTTTCTCTGTGTGAAATTTGGGCTGCTCTCCCCGGGGAGAGCGTGTTGCCACAAGAGCAGCACCACCCTTTTTTTCTTTTCTTTGCTGTGATTTTTTTTTTCAAATTAGTGAGACCAGACTGCTTGAACATTGGTTTTGTTTTATGAGATTATTTCTTTTGGATTTAAAGGCCCCTGGGATAAAGCTTCACTAAAACCTTTGCAAACAATTTTTCTTTTCTTTTTATTTTACAAAGGCATATCAATGACAAAAACAAGCACTTATTCTGAGCACAACATCTTTGCTTCAGAAACAAATGCACTAGTGTAAAATTGAAAGAACACACTTGAAAATATTTTTTTTTAAGTAATAAAGTTGCCATTCATATCATGTAGACAGAAACATACCAAGATCTTCCACACAGAGTGTCACAAGTCCCATGCACACATGCATGCATGCACGCACAGACACAAGTATGCATGCAATGCATGCACACACACGCAATGCATGCGCAAACACGCACATACACACACACACACACACACACACTGAGACACACACTGACACACTGACATACCGGGTCCAAAGGCTTGCTCTTTGCCCAGGTCATGACAGTGGAGATGAGAATGAACATCTTGGGCTTGTCAATCTTCTCCAGGTCAGAGTGGATCTCTGTCAACACAACACAGCCAACAGTTCTCATCACAATTTCACTTCTTTAAGGGTGGGGGGGTAGGGGTAGCCTAGTGGTTACAGCCTTGTGTTCATGATTTGACAGCCTGGGATCAAGCCACCGTGGAGGTGGTCGTTTTAAGGGATTATATCCTGGAGTTAACATCAGTGCTGACTCCACTTCCCCTGAAAGTCCTTTGAATGAGACTATAAACCGAGGCCCCATGGGCAAACGTACACAGAACATCTTGTGTACATGTTAAAACCTGTTCGGCTTTTTGAAAGAGTAAGCCACTATGTGCCGCTGGGAACAGATGACAAAATTTACAAAACCGCATTCACTTAGGGACTGGTGTATAAAAAGCACATAAGGGCTTATTCTGTTATCCTCGACTTGAAAGAATAAATAGATAAATAAGCGCACGCACACACACACACACACACACACACACACACACACACACACACACACACACACACACACACACACACACACACACAGCCCCTCCTCAAAACTCTCACTGATGCACGCTGTAGCCGAGTGGTTAGAACGGTTTGACTTCAATCCCACGAGTCCATGAAGTGATGGATTCAAATCTCAGCAGCATCTTGTGAATCATACGAGGTGAAGATTTTTACAACCTCCTAGGTCAATGTCAAGTACAGACATGTTAGTGCTTTAGTTCCCTGTATGAATATGACAAATGCAGAAGATTGAGTTTGATTGCAAAAAATCCCATAATTCATGTCAGTGTTTGGTGGGTTGCAGAAACACAAACATATCCAGCATAGATCCCAGGAGTCATAATGTGGCTACCTTCATGGTGGGCAAAAATGGTCGCATACGCAAAATCTCACCAGTGGTGAACCTTGAAGCCCTTGCTGAGGAACTAAAAAATATATACATATATAAAAATATATAGAAACACATACACACACATATATATATATATATATATATGTCACTGACCTGACACAGCCCACACGGCTTCATCAATCTGGTCAGGATCCTCAGTGACATCGTAGACAATGATGTCACACTCCACCAAATGCTCGTAAAGCTGGTCCTTGTTCTCAAACTGAAAGAAATGACAACATCACATCATTTTGTCACTGGCAACGGAAAGCAGCAGGGCGGCAAGTCAAGTCAAGTCAAGATTACTCAGAGGATTAGAAGCAAATATTTGGTTCAAAAATGTATGACCCTCCACCATAAGATTAGTAACATAGTGTCAGAGGTCAAATTTTAAGTGCTAATTTAACTTATCAATCTGCAATAAAAAATATAAAAAATTAAAAATAATTTTAATTTTAAGCTATTCAAAATAAAACAGATGTCACCAAAATTCTTCCATTTCTGTTGCTTGTAAGCAATTCCTGTTTTGATTCTGCAAATGATTTTACAAGCCAAATTATCATGGGTTCATATTCAATTTTAAACCAGTACATAGTACACATCCTTATATTGTACAATTTCATCTGCTTGATTTTAAAGCTCCCTTGGGGGCAAGGATCTTCATGAAAATCTTTGAACATTTTTTATTTTTCTCTCACCAAGATCAGTTCCTTGACAAACTCCGGCTTGGGCTTCTCCCGGTCCTTCAGGGTGCCCACCACCTCGTAGCATCCTTCCTTGGGCGTCTCCAGGATGGAGGAGGTGACGGAGGCATTGTCCTCCTCCTCCTCTGCATCCTCCAGTGAAGCACCCACCACGCATTTGGACAAGTACTGCACACAAAGTTAGGAAACAGGGTTTAGATGTGGGTTGGTGAGTTGGGGTCGTGGTGGGGTGCTTTGTTTCCATTGTTTTTAAGTAAAAATAGCAGAGGTAGCACTGTTTGGGAGAATATGATTTCAGTATTTTTTTTAATGAAAAATTGGGTTTCAATGACAAAATGCAAGCACTCAGAAGAGCCGTAGATTATGTATGATAGAATGGATATAAAGTATTCGAAAATTATTGAGTGTGAGCAGACGTTAAACTGAAGAATAAAGTCTTTGTACATACATTTAATGTGTGTGTGTGTGTGTGTGTGTGTGTGTGTGTGTGTGTGTGTGTGTGTGTGTGTGTGTGTGTGTGTGTGTGTGTGTGTGCGTGCGCGTGTGTGCGCGCACATGTGTGTGTGTGCGTGTGTGTGTATGCGTGTGTGTGTGTGTGTGTGTTTATTTTATTCTTTTATTTCAAGGATAATGGAATAAGCACCCATGTGCTTTTTTTACATCCTGTCCCTGTGTGTATGCAGTTCTGTAAATTTTGTCATCCATTCAAGAACATCTGTGTCTGTGTGTGTGAGTGTGTGTGTGTGTATGTATGTGTGCGTGTGTGTATGCATGTGTGTGTGCATGCGTGCACATGTGTGTGTGTTTGTGAGTGTGTGAGTATGTGTGTGTGCGTGCGTGTGCATGTGTAAAATTGAAGGCAGACAGGAAGAAATAATGAGTGGAAAAGAAACAGAGCAAAGATGACAAGAAAGAAAGTGAGAGATAGGGAGAGATGGGGGAGAGGGGAGGGGAGAACAGAGAAGGACAGGAAGACATACAACCTACTAACAGACACGAGAAGAATTTGCTATACAGAAAAATAAACAAGCAAAGTGCACAAGAATGTTGTATATAATGCATCATTCTATCCTGTGTAAAGAAGAAAGCGCTGTACTTTTTTGTTAACATTCTGGTTGGACGTCACTCTTAACCCCTACACTGCGCTGTTGACGAGCGCCGCTCGTCATAGAAACCGCCACCTGCAATGCTGTGTTGACGAGCGCCGCTCGTCATGAACCAGCGCTCTCTCTGTTTCGCTCAGCATTGCTGAAATCCTTCTTATTATGATTTGTTTAGCTCCCTTGATGTATCTTCAACCCATGAGTCCCATCTGTTCAAAATATTTGCATATTTTATGACGTTCAATCGGCAAGGTAAACAAGGTACTGGAAGTTCAATTTTTGGGTTTTCGAAGCAATGGCTGTCCCTCAACTGACCTACACAGTTGCCGAAGTTATTGATGAAATTTATAGAGATCAAGATAATGGAGATTAGGGTTTTTCTTTTTTATTCAGTTCACATCGAACTTTGCGAAGTTGATGCAAACGACTCTGGTTTTGATCCGGAAGAAACTTCTGCGTACTCGTGGTCTGAATTAAAAAAATGAAGATCGTATCGTTCGAGATGCAGTTGGGTATATTTGAGGGCTTTATTCGTTTTTATAACATATTTATATTGCTTTTTTTCTCTGTTTATTCATAAACAGATATAAACAGAACAACTAAATGTGTGTATCGTATGGTTGCACCTTTTGTCAGGGCTTGGTCAGTGAGCGAGCGAGCGAGTCATAGAGTGGCCGATGTGTTTGATCTACTTTGAAGTGGTTGCGACCTCGTGTGTCACTTGTCACTTAGGCTACTCGTTAGATGTCAGTTATCAGTGTGTGTGTCTGTTTGTTTTGTTGATGAGCTATTGTTCTTGCTGACATATGCCCTGGCTCCCTGGCTGTGTGTTTGTGTGAAGAGCAGGTGTGTGTGTGTGTGTGTGTGTGTGTGTGTGTGCGCGCGCGTCCGTGCGTGCCTGCTCGCGCGCACACGTGTGTCTGTCTGTCTAATTATATATTTTTAAAATTGTCACAAATACAATCTTCATTCAATTTCCTTTCATTCAGTATATACTTTTATGTAGCTATCTTAGGAAATTCCTGAATTAATAGCAATTGAAAATCATATGCGTGATTTTTGTCGTTTCTGAAAATTTCTTCAGCATAGGCCTGAGCAAAATAGGTCAGCAGCGAAAAGGTTAACTTTGCCACTTTCCCTGGTTTCAGACAAATCTCTATTCTCACTCAGTAATACACAATTCCTTTACCAAAATCTATGATTTACGTCAGAAACCACCGTGTATGAAACCAATCGTCCTGATCAGAAGTTTAACCAAGTATCTGAGCGATGGACGGGCATACTATCATAACATACTACTCGGTGACCGCTCCACCGAAGATTCTAACAAAAAGTTGAGGGGGCTAAGAGTCTTTAAAAACTAAATTCAACACAATAGTAATAATACGTACCTTGGCTATATTCTTGCTCTGGAACTGGTCCACTTGATTGATAAATACCCGCTTACTTTTAGGTTTATCGGGATCTTCCTGCGTGCTCGTCATTTTGATGGTCGTGTTGTCAAGGCCTGTTGCTAAGCCAATAACATTTCCGTTGTGCTGCGAGTAGCTTCCCTTGGCGCATAGGCGCCAGATATTCTCGGCACTGGCTACTGAGTTAATTAGCCTAACAGTCTAAACGTAGTAGTGCAGTCCCATGGACAGACAAAGAGATGAGTGAGGCACGGGGCCGTTTTAATTGTTTTAGATCAATATGAAAAGTTTCCAAAAGTCCCGAAGTATCACCCTCGCAAAACTCCGTGACATTAGAACCTTTGTTTTTGTTTTTGTTTTGTTTTGTTTTGTTTTTTTGTTCTGGTTTTGCGGGTTTTTTTTCGGGAGGGGGTATATTTTGTTGTTATTGGCCTAGCTGTTGTTTTGTACAGGAACAAAGGTGGGAGACGGTATCGTTTCGTACAGTGAATATTAGACACTAAAGGATCCAAATCACATACCTCAAAACTACAAACTTTAGGCATTAATTCATTATACCAATAACATGGTAATTTTTTTTCTATAAAGTTGTTATTTCTCCTCCTCCTTCTTCTTCTTGTTCTTCTTGTTCTTGTTCTTGCCTTCTTTTCTTCATCTTTCTTCTTCGCAATTCTTTTTCTTTGCAATTGTCTTCCTCTTCTTCGCAATTCCTCTTCTTCTTCACAATTCTTTCTTTATCAATTGTTTCTTCTCCACAATTCTTTTCTTTTCACAATTCCTCTTATTGCAGGGTTGTTGGTGTTTTGTTCTAGATCGAGCAATATGGAGCTTTTTGAGTATGGTTGTTGGAGTCAGGCCTTTGTCTTATAAACAATTATGTCATAGTTTAAAAATCTAAAATGTACGTTATCTCCTTCTACAACAAACTATCTCTTGTTAAAGTGTGTGATCATTATTTTCTCCCATTACCACTCGTAAACAATTCCTATTCTTCATTTTGTTTATATCAGTCACTTCTCCAATATCAGCAGTTTCTGGTTGCAGTTTGAGGCGAAGTCCGACGACTCTTGTACAAATATGTACAACCAAATTTAGTTGTTATTTCCCCTACACTTTGTTTCCGGGCCAAGTTTTCTTTTGGTGCACCAGTAGGCTAGCTACAAGATTCTTGTTGTTATCTCTCCAAAATGCTGTTTGTTTTACAAATGTTTATTCTCATTTCTGAATAAAAACTATCTAAACCAGATGGGTGAGTGCAAGGACATTGTCCAGCCTTAGTCCACACGCACGCACGCACGCACGCACACACTCGCACACGCGCACGCGCGCGCACACACACACACACACACTAACACACAAACAAAACACCACACACACACACACACACACACACACACACACACACACACACACACACACACACACTGAAGCCTTTTGTTTGCAGAGTTTGTCATCGTTTTTGTCCGTTATGTTTGATGTTCTTCGTGTTTGTTTGTTTTTCTTCTTTTTTTTTTAATGCTTAAGTTGTTACAGCACAGCACTGCACAGCCTTTGTGTTTGCAACCTCAGCCGGTCTTTTCTCCTCTGTTTGCCCTTGCCCTTTTCTTCCCTGTCTGTCGGTATATTATACAGAGCTCTGTGCTTCTCAGTTATTCTCTCTCTGTCTCTTTTCTATTCTCTGACACACGCGTGGGTGGGGAAACACACACACACACACACACACACACACACACACACACACACACACAGCACACACCACACACACACACACACACACACACAAATATATATAAATATATATATATATAATATATATATATATATATATATATATATATATATATATATATGGGGGGGGGGCACGTGCACATATGCACGAACGCACACATGCACACGCGCACTTGTGCACACCCACCACCACCACACACACAGCGCACACTTGCACGCCCACGCACACACACACACCACCACACACACACACACACACACACAACACACACACACACACACACACACACAAACCCACAGTGAAAGAAATAGAAAGGGGAGACAGAGATAGTTAGAGAAAGACAGACAGAGACATAGAGAGAGAGAGACAGAGTGAGACAGACGGTTGACAGAGAAGGGGAGACAGAGACAGGAGAGAGAGAGAGAGAGAGAGAGAGAGAGAGAGAGAGAGAGAGAGAGAGAGAGAGAGAGACAGACAGACAGACAGACAGACAGACAGACAGACAGACAGACAGACAGACAGACAGACACAGAGAGAGACAGAGACAGAGAGAGAGAAACAGAGACAGAAAGAGACAGAGAAACATAGAGAGAGGCAAAGAGACAGACTGACTGACTGACAGACAGAAGCAGTGACACAGACAGGTAAGCAGACTGATAGACAAAACGAAGGAGAAAACAAAAACGCCAATCTAAAACAACATTTCCAAAAGACCAGAGCCACAAGTGATAATATATGTTTAGAACATTTTTTTTATTGTCATTCTCCACACGCCCACAATCTCATCGCTTTGCAAACAGCCACGAAACCATTTTGTGATTATGTTATATTGCAGCACCACCGTTTCTGTTTGACTAGCTTAAACTACAAAAATATCACCACCATCATCTTTAGCATCATCTTCACCATCTTCCTCATGTTCATCATCATCATATTCATCATCAATTTCACTATCATCATCAATTTCATCATAATCAACATTTTTAAACTAGCATACCAAATTTGCAACACATAAATCAGGCTCTCTCTCTCTCTCTCTCTCTCTCTCTCTCTCTCTCTCTCTCTCTCTCTCTCTCTCTCTGATAAGTTATGCACACAAAAAATGATACAAATATTTTTAAAAAGTCAAATCGAGCATTACAATGTCACAAAAAGACGTACACAATACATGATTATAATGAAAATGAATAATGAAAAATGATCATGCAATTTGACCAGACTCAAATGATTAGCAAAAGCATTGTGTTTTGATGTTTAAGAAAAAATCACTAGATCAATTTTTTTTAATCACCCCAAACAAACAAACAAACAACACAGACGAGGACGCACGCGCGCGCGCGAGCACACACACACCACACACACACACACACACACACACACACACACACACACACACACACACACACACACACACGAGATTCCACTTCTCACCCCCTAAACCCCGTCAAAACGCAATAAACCACGAATAAATAATGAAAAAAAAGAAATATCAGAGAAAAAAATATAGAAAAGACACACTGTTTATGCTGAAAATGCTAATGACATGTGTATGTCTAATTACCAGACTGTAAAATGATGAATTATATATGCAAATTGTCCGTGTACCACTGGACGGAATGTTTGTATCATCAGCAAAGCTCATTTGCTAGAAAGACACTGGGTATGAAATAAACTATGGTGAATAAGGTCGACGACTAAGGAATGTAAAAAAAAAAAAAAAAGGTAAAATGAATAAATAGTAGAGCATACATATAATCAATGATTAAACCCGTGGATCTGTCCACCTACCTTCATCCACCTGCTCCCCACCCTTTCCTTACAGCATAATAGATTATGTAGACTGAACCAAATGCTCAAGCTTGCATACTCTTCTCTCTCTCTCTCTCTCTCTCTCTCTCTCTCTCTCTCTCTCTCTTCTGTCTCTCTCTCTGTGAAAATAGTGTTTGAAAGATGGAACCCCAAGGATTGATTGAAGAGTACACGTTGGTAAAATCTGAAAAAAAATCCAATCTTCATTTCCTTCACCAGTCTCCACCAAACAACACCCCCCCCCCCCCCCCCCTCAAAAAATTTCAAGATACATACACGCAAAACCTAATTTAATCATTATGCTGTGTTTTACATTGTCAAAAAAAAATATCCCCTGAACTTCTTTTTTTCAGAAGACACTAACAAAACACAATGACCATAAGCACCCCCACTCCCGAAAAATCCCCTACCCACAAGCGACATAGACCTATTGGTCGTTTTGGAAAGAGAGCCAAAGAGTAGAAAAATGTTAGTTGTAGGGGGGGGTGTGCGTGTGTGTGTGTGTGTGTGTGTGTGTGTGTGTGTGTGCTGCGTGCGTGCTGGTGCTGCGTGCGTGCGTGCGTGCGTGCGTGCGTGCGCGCGCGCGCGGCACACGCCGCTCGCGCTCACGTATTGTGCGCCTGTGCATAGCAAACACTGGACCCTTTTTTTTTCAATCCACACCCTAGCCCAACTCATAACTTGTTCAACCTTCATAAACGATGATGAATCCATATTGGCACGACTAAAACAATTTCTCGGTCACCATCGTTCCAGTTGATGAGGTTTTCCGGACACTGACCGACACCAACCGGCTGAAGACCCTCGAACATCCGGGCTCTTTGATCAGCGTCACTTCCGGTATGACGCTTCCTGCTCATGAGAGTGACTGTCCTTAGCGTTATCAATGCATGAGCATGACGCAGAGATGGGACGTAATGTATATGGCCAACGTTTTTTGGGGGGAGAAAAAGACACCATTGATGGTTGGGATGTTTGTCATACACTGAAACTGCGTGATCCGGATATTTTGTTCATGATTCGTCTTTCGCAAGAATTTGTCTTATGTCAAACACACCATTTGGGAAAAAACACATGGAATAAAGGTGATTAATAAAATAAATAAATAAATAAATAAATAAATAAATAAATAAATAAATAAATAAAAGAAGGAGAAGAAAAAAAAGACATAATTATCGTTATGTCAAAAGCAGACCAATCTGAGTAACTACCATAGTTACTGACAATAATGAATAGGACCAAAAAAAAGTTTTAAAATAAGAACAAATACACTAGTGAATAAAACTGATTTGTAATAAACTTTTTTTTTTTTTAGAGAGCCTATTTGAAGAATGAAATGCAAACAAAATCAAAACGTCAAGGCAATGTGTATAGCTAAAATAAGTAAGAGTCTATAGTGTTCCCTTCTACTTTTTACATACCATACGCATTCACTTCAAACAAAAAGGGGGTATTATGAGTATCATTAAGTGGTAACACTGGCAGTGTCAGGTAGCATGGTAACAAATGCAAGGCGAAAAATCCCAAACACATTCACTGGGACTTTGGTACATCTCTCTCTCTCTCTCTCTCCTCTCTCTCTCTCTCTCTCTCTCTCTCTCTCCTCTCTCTCTCTCTCTCTCTCCTCATACACAGGCACATGACTTCTCTTCCAAAAAGCTCATTACGACCTGATGTGCAACACTTGAGACAAAAGGCACTGATGATGACAATGGTATGAACGATCGACATCACAGCACAGTAAAGGAATTCAGCATTATCATGACGGATTTGACATCAGTAAACAACAACAACACGAAAGTGTAAACATGGCATGATGCAACTCTTAAACATTAAGAGTTGTGATCTTCAAACATTTCAAGCTGTAAGGAATTCCTCTGGAGTCCTGGAATCCCTATAATATGAATTTTAAAATAAATTAAATAAACATGGTCCTTGATCTTTTGGCCCTAAATGCCTGACAGTCTACAATGAAGAAAAAAATAAATTAAAAATTAATATGAATGAAGTAAGGAAGATGAATTGAAAAAAACCTTCAATATTTTATTTTAAATAGACCCCCATTGACTCCCCGGCTCTCTCCTTGTGCCCCCCATCCCCCCCCCCCCACCACCACCCACACACCACACACACCACCCCCCCCCCCCCCCCCCCAAAAAAAAAAAGAAAGAAAAAAAGATCTTTTTCATTCCTGGCAATACAAAACTCAAGCATTGGTCATTCTTGAGCAACTGAGATTGCATTGTATAGACAGTCATCATCAGCTTTCCGAGTTCATTTTCAGCAGTCTTTGAACATGAACAGCTCGCGGTCAGTAGCCGCCTACTGTGTCGTCTGCACGCGGACATAACCTTGGACTGAGTCAAGTTGAGTCTCAGTCAAATAGGGTCTGAGTCAGTTGCGGTCTCCTTCAAATAGGGTCTGAGTCAATCTCATTGCGGACATGCAGAACGAAGGCAAAAAATTAATAGACTTCGTCCTCCTCTCTGAGGACATAAGGATCAATGGGAAACCACTGACCAAGTTGACTCAGATGTCAGCGCATGGAGAAAAATGTTGAGTCCAGACTTACAGGCAGGCATATTTTTTTTTGTTAGGCATGGGCGAAACAGAAACTGTACTGTACTGTAGCAGTAACAGAATGATATGGGTCACAAATTTCCTGGGAAAATTTGCTGTCGCGAAATGTTTGCCCCCCAAAAATGATGCCTGCATTGTGGAAGCATGAAGACATGCTCGGGTCGTTTTTGTGGGTAGTGTGACCAGTTCAATCTATCTGTACACGTGCCTGGAACAACGTCACATGATGGCGCATGCGCATTTGCATTCTCCTTCCATCGTGGAGGTTCCGTTCAGCACAGCGTCGATGGCGGCTTCTTTCAGACGAATGATGCCCGCCTCGGTTAGCGAAGAGCACTCGACGTAACTGTCAGCCCCGATGCGGGTAGCCGCTGCCATGCCGTCTTTGGTGCTGACGAACTGCGCATGCTCCGTACCGCTGGTCTTCCGGTCACGTGAGAGGGCGTCATCCCTGACGTCTATGTGGGTGCCGACGAGGACGTAAGGCACGTGAGGGGCGTGGGATCGAATCTCGCGGATCCAGGAATCCTGCGCTCGTCTGAGGGAATCGTGGGACAGGACGGAGAAGCAGAGGAGGAAGACATCACAGTTGACGTAGGCCAGGATCCGCAAACGGTTCAGCTCCTCCTGTCCATCATAAAGAAATACCACACATTTTAGAGACTTAAATGTCAGACAAACAAACAAACAAACAAATAACACCTGACCAGATGTATATCACCAGTTTCGATGATTAAATACGCAACACTACCCTCACATACAGCATATTTTGATGACGAAATGCGCAGCGCAACTACAATACGAGCGCTTCATTAATAATGGAGTGCACAGCATGCACTTTCAATCGATACAAATTATGAGAAAAATGCTGATTGCTGATATCCTATAATATCTACAAATATTATCAGGATCATGTTATATCATTTTCCCCGAAATTGAATGCGTGGGCAAAAATCGGTTACACACATAAAATCTAACGAATGGCAAACGTCAGAGCAGGCCGAGGAACGAAAAATAATCATTTCTGAGAAAAACCAAACAGCAGGATATAAGTGAAATAGAACTGATAGAAAATATAAGACCAATCCTTATGACAATGTAACACCTTACTCATTGATACATCTTTAGACTAAAAACCACCAAGGATACTGCTGTCACCGAACCCGTAGAGAATGACCCGAACACAATAGTTTACAAGAAAAACAAGATATCAGTCAAATAACGAGAGAGAGAGAGAGAGAGAGAGAGAGAGAGAGAGAGAGAGAGAGAGAGAGAGAGAGAGAGAGAGAGAGAGAGAGAGAGAGAGAGAGAGAGAGAGAGAGAGAAGACAGACAGACAGGACAGACAGACAGACAGACAGACAGACAGGACAGAACAGACAGACAGACAGACAGACAGACAGACACAGAGAGAGACAGAGACAAAAGAGACAGAGAAGAGAGAGAGAAAGAAGAGAATACAGAGAGAGAGACAGACAGACAGACAGACAGAGAGACAGTCAGACAGACAGACAGAGAAGAGGCTGAAATGAATGAATAGCTAATTAGTGAATAAATGAATCTTTCGTGTACGTGTTTTTAGAATGGTGATTTATCAATGACAATAACCGTGTGTGTGTGTGTGTGTGTGTGCGGTGTGTGTGTGTGTGTGTGTGTGTGTGTGTGTGTGTGTGTGTGTGTGTGTGTGTGTGTGTGTGTGTGTGTGTGTGCGTGCGTGCGTGCGTGCGTGCGTGCGTGCGTGTGTGCGTGCGTGCGTTCGTGTGCGTGCGTGCGTGCGTTCGTGTGTGTGTGTGTGTGTGGTTCAAGCCCTTACCTGTCCCGCAGTGTCGAACAGCCCCAGAACAAACGATTTCCCATCCACCGTGGTGTTTGCTGAAACACAAGAGAACAAAAATAGCCGTTAGTCACTATTGTGTCAGAGAAAACAGTTAGTCATTACTTTATCAGCAGCAAAAAAAAAACCCAAAAAACTCTTGTATAACTGAAGGGGGGGGGAAGAAGAGAGAGAGAGAGAGAGAGAGAGAGAGAGAGAGAGAGAGAGAGAGAGAGAGAGAGAGAGAGAGAGAGAGAGAGAGAGAGAGAGAGAGAGAGAGAGAGAGAGAGACAGACAGACAGACAGACAGACAGACAGACAGACAGACAGACAGACAGACAGACAGACAGACAGACAGACAGACAGACAAACAAACAAACAAACAAACAGACCAACAGACCGACAGACAGAGACAGACAGAGCCACAGACACACAGAGATAGAGACAGACAGACAGGCAGACAGACACAGACAGACAGAACAGAGACAGTCAAACAGACAGACAGATAGAGACAGAGAGACACAGACAAAGAGCAGAAAGTGACAGAAAGACAGAGATTATAAAAGAAACAATGGTTGTAGATAGCTTAAAGAACAAACGCGCACAAAGAAATGCATAATATCTTCTGCCTTGCGCCCCCCCCCCCCCCCCCCCCCCTCTCTCCACCCTTCCCAACCAGCCACGTTGAGTATCGGTGCCGGAGTATCTAGCACTTGATGCCAAAACAAAAGGTTAAACAAAACGAATGGTGCCGATGGTATTTCCATAAGCGTGGGAAACTGTTGTTCACTCCCTGCCCAGTCTCTCTCTCTTTCTTTTGCTTCTCGTGTCCGCCCATCCTCTCTCTGTCTCTGTCTGTCTGTTCTCTGTCTCTGTCTCTCTTTCCCTCCCCCTCACACACACATACACACACACACACACACACACACAAACACAAACACAACACACCACCACACCACACCACACCACACACCACACCACACCACACCACAACTCACTCTCTCTCTCTCTCTCTCTCTCTCTCTCTCTCTCTCTCTCTCTCTCCTCTCTCTCTCTCTCTCTCTCTCTCTCTCTCTCTCTCTCCTAGACCTTCATCCATCTCCTTTCACCTTCTAACTTTTTTTTTCTTTCTTCTTTCACCTCTTTCTTTCCCCAGCAGCAACAGCAACAGCAGCAACAGGAGAAATGCATGCCATCCAGTGCTGTACAATCTGCTAGAGACATTCAGATGCCAACATCACTTGAGATATGTGCCGTCTGTGTCGTCGTCAGCTGCTCTTTTTTTGTGTTGCTGCTGCTGCTTCTTCTGCTTCTGCTGCTTCTGCTACTTCTGCCGATATGGCATGTAACCTTGCATGAACCATGCACGCATCTGTCTGTCTGTCTGTCTACCTGCCTGCCTGCCTGCCTGCCCCCCCCCCCCCCCCCCCCTCCTCTCTCTCTCTCTCTCTCTCTCTCTCTCTCTCTCTCTCTCTCTCTCTCTCCTCTCTGACTTACATCTCAGGGCGCGTAATTTTAACGAGAAAATAGTGGAAGACTGAGAGGTAAGTAGAAGACAGATGTAGCAAAAATACCCCCACAATAAAACACCCAAAATGTAAAAACGAAGGGGGGGAAAAAAGGAAGGAAAAATCCGTACAATAATATTACATTAACAGTTATAAATGTCTGTGTAAGAAAAGAGTGAAATATAAAATCACTTCATTGCAAAAACAAACAAAAAAACAAACAAATTGTTCTAAACTTTTTGAGAAATATGCCCGCACCTGTGGAAGTAAACTTGTACGGTAGTAGGTGTTAGGGCGTGAGCACGTGCCCGTGTGTGCTTTGTGTGTCAAAACAAACAGGTCAGTCACTCTGTCAACTTGTAGCTGATGAGGCCCCCCCATTTACCTCCCTTTTATGTCGGTGCAAAAACACTGACAAAAGAGAAAAGCGGTATGCCTGCCGAGTTGTTTTTTTAAGTTCAAGGGACTTACATATATATATAAAGCTGTGTGCACGAACTGTGTGTGCATGCACAAATGTTACACGTACACGCGTGTACACACACACACGTGTGCAGACCCCAAAACACACTCTCTCTCTCTCTCTCTCTCTCTCTCCTCTCTCTCTCTCTCTCTCTCCTCTCTCTCTCTCTCTCTCTCTCACACACACACACACACACACACAACACACACACACACACACACACACACACACACACACATCCACGCTTACCCTCCCCACCCCCATCCCAACCACCCACATCACTCTCATAAATCATCACTCCCAGATTTCGCCCAACATCAGAATGCATACCGTTTGCACACTACTACTACTATTACATAGCCTTACACCCTTTCCTTTCCTTTCCTCAACGTGCATCGCTTCTGCTGTGCGCGGAATGCTTGCTACACATATGCAGAGGCAAAAAAACAAAATAGCAGAAAAAAACAGATCGCTTCATAGACCACATATGTGGCCAATAGGCTGGGCTCAAGTCTCTACCACATTCCAAGCATGGATAGGATGTGTGGAGGCAGAGAGACTACTAGTCTCACACTCTAATCTCCCTCACTGTCTAGTGTACGTCTCTGCTGAGAGGGGTAGAAAAACGGGTGTACGTTTAGGCCTAATATTTTGTGAACTCTTTGCATACTAAGAAGGTCGACAGAGACAGTGGGAGAGAATCTAGTGTAGCGCATGTATGACATTACAAACGTTAAGATTATGGGGATAGGGCTTGGAGAGGGGGGGGGAGAGAGAGGAGGTACACAGAGAGAGAAGGGGGGTGGGTGGACAGAGAGAGAGGGGGGGCAGAGGGAGAGAGGAGGCACACACACACACACACACACACACACACACACACACACACACACACACAAAGGCGACAACAAGAACTGGAAAAAAAAGCTAATCAGGAAAGCAGAGCTCTCAAAAGAACCTTACACCCACACACTCACACTTAGTAACAAAGTAAGTATGATTAGATGGCCGGCAGCCCATTCATAAAGTAGCCTACCGCATTGCCAGTTTCCCACGCCTGGTGAGAGAGAGAGAGAAGAGAGAGAGAGAGAGAGAGAGAGAGAGAGAGAAGAGAGAGAGAGAGGAGAGAGAGAGAGAGAGAGAGAGAGAGAGAGAGAGAGAGAGAGACACACACACACACACACACACACACACACACACACACACACACACACACACACACACACACACACAGAGCAGAAGAAGAAATATTTTTTCGGCCGCTAACAATTCGGTCACTGCCGGCACATGTATGTATGTATGAATAATCAACTACACTTAACGACAGGCGCCACAGTTGGGTGCCACTGAAAAGTGGCAGAGGAAGTGCGGTGTGGTGTAATGTGGTGTAGGTTGTTTGTGCGTGTGTGTGTGTGTGTGTGTGTGTGTGTGTGTGTGTGTGTGTGTGTGTGTGTGTGTGTGTGTGTGTGTGTGTGTGTGTGTGAAAATCTGGAGAGGCATCCGGTGCATGCCCGTTGCACATTATGTGTGAGAACCACGAGGGGTGGGGGGAAGAGAGGGAGAGAGAGAGAGAGAGAGAGAGAGAGAGAGAGAGAGAGAGAGAGAGAGAGAGAGAGAGAGAGAGAGAGAGAGAGAGAGACAGACAGACAGACAGACAGACAGACAGACAGACAGACAGACAGACAGACAGACAGACAGAGAGAATCAATCCACGATCTTCTAAACAGGAGGGTTTTTAGTTAACTCTAGTCTTACAATCTTGTCCTAGTGTACATACTTAATGATAAGAAAAAACTCAGTAAGAGAAACAGACACACACGCACACACACACACGCACGCGCGCGCGCGTGCGTACACACCTTATCCCCCCCGCCCCCCCCCCCCCCCCACACACACAACACACACACTAAGACTGACAGACAAGACATTTAAACTGCATCCACAACATTACTCCCCAACTGACTGAAAATAACACCACTCACGAATGGGTTATAAAGAGAGAGAGAGAAACATGATAATAATGGGTACATTACACAGACAGAAAGGCATTAAAACCGAATTTATTTTTTTAATTTGTTATAACACTCAACCCACACAACTGACTGATATTCCACGCACGAACGGGTTACAAGCATATAGACAGATAGGCCTAAATAGACAGAGAGACAGACTTTGAGACAGATGAACACAAAAACAGACAGAAAGCTACTTAATATCAGGGGCTGCTGCTGCACCCACGTTATAAACTGACTGAACTGCTTGCTACATACACCACGCATGAATGAGTTGGACACAACGCTAAGTAAACTGTGGGCACGGCCGCGTCAACGGTTATGCTGGCATTAGTGTTTCCCATGATTAAGCTACAAATGTCGGATCAGCGAAAGCACACCACTAAAAAAAAATCTGTTGACATGGTGTGGGTGGCTGACTGGTAGAAGTAGTAGCTCTCTCTCTCTCTCTCTCTCTCCTCTCTCTCTCTCTCATCAGGCGATGGTTTTGCTTGTGCACGTGTTTGCGAGCGTGTACATGTAGGCGAGCGGTATCGCTAACATATTCTTCGCTTCATCTTTTCTCTCTCGTGACATATTGCAGAGAGAGAAAGACAGAGACAGACAGAGAGAGACAGAGACTAAGACAGACACATGCAGAGAGAGGTACAGAGACAAACAAACAAAAACTTATGGTAAAGGTGGGGGGAGGGGGTGGGGAATTTCATGATGCTATCAGACACAATAAAGAAACAGGCCACGTTATAAGCTATTTCCTTGTTACTGCTCTTAACATCAATCTGTAAACATATAATCAATGTTTCATTCTCGGGGCGGGGGGGGGGGGGGGTCATTATTTAAACCCAACCAAACAACAAACAAACATTTATAACATCCACATCATTTCCCACGAAATGTTCAAAGTTTAGTTTCGCCGCCCAGAAACTGAAACTAGCACACGCGGAAACATTCATAGAGTTGGGGGGTAAAACCCGAATATCAGCCAACACAATAGTGAAGAAGAGAACAATGCCTATTGATCAATAACTGTCCGAGTTAACGGCACTACACAACACTCTACTCCACTCCACTCCACTCCGCTGCAACAGCCGAACCAGAGTCCCCAGAACTGACTACATGGGGAATCCCCTGGCTGAAACGACGCTGCGCCATGAGATGACTGGCCCATGACTGAGAGTGAGAGAGGAGTGGCGTGATCAAACCTGGATGCTATAATAATAATAATTATGACTGTGTCCTTGTATAAGTTTGCATTCCCGCGCGCGTGCACGCACTCATATTTTGTATATATATGCATGCGTGTGTGTGTGTGTGTGTGTGTGTGTGTGTGTGTGTGTGTGTGTGTGTGTGTTGTGTGTGTGTGTGGTGTGTGAGGAGAGAGAGACAGACAGACAGACAGACAGACAGACAGACAGACAGACAGAGACAGACAGACAGACAGAGAGCGAGAGAGAAGAAAGAAAGACAGACAAACAGACAGGCAAACACTGGGAGAGACAGACATACAGGCAAATATACATTGATAGTGAACATTGACAGGGGTAATGTCTTTTTTACTTGAGGGATTCAAACCCTCAGGGCGGATTCTATCACACTGATCGATACAACAAGCAGTCCTGAGCTATGTGTCACCGCAAGACACCATCAAAATCGCGCTCTGTTTTTTTTTTCTTCAAGATTATTCAAACTTGGCGTGAGAAATAGAAAAAAAAAAAAAAGCTGTGGGCGCGAAAATATATTATAACCTATATCAAGGTATCCCCCCCCCCCCCCCTGGTGTGTGGTGTGTGGTGTGTGTGTGTGTGTGTGTGTGTGTGTGTTGTTGTGTGTGTGTGTGTGTGTGTGTGTGTGGTGTGTGTGTGTGTGTGTGTAAACATACTACGATTTTTATTCAGCTTTTTATCCAACAGAACTCACTTTCTCTCTCTCAACCAATACAAAGGTCCCTTCTTACCGTTCAAGCATTCTTGGTCTATACATTTTATTTTCCTTTTTTTCTCTCTTTTTTGTCCTCTCTTTAAAATGAACGTGTGTTTTTCTAGAAAATTCCCTACTTATATTTGGATTGTGAGTCAGTGAAGGTTCGGGCGACAGTCATGCAGTTTACCCGGTTCGTATTTATCGATTTTTTACATGCATCTACAGGGAGGACATTCCTCAAGCCTCTGTCCTCACAAAGGCTGTGTGTGTGTGTGTGTGTGTGTGTGGTGTGTGTGTGTGTGTGTGTGTGTGTGTGTGTGTGTGGTGGTGGTGTGTGTGTGTGTGTGTGTGTGTGTGTGTGTGTGTGTGTGTGTGTGTGTGTGTGTGTGTGTGTGTGTGTGTGTGTGTGTGTGTGTGTGTGTGTGTGTGTGCGCGCGCTCA
This sequence comes from Stramonita haemastoma, assembly GCA_030674155.1. Taxonomy (NCBI): domain Eukaryota; kingdom Metazoa; phylum Mollusca; class Gastropoda; order Neogastropoda; family Muricidae; genus Stramonita; species Stramonita haemastoma. The sequence continues at coordinate 44,241,970 of CM060324.1, forward strand.
CACAAGGGGTGATTAAACTGAGACTGATATTCTTATCAATGATAGGTTTTGGGGCGTTTATAACGGAGTTGTGTTAGTTTTGTTCTGAATGAATCTCTCTCTGTCTCTATGTCTGTCTGTCTGTCTGTCTGTCTGTCTGTCTGTCTGTCTGTCTGTCTGTCTTCTCTCTCTCTCTCTCTCTCTCTCTCTCTCTCTCTCTCTCTCTCTCTCTCTCTCTCTCTCTAACACACACACACACGCACACGCACGCACGCACGCAAACACACACACACACACAAACACACACACACACACACACTCACGCACGCACGCACTCACACAAACACACCAAACACACACACAAACACATGCGTGCAAAGCCCTTCCTATGTTTAAACACAAGACTCGACACATAACACGCACTCAGTGCCACCCCCAAAACTACCACACAGGGCTCTGAAATCAATCAGATTTGTTTTCCAGACACGACCCAAACGGTTTGGGCTCAGTCCCAATCCCCTCCCATCCCCTCCTACACCCACGAAACCACAAAAACGGAAAGTGATCAAGCCAATAAAGCGAAAACGGCCACAGCAAGTGAAATCTCGTCAACTAGAAAAAACGTAATAATAAAGTACACACATGGGCAGATAACACTCGACAGGAATAATCGGATTATTTTTAAGGCAGTATTAGACAGACAGACAGGCTGCTAGTACAACACACACACACACACAAGAGAGAGAGAGAGGATGAGAGAGAGAGAGAGAGAGAGAGAGAGAGAGAGAGAGAGAAGAGAGAGAGAGAGAGAGAGAGAGAGAGAGAGAGAGAGAGACAGAGACAGAGACAGAGACAGACAGACAGACAGACAGACAAAGACAGAGAGAGCCGACGAATGAACTCAACTAACCCCTGTCTGGAAACCTGAAATAGCTCTTTAAATACGTCTGGTAGCCTAAGTTTTCTATTTTCTTGATGAAACCCAGCCCTAGCATGAGGAGAGCATGGTTTAGATTAGATTTTGTGTCTGTGCGTTGGGGGTTAGTTAATGAGGCCTGCTTTCTCTCATTGATGGCACGAACGTACATACCCAGCATGCAATGATTGCTTGGGAAGTACAGTATCCCCATTCAAAGAGCATTAAAATATCCTACTCATCATAATCAGTGATGTGCTCTAAAGTAGGGTGCAAGTAGTGCATTAAAATAACATACTCATCGTGTCACTGATGTGCTCTAAAGTGGGGTGCAAGTTTTGCTTTCCCTGCAAACACTATGTGGTTGTCAATGGCCTGGTGGTGTGGACGTTCCTTGTAAATTGAGTTAAAGGTGTAAGGTTTGATTCTGGTCTGGTCAGTTGGCAGGTTTGTGCTCTCTCTCTCTCTCTCTCTCTCTCTCTCTCTTCTCTCTCTCTCTCTCTCTCTCTCTCTCTCTCTCTCTCTCTCTCTCTCTCCCAGTCCATGACACAAATAGGTAAGGGTGCTAGTCTTTTGGACGAGATTATATATACATATATAATAATTTCTAGAACAATCATCATAACAGAACACAACAGGGCACAGCACAACACAGCAGTCCCTTCAAACCCTCAGTCCAAAGAAACCAAGTGAATGAATGCTGAAAGAGTTCACAAGTGCACAAATAGGATTAAATTGGGACCATTGGGGGAAGGGGAGGAAGGAAAACCAAAAAAAAAAAAAAGACAAAACCAAAAAACCCAGATTGGACTGTAAACACACTCTCTCTCACTAGGCCGGGAGGCGTTGGACAAAGGAAAGTAGGTAAATCCTCCTTGCAGACCCACTTCGATTCTTTCCCAATGACTGACCGAGTAACTTGGGGAAAGGGGGTTCAAAACATGCCTCCAAGCTAGCACTAGTCCTGTTGACAGCAGTATATTATTTCTGATAGCCGATAACAAGATAGCGCGTGGCTGCGTCACCGCCACAGTCATGGCCTTGGCCATATAAGAATCAGAAGCCTTGCCTGAGGCCCCAAGGTAGTAAGTAAGTAGGCAACAGTCAGTAATCTGATAGAGATGTAGGTAGGTAGACCTTTCCGTGTCATTCACGCCTGACGTTGTTTCTTCCGTTGAGCTCCTGTACTGACGCAAGCTAGGCCTAAGGTCTACAGCTAGGCTACTGTGTCATTCAAAAACCGTCTCTATCATACCACTACCAACACGTCTGGGTGACGGTTTTGCAAGTTCGAGGGGTTTGATTGAAGTTGATCTAATTAAAGGGTTGGGTGTGGCTCGCAGTAAAGAATGCTTCACAAATTCAGAAACAAGAAATTTGAAAGAAAAAAAAAACAAAAGGAGAGAGAGAGAGAGAGAGAGAGGGAGAGAGGAGAGAGAGAGAGAGAGAGAGGAGAGGGGGGGGGGGGGGGGAGAGAAGAGAGAAGCACATACAGGAGCCAAACAAGAAGAGGGGGCAGGTTTGGGGGTGACAAGTGAGAACAGAACGAGGGAGGGAGGCAGGGTGGGTTGTGTACAAAGGAGTGGTTTGCCCCAAATCAATGGTGGACAATCTCGAACCCACCACCCCACCCACCCCGGGGGGAGCAGGTATTAAACTAGAAGTCCCTTTCTCCACATAACACTACAACAAAAATCAGACTCACTGAAGCATGCAGGGGCCAAGCCAGCCAAGGGAGGTGGCCTAATGAGGTGTGACCGCTCAGTTCACTTTGGTCTTAGGGCCCAGACAGGCTGTCTCTGTTGTGGTGGTCAGTGTTACGACCTGCCCCCCAAACTTGACACCCCCCTCCCCCCTGTAGCTTTGTTTGGTACCAGCCAGTGCCGTGTGTTGGGGCAGTAGGTTTGTGTAACAGCACACAATAGGTTCCCTGTGTTATCCCGAGTCCAGGGAACTGATGAAGTTTTAAGAATTGGTGAAAACCTGTCACCAATGTGTGACACTTGAAAAAGATAAAATAAAAAGATAATTTTTTTTTTTAAACTGTCCTTTTCTTCTTTGGTTTAATTATGGATTATTAAAAGATTACTAAGAAGTTGGAATTCATGCTAACACAAAAAAAACTTTTTTGGGGGTGGGGTGGGGACGGGGAGTGAATGAGTGGGATGGGGGAGTACCTTAAATGAAATATTTTCGGATTGATTTATTAACTGAATGTGATTCTTGATTGTGGGAATGATAAAAGAAGATTTAGTTATCTTGACTTTCAGTTGACGTTTCTGAGTTCAGAATGTAAAGTCATACATAGGGGATGCAGCAGAAAGGGGAATAGAAAAAAAAACGGTTATTATCAGATATGCTCCATTCAAAAGATAAGCAGTGACGTGTAGAAAACACGTCATATAGATCAGCCCCCCTCTTTTCTGCTCCTGGTCTCTCAAGAAAACTTAATCACGCTTTTTCATGATCTACGTATGTTTGTCATCACACAGGGGGCTCTTGACATTTCCTATGCGGGTGCAAGTCACGAAACCGACAAATATCGTGACATGCTAGTGGGTGACTAAGTTTTCCGTTCATTCATAGGGGACAATTCAGAACCTCAATTCAGAAAAAAAACGGATCTTACACTATACATATTCTGCAACAGTTTTTATAGTAGGAGTATTATAAAGAGTAAAAATGTTGGTATACTATGACACATTTTTTCAAGAAAATGCGGAAACAAATCTGTTTTTGTCGTTATCATCTGCCATCAAGCATGGCCAATATTCAACAGACCTATTGTTTGCTTATTTCTATATCTTCCTGTACGACTGAGTGAGTATTCAGGAGGAAGTATTTCAATGATACCGGACTCAATAATGCTTAATTATATAGCCATCGACACTGATCGGCAGCTGTATTTCTGTGAAAACGATGGGTAATTGATTTAGTTAGAACTTGAAAGAATTTCGAGGAATACATAAGCACTTGAGCCTGCTCGCACAGGCTTACACACGCACACACACGTGCACAGGCGCTCGCTCTCTCTCTCTCTCTCTCTCTCTCTCTCTCTCTCTCTCTCTCTCTCTCTCTCTCTCACACACACACACACACACACACACACACACACACACACACACACACACACACACACACACACACACAGAATAACCGTTATCGAGAAAATCCTTCAGCAGACGGTGACGAAAGCCAAACTCACGCCACAATGCATGGTATGAATCAGACGACAATGGCCCCATTACAAATATGCCCCTGCAGTCATCCTTGTTCAGATCCAAAGGCTGATATTGTATCAGTGATCGACCCGATTGGGATATAGTCCACATATTTTGGAGTTCACCAACTGGTGTGGGAAATGTCTGGTCACAAGGTCAAGACTGAAGCTGATTTTTTTTTATTAATAGAATGAAAGAGGAGGAGAGAGAGAGAGAGAGAGAGAGAGAGAGAGAGAGAGAGAGAGAGAGGAGAGAGAGAGAGAGAAGAGAGACAGACAGAGACAGAGACAGAGAGAGAGACAGAGAGAGAGAGAGAGGGGGGGGAGGGGGCAGGGGATAAAAATGGGGAGGTAGGTGGCGGGGCAAGAGAAAAGTATGAGCAGATGTGTTATCAAAGTCGGAATATACTCGGCTTTGTGCATTTCTTTTTACTGACAAGTGTGTGTGTGTGTGTGTGTGTGTGTGTGTGTGTGTGTGTGTGTGTGTGTGTGTGTGTGTGTGTGTGTGTGTGGTGCGTGTGTGTGTATGTGTGTGTGAGTGTGAGTGTGTGTGTGTGTGTGAGGGGATGGGGCCCAGTGCTCAGACAACAAGGAAGAACTCGACAAATGTAAATGCTCCAACCAGAATAAATACACGAAGAAGAACAATGAAAAAAAGAGAAACAAAAAAATCATATTCCTCCATAACTTTCCATCTTAAGCCTGACAAAACACTGCACTCTTTCCCACGGTGGTAACAGCACCATCAAACAAGAGACAAGGGCCGACAACTATCTTCCTGCTTCAAACCGGAAGAAGATCCGGAACGAAACTGACAGCTTACTTCCCCTTCGTTAATCCACCGCGTTCTTCTTGCGAAGTCTGTTCACGTCCGGTTCCTGTTTCCGTCCTGGTAGCGAAACAATGGCGACTGCTAGACTTTGAAAAGACAGGGCTTTCTGTGCCTACCAAACCTGATCCCCACACTGTCACCAAATAGCTGGTACCGTGTGAACCGATCAGTTCTGTTCTGTGGGTCAATTTTCTCTCTCTCTCTCTCTCTCTCTCTCTCTCTCTCTCTCTCTCTCTCCTCCTCTCTCTCTCTCTCTGTAAGAGGGATAATGGCCGATAATGATAGAGTGTCATGGGGCTTAGGGACTGTTGGGATAGTGATGTCATTCTTACCTGCCCAAACTTGAGTCCAGTAGTAGGCCTACAGAGAACACAAAAGTCCCGATAACTAGGCCCTACCCTCCTTGCTCTCCATTCATACCATTCTGTCCTTTGTCCTCTCTCCTCAGCTGTAGTTCAAATTAGACCTATTTTTAAGCTGAACTTGAAAGGACTGTTCTACTTCCATGGGAGTTTTGGAATGATATATAGGAGTCTCTGTCAGTATTTTGCCCTATACAAACACAGACACTGAAACCCAAGAAAAGAGGAGGAGACAGGAATGCGAAAAGCAAAGTGGAAGGGAACTGATAGCATGCAATTATTCGGGTTGTTTTGAGTCAATTGTCCAGTTTATATACCTTCCAGTGGATGGAGCCAAGACTCTCAGCCGATACTTTTTCCCCTTTTAAACTGAGAGGAATTCTAAGATGGGTATCAATTGTTGCCAGTTTCGTTTGAGACTGGATTTACAACCACAAGCTCCGAATACAAGACTGGCGGAGAGAAGGTGTGGGCGGACATCCACCGCAAACAACACTCACACACATCATTCGTGGCATGGCTAGCCGAACACAAACTGAGCCCGCTGACTTCGGACCTCAACCACCACAAACAAAATTGCCCTCTTTAAATAAAGGTTGATTACAGTCATTCACCCTGTTTGTTCGCAAAATTCTTCTACAAGCAAAAGACCACGTTGAAATGTCCAGACTGCTGACTTTGCGCGTCAACTCCGGGTAAAATTGGCATGAAACTCAACACGCTTTTGACAAACATTGTGTAACTGGCAGCTCACTGTGTGATTTTTTCAGGAAATTTGAAATCTAACCAGCGGGTTGAAAGTCGAGTTTTGTGTACCGACGGCTACAGAGAACAATTTCCTGCTTTTGCAGTCAGTCAAAGCCAAGAGGAGGTAGTTGTATAGGGTGCTGATTGGGCCTACAGTGTTGATGTTTCGTCTTTTTGAAGGCGTGAATGCAATGCTAAAATGTTTCCCTCCTCCTTTAACCAGCTTGAGCAACAGACCAGGCCTGAGTTCGAGGGAAATGTCGGCAATTGTCTAGTTACAACAACAACAACACACACACACACACAACACACCAACACACAAAACACACACACACACACACACACACACACAACACACATGAGAGAGAGAGAAGAGAGAGAGAGAGAGAGAGAGAGAGAGAGAGAGAGAGAGAGAGAGAGAGAGAGAGAGAGAGGAGAGAGAGAGAGAGAGAGAGAGAGAGAGAGCAGATGTCTTGGAGAGGTCAGTAAGTGTATTCATGATAATGACTCTCTCACAGCAAAGCAGGAGGCCAAAGAAACCAGTAGGCTTAGCCCTAGTCCTAAACCCTTCTCTTCGAAGTAAGGGTACCAAGCCAACTTTTCATCGATCTGCTCTCAAAAGTGCGTAGTCCACCGTTTCTGTGTATCAGTTATTGCTTCTCCTGCACACTGTTTTTTGTTTACTAACATAAGCCCAACATTTCAAAGTGTGATTAATACCCGAATGTGTATATGATCATAAATATATAACAAAATCGATATTACAAAACAAGTCTTATGCTGTGATGGTGGTGTGATGTGCATGATGTAATATAGTGTTACAAATATAACTGTGGTGTTATGTCATTGCGTGCGTACGTGCGTGCACGTATGTCATACGCGCGTGTGTGTGTGTGTGTGTGTAGGTGTGTGTGTGTGTGTGTGTGTGTGTGTGTGTGTGTGTGTGTGTGTGTGTGTGTGTGTGTGTGTGTGTGTCTCTCTCTCTCTCTCTCTCTCTCTCTCTCTCTCTCTCTCTCTCTCCTCTCTCTCTCTCTCTCTCTCTCTCTCTCTCTCTTCTTCTTTTCTTCTTCTTCTTCTTCTTCTCTCCCTCTCTCAGACTCTCTGTCTGAGGCCAGCTCTAAATAAAAACTCAGCCTTGTAAATGAAGCACATAGTTACTTAACAAAACACTGATCATATAACCTCTGGACAGAAATAACCCAGCAAGTCATAGGGCAGGAAATGTCCTGAATCCTCAAGATTATACGAGCCGTTTCCACTGCCTTCCTGGCTACCCGCATATGGTACTGATCTGAACTACACTGACATAATGATGTTCGCAGGAGGGTTTTTTTTCATTACAGCCTAGCTGGTGCTGCATCCTTCTTCCTGCGTCTGTCTGCGATTACTTCTCTGCAGGAGTTTGCTGAACTGAAAACGCTTTGGTCGAATTATATATATATATATATATATATATATATATATATATATATATTATATTATATATATATTATATCTATATAATTATCATACATATAATATATATGATATATGATTATAATATAGTTCTCTCTCTCTCTCTCTCTCTCGTCTTCTCTCTCTCTCTTGTCTCTCTCTCTCTCTCTGAGTGTGCGTGTGTGTGTTGTATAATATCTGTGTGTGTGTGTTTGTGTGTGTGTGTGTGTGTGTGTGTGTGTGTTGCGTGTGCGCGTGCGCGCGCGCGCGAGTTGGAGTGAGAAGGACAGGTATTTGTCTTCAATTTACTTAGGGATTTAGATGAGGGAAAATGTGGCAAGAGGCGTTTCACATGTGTGTGTGCATGCGCGCGAGCGTGTGTGTGTGTGTGTGGTGTGTGTGTGTGTGTGTGTGTGTGTGTGTGTGTGTGTGTGTGTGTGTGTGTGTGTGTGTGTGTGTGTGTGTTAAGCAAGCTGGTCTCAGAACTCAGAACCGATGAGTCAGACAGAGACAGAAAGCGAACAGCTTGCGAAATCATCATGTGTGTTGTGCCAGACACTACACCATCATTCCATCCACCCGCCTTCTTTCTCTTTTGTTTTGGTTACTCATCCGTCTGTCTGTCTGTCTGTCTGCCTGCCTGTCTGTCCTGCTTGTCCCGCTAGTGCTTGTCTGTCTTGGGGGCAGTGAGGGAGACTTACTAAACAATGCTTAAATAATAATCTTTATTCAAGGTTCTGAAAGTCAGACATACAAGAACATATATCTTTCTCATTGTACCTTGTACACCGGTATAGGGGTAGACATTGTGTACACATAAGGGTGCATCCATTTGGCTTTATTTTCTATTCCCTGGCATCTTTCTCAGTTTGTTAAGCTGTTTGATGTTGTCTTTTATCTTCGAGGGTTTCTTGGGGGTTGATTTGCTTACACTTTGCCCTCTCTCTCTCTCTCTCTCTCTCTCTCTCTCTCTCTCTCTCTCTCTCTCTCTCTCTCTCTCTCTTCTCTCTCTTTCTCTGCCCCCACCCCATCTCTCTCCACCCCCACCTCTCTCTCTCTCTCTCTCTCTCTCTCTCTCTCTCTCTCTCTCTCTCTCTCTCTGCCCCCCACCCCATCTCTCTCTCTCCCCCCCCATCTCTCTCTCTCCTCTCCTTCTCCTCCATCTTTGTCCTTTACGCGGGGCTTTGTTTTCCCTGTCCCATCAGCGACGTCAACAAAGCAGCGAGCGAGGGATCAGCAAAGGGACATGCCAGTGACACATGCACATTCATCACCAACTGGCCTAGGGTGGCCCATACACTCATTCACCGGGGGGCTGAGATTGCATGTGCACAGTCTGTTGTTGCGAAGAACTCTGGTAATCGCAGAGCTCATCACTTCGCCTAGTCAGCCTCCTCTCTCTCCTCTCTCTCTCTCTCTCCTCTCTCTCTCTCTCTCTCTCTCTCTCTGAGTCATGACATCGTCCGACAAAAAAAGCCATGCTTAAACGGTTTTTCTTCTATTTTCTCACGCTTATTCTTTTCTCTTTTTTTCTATGTTTAGCGGGGTGGACGCGTTCATTCTCTCTCTCTCTCTCTCTCTCTCTCTCTCTCTCTCTCTCTCTTCTCTCTCTCTCTCTCTCTCTCTCTCTCTCTCTCTCATGTGCGTGTGTGTACTCGCTCGTGTACGTGTGTGTGTGTGTGTGTGTGTGTGTGTGTGGTGTGTGTGTTGTGTGTGTGTGTGTGTGTGTGTGTGTGTGTGTGTGTGTGTAGGGTGTCTGAGGTTTTCATGGAACGAGGGTGAGTAATAGTTTTATGGGGTACAGGACAATAGAAATTAAAAAAAAAAAAAAAGAATTGGGGTGAATCGGCCGAATGTCATTATGGTGGTGAAGGGAAAGGGTGGGGTGGGGAGTGGGGTTCGAGACATGATCAAAGGCTGAAGAATCTTTGTCTCGCTGGTGATGAATGATTACGTTGCACAGTGTGTGTTGTGTGTGTGTGTGTGTGTGTGTGTGTGTGTGTGTGTGTGTGTGTGTGTGTGTGTGTGTGTGTGTGTGTTTCACCATGTTTTCTCCGACCCCCCCCCCCCCTTTTTTTTGGTCTTTCCTTCTCACCCCTCACCCAGTTTCGACACGGTTCTTCCCTGGAGCTCCTTGTCTCAGTTCTCTTTTTATTATCTCTTTGCAATTTACCTCTGTACTTTCTCTGTTTCTTTCCCAGACATGATCGGTGCTTTGCTTTTTTTCCCTATCCGAGTTGTCGAGATTTTAGTTTTTAAATGCAGATGAGAGAGAACAGATAAATGAATGGATGAGTGAGTGAATGAATGAATGAATGAATATGAATGAATGAATGAATGAATGAATGAATGAATGGACTAATTAATTAATTACCTTTATTTCGAAGGGTTACAATCATTCACGTACTTCAATATTTCATCAGGCCCTTGCCATGATAGAGGGACTAGCAGAGACAGAGACAGACAGACACAACAGGGACTGAGACAGACAGAACGCAACACAGACAGACACACAAGCACATAGACAATTACATACAGAAAAGGAGAAAATCTTGACACTGAAAGACAAAACATTGACAACACACTACTCTAAATATACAAACCCCACTACAACACTACGCAAAACGAAATCCGACTCCATTACACACCCCTGACTCCATAAAACACCCGAGCAAGGGGCATATCATCTGATAAAACTGACAAATTGTGGGAAAATGTCTCTTGATACTGCACGCGCGAGTGAGGCCCCGTCCCTTAACGGTGCAGGAGAGCGGAAAAAGGGGGAGGGATGTGCAGAAGGGGACGGGGAATCCCTTCGTAGTCTGCCCCACCACTCCCCCTTCCATCCCGTTCTGTTTCAGTCAGTGTGTGAGAGCTGAGCGACTATGGAGGCAGTAGGCCTACAGAGAGGGAGAGGGCTGGCCCCGCATAGCAACATCAAAACGTGATGCTAATCTTGTCAGCGAAAGAAAGAACGGCCCGTGGGGTGGGGGATGGGATCTTCCTGGTTCGTCCCTCCCCCTCAACAGTATAGAGAGAGACTAGGCTATCGTGTGAACTGATTCACTTTCAGACTAATGACTGTACGTCTCTGTTTGTCTGTCTGTCTGTCTGTCTGTCTGGTCTGTCTGTCTGGTTTGTCTGTCACACACACACACACACACACACACACACACACACACACACACACACACACACACACACATTCTCTCTGTCCGTCCGTCCGTCCGTCCGTCCGCCTGTCTGTCTGTCTGTCTGTCTGTCTGTCTGTCTGTCTGTCTGTCTGTCTGTCTGTCTGTCTGTCTCTCTCTCTCTCTCTCTCTCCTCTCTCTCTCTCTCTCTCTCTCTCTCTCTCTCTCTCTCTGTCGCACACACACACATATTCTCTCTCTCTCTCTCTCTCTCTCTTCTCTCTCTCTCTCTCTCTCTCTCTCTCTCTCTCTCTCTGTCAGTTCCTTATTATCTAACTTAAGCTTCAGTTAGTAAAGTCAGCTGCTGACTAATCTAGTTTCAGCTGGAGGAGTGAGTGCTAAAAAATTCTATTCTCAAATGCACTATTTACTAAAAAAAACAATTTGCTTATTGCCCCTCAAAACCATGAACCGAAGTTTTGGTTTAGTTTCTGCTAAGAGAACGAAATTATCGATCGGCTTTGTTTAATCGATATCAGATTCTAAATTCGTACAGTGGAAGAGAAAATGTTTGTGTCAAACCACTCTAAGTGATTTGGATAAGCTCTCAATCGTTCCCTATATCAGATGTCTCTGTGATCCCAGATTTGAGTCAGTAGTGATAGAAGGCCCTTTAAGGGGTGAATAATAGAATGCCAGAGTTCATAGAACGGATGTCAAAAAAGTGTAATCGATTTCTCTCTCTCTCTCTCTCTCTCTCTTCTCTCTCTCTCTCTCTCTCTCTCTCTCTCTCTCTCTCACACACACACACACACACACACACACACACACACACACACACAATCACAGACGCATCAAAGAAGACTTATTTGCTGCCACTTACCGGCATAATTGTCGAATGTTGTGGGAGCATATTCAGTAGGAAAGCCATGGTTCGCAAGTCGTCTGGCCAAACAGGTCTTCCCCACCATGGAATCTCCCACCAGCACACATTTGATGTTACTTTTCTCCAAACTTTGCGTTTTGTACACTGGCGTTTTGTCTTCGGGGCACGAAGTCATCTTCATCGTTTTGCTTCAACTGTCGTCTGCTTCGGAACTGAAGTGATCAATTTTTTTTTCTTCACAGTTCGTGAGTGATTTTCTTAGCCGTAACTACTCTAGCAAGCGTTAGTCAGTAGTATTTAGATACTAGTTCGTAGTTTGAGTAGTTTTTATCCAGTTTTTAACAGAAACAAGTCGAAATGGTTCGCAGACGTCCTAACCGCTGTTTCGCTTTGCACGCAGTAAACCTACGCTCGCTCGCGGCGTGGTTTTGTGGGACGAAAATATGATGACGTCAGGGATTACCACTCCACTCAGCCAATCAGAAAACGGCATCCGCGGCATGTCGCGTGCGGCGTTTTCTGTCAAGGTCGAGCAAATATGAATCGACTGACAAAAAAGCTGCAGTCCCACCTTTCAGTGGCAGTGAATGTTCTTTACTGTCCCCCTCCGTCCTTGTTTTTTGTTAAAGGGGTGCGGTTTGGCGAGAACGTCAGATATTAAGTCAGCCAAGTGTGGGCGGGTATGTTAAACTACGTATCAGTAGTTTTCACGGGTAGATAGATATTTCCGGCGGCGGGGGATTTTTTTTTTTTGGAAAGTGGCCGACTTTCGTCAAACAAAAGCCAAGAGTTTGCGTAATGTTAGCACTAAGCTATTTCATTCAAGTGTTTTGGTGAGACATCTCTTTTGGTGGGGTGAGAATCATATGACGAGGAGAAGAGTCATGAGGTAGTTGTTACAACAGATACTATGAGTTATCTCTGACGTTGACAAATTCATCAGTCTGATGATGACTTGGCCACTACTATATTCGGTGTTCTAGAGTCCAGTTGTACATTGCCTCTGAACTATTCATGTTCACTATCAAGGTTCGATTATAGTAAAGTCAATGAAATTAAATCAATATTTATGGGACAGAAGCCTCTTAAATATCTATGTTCACTAATACGTTTCGATGATAGTAAAAGTCAGTGAAATTACATCAATATTTTGGGGGGCGGAATCAATATTTAGGGGGGGGGGGGAGTTTCTGAAATATCCATATTAACAATACGTTTCGATGATACTAAAAGTCAGTGAAATTAAATCAATATTTAGGGGGCAGAAGCCTCTGAATATCTATGTTAACTAATACGTTTGGATAATAGTAAAAGTCAGTGAATTAATCAATATTTACGGGGGGGGGGGGGGGGGGAGCCTCTGAATATTTATGTTCACGTTTACGTTCCGATCATTGTAAAAGTCATTGAAATCAAATCAATATTTAGAGGATGGAATAGCCAAGTAATAGAACTTTGTGCTCGCCATTCAAAGGGCCAGGTTCGAACCAGCCCCGAGACGTGCGTTCATGGAGATTTTCCCATGTAACAACATCAGTAATGACTGACTCCACTTCCCCCAGAAACAATTTTTGGATGAGACTATAAACTGATGACCCGTGTGGGAACGCACGCAGAATATCTTGCTCATATACATTAAAACCCGTTCCGCCTTTGAAAAGAGAAAGCCATTCGCGTCGGTCAGAATGAATGACAAATATTATATTTTAAAAAAAACGCATGCACACTGGTGTCGTGTTTTAGATATCATCCCTGAAGTCGGAATGTGGCTACCCTAGTGGCGGGAAATAACGGTCGAATACTTAAAAAAAAAAAATCACCATTGGCAAACCTCTGAGGTGTAGCTGAAAAAACGAAAAAGAAAGATTAAAAAAAAAGTATTATTCTCCCTGAACTGATAAATTCTGTCTTCTCTTTTCTTTCTGTCTCTGAAGATCATGAGGTCATTTAAAACTAATTAATTTGATTGGGGTTTTTGGGGTCTTTGTGTGTGTGTGTTTGGGGTGTTGTGTGTTTTGTTTTGTGTGTGTGTGTTGGTGGTGTGGTTGTGTGTTTTGTGGTGTTTGTGGGTGCTTTTTTGTTTTGTTTTTTGGGGTTTTTTTTGGGGTTTTTTTTGGCTAGTTTTTGGGTTTGTTTTGATGTGGGTTTTTTTGTTTTTGGTTTTTTTTCCCTTCTCTTTTTTTTTTTTTTCTTTTTTTTTTTTTCGGGGGGGGGGGGGGGGGGTTAGGACGGGGTTTCTTGGATAATTGAAGCGAGCTCTAGCGAAGCCCCTCCCGCTTTAAAATACAGGGCTCTTGCTGGGGTTGTTCGTGTTTTGTAATCCACCGAAAGCTGACTCGGTTTTGGGGGTCTTTAAAAATGCATATTTATTTCTCTGCATGCGTAGAAACCGACAGGAATGGAGGGGAATGGCCGGTCTGCGTTTTTTGGTCAACTCAAGGGACGGTAATGTGTTAATTAAAATTTTTTATATATAAATATATTATATATATATATTTTATATATAAATATTTTATAAAAATATATATATATTTTATAATTTTTTCCCGGGGCCACTTTCGAGATTCAAACCCGCGACTTCCCTGGACCCACATGTCCACTTTAGCTTTTAAAATGTGTGCCACCTGATACACACACACACACACACACACAAAACACACACACAACACACACACCCACACACACACACAAAACACACACACAAAACACACACACCCCACACACACACACAACACACACAAGGGGGGGGGGATACCCAGTGGTCAAACATTGCCTTTGGGGAATTTGAAGACCCGGGGTTTGAGCCCGGGCCCAGGAAAATTTTCTTCCTGGGGTTAACATCAGTGCTGACTCCACTCTCCCCAAAATCCTTCGGATGAGACTTTTTAAAACCCAGGCCCCGTGTTCGAACCACGCAGAACATCTTGCGCAACGTTAAATCCGTTCCGCTTCTTTTTCTTCTTTTTTTCTTCTTCTTCTTCTTCTTCTTCTTCTTCTTCTTCTTCTTCTTCTTCTTCTTCTTCTTCTTCTTCTTCTTCTTATTATTATCATTATCATTATTTTTTTTATCAGCATTATTATGATTATTATTATTACCATTATCATCATTGTCATTCTGATAAGAACCAATCTATTCCTCCGCAGAAGTTTGTATAGGCAGGTATTTGAAAACAGCCCAACAGGCAAACTTCTTCCCCAGTGTGTACTTACAGTCTCACAGAGATTCCCAGGTAGGATGAGGGAGACAGAGATGCTAGGGTGGTAAGCTGGATAATGGATACGCAACACCGACAAGAAATTCAAATATGAGAAAATCTACTGCCTAAAAAAATAATTATTAGCATTCTGTTGTGCGTCCCGTTCAATAAAGTATGATGATAATGATTATTAGTTACACGGATATGAAGTATTTATTTTTTCTCCCAACAATGTTTTACATTTCATTTCCATACAACAGTGCATCTTGCACTGAATTTTGTACTTGCATTTTAACAATATATTAATATAATACGTTATTAATTATTTATTTTCCCCCTTACAATGCTTTACATTTCATTTCCATACAATAGGGCATATTGCACTAAACTTTTGTACTTGCATTTTAACAATATATGAATATAATACGTTATTAGCAGTCATAAACAGACCGACAGTGGAACAGAACATCCTTCTAGAAAACAATAGGTCGCTAGTTCACTTCCCGTCTGATAGCAGATGTTTACCCTTTTTCTAGACCAACAGCAATCAATGGTCTGTGTGTTAGTCTTTCGGATAAGACAATAAACTATGGTCATGTGTGTGACAAACATTTACCAAACGTAAAATATCTTACAGCAACACGACACGAAACCTGACCCTGGTAAAATTCGGTAAAAAAATAATAATAATAATAATAATTTAAAAAAATAGCAACAACAAACAAACAAAAAAACAAAAAAACAAAAACCCCTACATTAAAAGGTAACAATAAAACTCCCTGACAAGAAAAAAAAAGTGGCGCTGCACTTGTGGTGACGCGATATCCTCGACAAGAGCAGCTCGAATTTTACGCAGAGAAATCGGCTGTGGTTGACAGTGGTATAATAGTATACTATAGGCCTACTCGTGTGTGGGTGCTGGTGCACCCTTGTTGTTAACACTACACATGCCCAGCACTCACGTGTACATGGGCAGATCGAAGAGGTCAATTATAAGCTGGGTCCCTAACTGTGTCAAGGAAATGAGACTTAGAGCCTAGGGCAGAAGGAGAGAGAGAGAGAGAGAGAGAGAGAGAGAGAGAGAGAGAGAGAGAGAGAGAGAGAGAGAGGAGAGACGAGACAGACAGACAGACAGAAGACAGACAGACAGACAGACAGACAGACAGACAGACAGACAGACAGACAGACAGACAGACAGACAGACTAGACAGAGACAGACAGAGACAGAGACAGAGACAGAGTCAGAGAGACAGGGAGACAGATACAGACAGACAGAGAGAAAGACAGACAGAAACAGATACCTCTTTAGAGAGGACAGAGAAAACGAGACAGAGAGACAGATATATGTAGAAAGATGAGCCAAAACTCAGAGACACAGTAAGAGACAAACTCACGGAAAGATAAATAAAAAGGAACATACACACACACACACACACACACACACACACACACACACACACACACACACACACACACACCCCACGCACGCACGCACGCGCACGCACACACAGACACACAGACACACAAAACACAACACACACACAACACACACACACACCACACACACACACACACACACACACACACACACACACACACACACACACACACACACACACACGACACGACACGACACGACACGACACGACACGACACGACACGACACGACACGACACGACACAGAGGGCCACAGCAAAAGCATTCTTTGTCAGCCTGTTTTCCCATCCTTCAATTCACGATGCCCTTTGTCCAGCCTGAACAAAGAGACGAAGAATAGGATGTAGATGTACAGGAGTCATGCAGTGGTTCCAGCGCAGACTTGATTGATCGATTCAAGCATGAACTATATACTTTGTAGGTCATCTCTATAGGCCTCTCTCTCTCTACACTAGTGGTCAGAACATTGCGCTGGCAATTTGACGACCCGGGTTCGAGTCCCGTGGAGGAGATTTTTCTCCTGGAGTTAACATCAGTGCTGACTCTACTCTCCCGAAAAGTCCTTCGGATGAGACTTTAAACCGAGGCCCCGTGTGCGAACGCACGCAGAACATCTTGCGCACACGTTAAATCCTGTTCCGCTTTTCGTAAGAGTAGGCCATCGTGTGCCGGTGGGAACAGATGACAATATCTACAAAAACTGCATACACACG
>CM060324.1:44266323-44268823 GCA_030674155.1 Stramonita haemastoma
AATTCTTCCAAAGATGCCGTGGGATGTTGCGTGTGAGCAAGACGGCGTATATTACAGACACGCAAGGGACCTCACTTTTAAAGCTTAATCCGAAGGAACGAAAGCGTCTGACAATTATTGCTGGCTTTAAAGATGTTAAGACTTAAAGGAGAATTTGTTTCAGAAATGAGAGAGAGAGAGAGAGAGAGAGAGGAGAGAGAGAGAGAGAGAGAGAGAGAGAGAGAGAGAGAGAGAGAGAGGAGAGAGAGAGAGAGAGAGAGAGAGAGAGAGAGAGAGAGAGAGAGAGAGAGAGAGAGAGAGAGAGAGAGAGAGAGAGAGAGAGAGAGAGAGAGAGAGGCTGCAGCTGCAGTGTTAGTCATAATTATGATCTGCCCAACTCTTTCAAACTTGTGTCTGTAAAATGGATGATACTGACGAATAAGCGATCCCATGGCCCATTTTTGTTTTTCCTTCACCATACATCCCCACATGGGCCAAACTTGAGAACTCGAGTGATACAGACACCTGCAGTGTTACGTTGCAAATGTGATGGAGACGATGCCTGACTTGTCTGGCGCTTAATTAACGGCAGTAACACAACGTATTTTCGTTCATATGACAGACAACATTAATTACTGAGCATTCAACCAAGAAGAAGAAGAAACGCATTTTTCTTGTCCCAGATTGGAACCAATACCTTCTTCTTGTATTTAACAACACCACAAGGCCACAGTAGGCCTACCTTTTAATTTTTTTTTTTTTTTTTTTAGTGAGATGGCTTCAGTCATGACGCTTCGGAAACACCTCTTGCTAGTAAGGAACTATTTCTTTCTGAAGTTAATTGTTGTTCTTCCTGTCTGGGGTTAGCCAGGACGCTCTGCTCTGCTCTGCCCTGTGAAAGCTTGCATCTTCTTCCTCCCGGAAACCCAGAACGAGGTAGATAATAAGGCTTTTTCTTTCTTTTTCTTTTCCTCTTTGATTTCGAGGATAATGGAATAATTATGCACTCATGCGTTTGTTTGTTGTTGTTTTTTACATCAAGTCCCCATGTGTATGCAGTTTTGTAAATTCTGTCATCCATTAACACCGGCACACAATGGCCTAACTCTTCCAAAAAGCAGAACGGGTTTTTAACGTGTGCACAAGATGTTCTGCGTGCGTTTGTACACGGGACCTCAGTTTATAGTCTCATCCGAAGGACTTTTGAGGGGAGTTGAGTCGGCTCTGATGTTAACTCCAGGGGAAAAATCCTTTCTAACTATATTCGATCCCGGATCAACAGATCACAAGCGCATCACTCTGACCACCAGGCTATCCTGCCCCTCTGTGGAATACAGACAATGTGACATCAGAGGGTGGGATAAAGACAACGTGACATCAGAGGGTGGGATATAGACAATGTGACATAAGGGTGTGGGATACAGACAACGTGACATAAGGGTGTGGGATAAAGACAACGTGACATCAGAGGGTGGGATACAGACAACGTGACATCATAAGGGTGTGTGGGATAAAGACAACGTGACATCAGGGTGTGGGATAAAGACAACGTGACATTAGAGGGTGGGATACAGACAACGTGACATCAGAGTGTGGGGTACAGACAACGTGACATAAGAGTGTGGGATAGATAAAGACAACGTGACATAAGGGTGTGGGATAACGGCTTACGTGCCACAAGCCAGCAATGACTGCAACAGGGAAGAAGATCAAACCCCAGCTTATTTTCTAGTTCTTCCTTATAGAAACCAACATAATTTAAAATAATTTAAGCTTATAGTGGTAGACAAGGGAGACCTCTGTATTATTTTGCATACAGGCAAGTATATTCAAGATTTTCTTTTTTATGGTCGTTCCTTCTTCGGCTAGTGCTCTGAGGTTCACCAATGGTGAGATTTTTGCGTATGCAACCGGTTTTTTTTTCCCCTACC
The DNA here is from genome assembly GCA_030674155.1 of Stramonita haemastoma. Lineage (NCBI taxonomy): Eukaryota > Metazoa > Mollusca > Gastropoda > Neogastropoda > Muricidae > Stramonita > Stramonita haemastoma. Next base: position 44,268,234 of record CM060324.1, read on the forward strand.
ATTAAGATAGTCACCTTCCTTACTTTGGGGTTGATGAGCATGCTGATATTTGTTTTGTTGTTGTTTTGTTGTTTGTTTGTGTTTTGTTGTTGTTGTTTTTGAGTTGTTGTTGAGGTTTTTTTTTTGGGGGGAAGGCGTTGTCATCTATTCTTACCACCAATAGTCTACTCTTCGGAAAGGCAGAACGGATTTTAACGTATGCACGGAATTTTCTGCGTGTGCTTACTTACACACGGGGGCGTCGGTTTAAGGTCTCATCGGAAGGAATTTAAATCAAGGGGAGTGGAGCTGGTAGTGGTGTTAACTCCGGGGGGAAAATCCCCTTGAAGGGGTGGCTCTGTGGTGGCTCGAACCCGGGCCGTCAAACTACGAGCGCAAGGCTCTTAACCACTAGGCAATCCCGCTCCACCTGCCTCGCCCCCCCCCCCCCCCCCCCCCCCCCCCCCCCCCCCCCCTCTCCTCTCTCTCTAATGAAGCTGAAATGAGGGGAATTAACGAAAAAGAAAGAAGCAAGGAAAGATAGAGTGAAAGAAAGAAAGTAAATAAGAAAGAAATACATTTTTTAAAAAAAGAGAAAGGACGGAAGGAAA
>CM060324.1:44286530-44291530 GCA_030674155.1 Stramonita haemastoma
TCCCCTTTTATCCAAATGTATGATTTATATCACATGTATAACTTTTGACAGATAGTGGTGGATTAATGTTTTCAGTTGTTTATTTCATTTTGTTCTCTTGTTTGCTCTTTATCTGCTAACGCTTTTCTTTTCTTCCATAATCAAAATCTTTTTATTGTGACTTCTGATTTTTGTCTTCTGAAAGAGCGCATTTTATCATCTTATCATATATAGTGTCCTTATTCTTGTGTGTTGTTTGGTACTGCGTAAAGTTTTATTGTTTAGTATATTTTCAACTTGATGTATCCCTGAAAAGGGCGGGGACTGGATGTAAAAAAGCACACGAGTGCTTATCTATTACCCTCGAATAAAAGACTCGAATAAAAGATTCTCTCTCTCTCTCTCTCTCTCTCTCTCTCTCTCTCTCTCTCTCCTCTCTCTCTCTCTCTCTCTCTCTCTCTCTCTCTCTCTCTCTCTCTCTCGGTATATATATATGATAGATAGATAGATAGATAGATAGATAGATAGATAGATAGATAGATAGATTAGATAGATAGATAGATAGATAGATAGATATATAGATATAATATATATATATAGATATATATATATACATACTCTCTCTTCTCTCTCTCTCTCTCTCTCTCTCTCTCTCCTCTCTCTCTCTCTCTCTCTCGGTCCTTCGGATGAGACTTTAAACCGAGGCCCGTGTGCGAACGCACGCAGAACATCTTGCGCACACGTTTAAATCCTGTTCCGTTTTCGTAAGAGTAGGCCATTGTGTGCCGGTGGGAACAGATGACATTTACAAAACTGCATACACACAGGGACTGGATGTAAAAAGCACAAGAGTGCTTATTCCATTATCGATATAAAAGAATCAATCAATCAATCAATCTCTCTCTCTCTCTCTCTCTCTCTCTCTCTCTCTCTCTCTCTCTCTCTCTCTCTCTCTCTCTCTCTCTCTCCCCTTATCTCTCCCCCCCCCTCTCTCTCTCTCCGTATCTCTCCTCCCCCCCCCCCCCTCTCTCTCTCTCTCTTTCCACACACACACACACACACACACACACACAACACACACACACACAACACACACACACACCCACACACACACACACACACACACACACACACACACACACACCACCTAAGAAGATGACGAATTGAATGCAGAAGTTAAGTCAGCACAGAGTCACAGAGATAAGATAGGGAAGAGTAGAGGTGTACTACATAACGAAAAGAAGTGGTAGCCGTTGTTGCCCTAATAAGGGGTGTAGCTTTCTCTGTCGGTCAGTCAGTCGGTCAGTCAGTCGGTCAGTCAGTCGGTCAGTCAGTCGTGGGAATGGTCAAGGGTGATGGCTATAATTATAAAATAGTTCAGCTGACCACAAGAAAACGTGAGCAACCACGTGCTATGTATGTATGTATGTATGTATCACAAGTGGGAGGTCATGATGCAACCGACCACGTTGCAAGAAAAGTGTGTTAGTAAGTACGGCTAGACTCTACTCCACTCTACTATTATGCTTCACTATACTACGCTACACTACACTACACTACACTACACTACACTACACTACACTACACTACACTACACTACACTACACTACGCTACACTACGCTACACTACACTACACTACACTACACTACTATTACTACGCTACACTACACTACACTACACTACTAAAGTGACTCAACACAAGTGCAGGGCCCCTCTGGCTGGTGGCCCCACGGCGGCCTAATATTGATGGGCTCCCTCTGTCCTTCCGACCCTGAGGATGAGACATAACGAATCTGGGTATGGTTGTGGCTGGGAGATTGAAATGAGCGGCGTGGGAACAACAGGACGGGGGCGTCACAGAAGACGAGGCAACAAAAAAACAAAAAAACAACAAAAAACCTTTTTGGTATCTCATATAGAGATCTCATACAGAGATCACATAACTACGCACGTCTTTGATATATTTCTCTCTCTCTCTCTCTCTCTCTCTCTCTCTCTCTCTCCTCTCTCTCTCTCTCTCTCTCTCTCTACTCTTCTATATATATATATATATATATATATATATATATCTATATCTATATATATCTATATATATATAGATATATATAGATATAGATATAGATAGATATAGATAGATAGATAGATAGATAGATAGATAGATAGATAGATAGATAGATAGATAGATAGATAGATAGATAGATAGATAGATAGATAGATAGATAGATAGATAGATAGATAGATATTATAGGTATGTGCTTAGTTTTTACTGTCAATCAGTCAATCTTTTTAGCCTGAATAAGATTTTAAATAAACCTGAAAATTTGTTTACCAAACACTTGGGTGTTGTGTTTTTTACTTGTGTTTGCTCTTATAAAACTAACTAAACCAGGAAATGAAGAGAAGAATTGATAAAAACGCCATCGAACATAAACTAGTTACCCTGTTATCTCTTTGTGTGTGTGTGTGTGTGTGTGTGTGTGTGTGTGTGTGTGTGTGTGTGTGTGTGTGTGTGTGTGTGTGTGTGTCTTTGTTGTCTGTGTCTGTTGTCTGTGTCTGTGTGTGTGTGTGTGTGTGTGTGTGTGTGTGTGTGTGTGTGTGTGTGTGTGTGTGTGTGTGTGTGTGCGCGCGCGCGAGCCGTGCGATGATGATGATGATGATAGCATAAGGTTATATGTATGAGCATGCACGTGATGTGAATTAACTTATTATGTAGTAGGTCGGTATATGAACACACACGTGGGTATAACGTGGCTCTCTCTCTCTCTCTCTCTCTCTCTCTCTCTCTCTCTCTCTCTCTCTCTCTCTCTCTCTCTCTCTCTCTCTCTCTCTCTCTCTCTCTCTCTCTCTCTCTCTCTCGTGTGCTTTTTTTTTTTTTTAGGGGGGGGGGGGGTTGTTTTGTTTTTTTTTGTTTTTTTAATATGTTTTAAAGAAAGAAATTTTTTTATAAAAATGATCCGATATATAGGCCTACCATTTTCTGTTGTTGTTTTTTAGAGGGGGGGGGGGGGTGCTACTCCTTTCTCTGCTGTCTCCTCTCTAAGTGTTGGGTTTTTTTTTTTTTTGGGGGGGTTGGGTTGTTTTTTTTTGTTGTTTTTTGGGGGGGGGGGTTTTTGTGGTGTTTTTTGTTTTTTGCGTTTTTGGTTTTTGGCTTTTTTTCATGTGGTTTTTTTGTGCTTTTTTTTTTTTTTTTTAATCTGGTTCTTTTTGTTTGTTTTTTCTTCTTCTTTAAGTTTTTTTTTTCTCCTCTCGATTTTAATCTACTTGATTTAACCTAAATATATTCAGCGCATCTGTCTAGATAATGTTTTGAGTCAGTTGTGGACTATGCTTTTGTGAATACATCTCTTTTTTCTTTTGTTTTAAATAATCATAAGTGTATCCGGTTAGAGATTACAGGTTTTGTTGAATGTAACCCATTTCCTTCTTTTCAAATATAGGTCGAACTGCTGTTGGTGGTGATGCTGGTATGTAAGGGTAGGGAGGGGGTTTGTTAGTTTTATTTCCTGATCAGGGCAAGGGCCGAATGAAAAAAGTATGTAATACTTACTCTGTAGCCCTGGAAAAATAAAGATATTCATTCACATTCATTCATTCATTCATTCGCTTCTCATTCTCTGTCTCTCTCTGTCTCTTCTGTCCTCTCTCTAGTCCTCTCTTGTCTTCTCTGTCTCTCTTCTCTGTGTCTCTCTGTCTCGTCTCTCTGTCTTGTTCTCTTGTCTCTCTGTCTCTGTCTCTCTCTGTCTGTCTCTCTGTCTCTTCTGTTCTCTCTGTTCTTGTCTCTTCTCGTCTCTTCTGTCTCTTGTCTCTCTTCTGTCTCTCTGCTCTTCTCTCGTCTCTCTGTCTCTCTCTCTCTCTCTCTCCTCTTCTCCCTCTCTCTCTCTCTCTCTCTCTCTCTCTCTCTCTCTCTCTCTCTCTCTCTCTCTCCTACCTACCTACCTACCTACCTACCTCCCTACGACTTCAGTGGGAAAAAACGTAAACTGAAGTGGAACAGGCACATCACACTGAACATCTAGACCAAAACCAAGACTATCCTATAAGGAACAGTACAGGGACGGACAGAAGAGGCCAGATACACTAAACAATGGAAAGACATTTCACAGAGTACACTGGCCTTGGGTGGAATGACTTGCTACAGAAAGCTGAAAACCCCCAGAGGAGTGGAGGACGCTGTTTGCACCATCTTCAGGGGTGCCCCAAAAGGTCTGCTAGACTACGATGTAGGTTGAAGGTGAAGTGACCACTGAGTTATCTTCTTGAAGTGACCGCTGCACAGAAAACTTTTGAGGTCAGCTCTTCAGAAAGGGGTTATGATAGGAGCTTGCTGAGTGCAAAGAAATCAAGGTCTGTGTGTTTGTCGGTATCGTGTATATATGTAACATCTTCACAGTGACCAAGGTTGTTGCATATGTAATACGTTCTTAGTGGTTTGGACGATGAACTAGTGACCCTGTTATCTGTGTGTGTGTGTGTGTGTGTGTGTGTGTGTGTGTGTGTGTGTGTGTGTGTGTGTGTGTGTGTGTGTGTGTGTGCGTGTGTGTGTGTGTGTGTTGTGTGTGTGTGTGTGTGTGTGTGTGTGTGTGTGTGTGTTAGTCATGACAGCATAGGGTCAAATGTGTGATCATGCACGTGATGTGAATTAACTTATTATGTAGTAAGTCGGTATATGAACACACACGTGGGTATAACGTGGCTTCTCTCTGTCTCTGTCTCTTCTGTCTCTGTCTCTTCTGTCTGTCTGTCTGTCTATCTGTATGTGGAAGTAATTGTAAGTGCTCGCAAACATATGACTGACCCTTCTCATGACTTTGCTTCTTCAATGGAAAGTAGACTGTCCCATCAGCAAAAAAAAATTATTATGTATCTACTTGTTACTATTACAATAATATACTTCCACATCAACTCTTAGTTTGGTTTTGTCGTTGTTGCTTGTTGTTGTTGTTGTTGTTGTTGTGTGCATGTATGTATGTTTGTGTATGCACGTATCTTAAGCATATGTGTGTGTGTGTGTTTGCGCACG
>CM060324.1:44294030-44297990 GCA_030674155.1 Stramonita haemastoma
ACTGAAGATTTTGCAACCAGCTTCCTCCACTCCACACGGTCTTCCGCCGTCCATAGTAGGTTGTTCCACCCAAGGCCTGTCCAGTCTCTGATGTTGTCTTCCCATCGTTTCCTCTGTCTGCCTCTTCGTCTCCCTCCTCCCCTTACTGTTCCCTGTAAGACAGCCTTGGCCAGTCCAGATGATCGTGTGACGTGTTAGGCGCTCTTCATATGGTCCGATGGCATTCTTCACTCTGGTTTTCACTTCTTCATCAGTGATCTGATCTCTGTATGATGATATCTCTGTAATTTCATAATATTAATATATATATAATATATATATATATATATATATAATATATATATATATATATATATATATATATTATATATATATATATATATATATATATATATATATATATGACCATATAAACTTTGGTAATATCATATTTATAATGACAATAATAACATCAGTGACACATTCATCTCTCTTTCCCACGCACACGTGCTAATGAACATTATATTGATTTCAGTTGTAGCACTAGACCACAATATAAGCATGTTGAAGTGAAACAGTAAAGGGTGGTGCGTATATAAGATGCAAATGTACAAGTTTGTAAGTCGTGTTCTAAACGCTTATTCATGATTTTTTTTTTAATTGTTTCAAATTGATCTTTGTTTTTGTTACATTTCAATTTTTGGCAGCTCATTCCACAGGTTACAACTTGAATATAAGAGGCTTGATTTATACAGATTATTTCTGGGTCTTGGAAATGTTTTTTAAAAATGGTTGTTTCTGTACTGGTTAATTTTGAAAGTTTTGGTAATTTGGGGAGGTGCAATTTGGTTGACAATTTTTTGCATAAACACAGCTTTATTAAATTCAATTCTGCTTCGAAAATTCAGGATATTTATTCGCTTATAATCCTTAATTGTCAGGGAACTTGATTTTATCAGGACAAGTTTTGACTGCTCTTTTCTATAAACGATGAATGAATTTCAAGTTCATTTCACTGCAGGTCTTCCAAAATAAATAGTTGACGCATAGTCAATTATAGGTAGAATATGGCAACAACAACAAAAAGCCCAGTTTTCGAGAAGGGTGATTTAGAAAGTGTTTTATTTTGGATAATTGAAGTAGCCTGTGAGCAAGGCGCTTTTCTAGCGACATTACGTGATAAATCCAAGTCATATTTTTGTTAATGGTGACACCTAAAAATTTTATGAGAGTCAACTTCTTCGACTATTCTGTTATCTAATAACAGAGGTTATAACTTATCTTTCTTTCTTTTTTTTTGTCTTTTCTGTCTTCCTGATACATACATGCACTTTGCTTTGTGTGCATATAAGGATCCAAACAATCTACCTGTCGATGCGGAATTGAACCTTGCGAGTTAAGCTGCAGGGGTATGAATCACAACAACAAAAAAGAGTGCTATCTTCAGCAAACATTTCACAGCTGCATTTAATAAAACAGGGTAAATCGTTTATATAGTATGAAAACAAGACTGGTCCCAAGACTGAACCTTGTGGTACCCAATATCTAATAGGTAGTAGTGCTGATGTTTGATTATTTACAGATACGAGCTATTGCCTATTTGACAGAAAGTTTTCTAGGAGCTGAATAATTTCAGGTGTCAGTTTGAATAATTCTAATTTGCGTAATAACAGAGAATGATCAATCACATCAAACGATTTTTCAAAGTCAACAAAAAGGAGTCCAGTAAACTTATTGTCTTCTATGTTGTATAAGAGATAGTCAATAAGCTGAGTTAGAGCAGTGTGACAGGAATAGTTTTTTTACGAAACCCAGATTGATCTTCGTTCATTAGACTGTTGTTTATAAAGTAAGAGTTTAGGGATGTTTGTATATGTTTTTCGATGGGTTTAGATAATGCTGAGAGAATTGAAATTGGCCTATAATTCGAAGGAGAAGAATATTCTCCTGATTTATGGACTGGTATAACTCTCTAGTTCCCTATTACAGTGTCTAACGCGCCTGGGGAAAATCATGTCTTTTCCAGCTCCTCTCGTAGGCGGTACAGCTTGGTTTGCAGGGTTATCTCCATCAACCACAATCTTCCTTAATTTAACAAATCTTTATTTAAAAAAAAGAAAAAAAAAAAAAAAAGAATGTCACAGAGATTTTGCCTTCGGTTCCTCAGCTAGAGCTTCGAGGTTCACCAATGGTGAGATTTTGTGTTGGCGACCCGTTTTTGCCCAACATGAAGGTAGCCACATTTCGGCTTCGGGGATGCATACAGGGTATGTTCGCGTTTCAGAAAACCTATCCAACACTTGACATGAATCACGAGATCTTTTAACATGCATATTTGACTTTTCGTATGTGTATACATGCACAACGCAGCTTAAGGCACTGGCCGGTCTGCACTTGAAGTCGACCTGGGAGATCATAAAACTGCCACGTACCTTAATTCACCAGACGTCGCCGTGATTCAATCAAACCCACGACTTGATGAACCCATGGGACTGAAGTCCAACGGTCCTAACCTCTCGGCTATAGCGCTTACATCCCCAGCGGGGGGGGAAGGGTGGGTGGGGTCCGAGTGGTGTGTTTGGATGACACAAACATACCCAGCATGCATTATACACGAGACCAGGAGAGGGATGGGCTCCGCCGGGTTCGAATCTCGTTCAAGAGGACTATTCCTCTGAAGTTAACATTAAGTGCCGACTCCACTCCCTCTCAAAAGTCATTTGGGTGAGACTATAAACCGAGGTCCCCTGTGCGAACGCACGCAGAACGCACATGTTAAAACCCGTTCCGCTTTTCGGAAGAGTAGCCCATTGTGTGCCAGTGGGAACGGATGACAAAATTAACAAAACTGCATACACACGGGGACCGGGTGTAAAAAAAAAAAAAAAAAAAGCACATATGTGTTTATTCCATTATCCTCGAAATAAAAGAATAATGATTAAAAAAAAAAAAAAAAATTTAACTTCCTCACGAGACTTCATCTTACCTCACCCATCATATAGTCGGGTCGACTGTTTGGGGGCAACCACTAGAAGATTTTGCAGCCAGCTTCCTCCACTCCACGCGGTTCTCAGCTTTTCGTAGGCTCCTCAGAATAACCTGCTTGTGATATAATTATACTTCTCTGGTGACATTGCTCTAGGTTTTGAAGTCAAGCTGATACGTTTTATGAGGTTGACTTTGTGTGTCATTCAAGCTGGCGTTAGGCTTTTTTGAAGGACTATTTTAGGGTCTTAAAAGTTGGTCTTGTGGCTTTGTTTCAGATTAACTGGTGGCTGACAGTTTCTCATGCTAATGTTCGTTTTTTAGTTGTTTTGGGGGTTTTTTATGGTTGGTGTAGGTTTGGGTCTTGTAGATTATGTTCCAAGTTGGTTAGTGGCTTTCAGTTTCTCGTGTAGGCTTTTTATGCTGCTTTTTTTTTTTTTGGGGGGGGGGGGGGGTTTGGGGGGTTTTGAGGGCATTTTGAAGGGGCACTTTTTCCGGGGTTGGGATGGGGGTTAGTTAGTTTTGTTGTTGTGGTTGTTGTTGTATAGGATAGTCTTATTAAAGTGTCCTATTTCAGTCGTATGACCCAAAATGACACGGCCAGAGTGCTGAGGCATTTGGCAAGTCATTTTGACCAGTTGTTCTCTTACTGTCCTTTTTCTTTTTACAGTCATTCACTTATCTATTTTCGGAACTTTTGTTGTTGTTGTTGTTGTTATTCCTCGGCTAGAGCTTCGAGGCTCACAGTTAGATGAGAATAGGTATTGTGCAACAAGGTGAGAATACTACCATTTGTGCTCCTGTTTGCTTCGTTTGCGAATTGAAAAGGATCTAAGTTAGAGGAAGTGACACCAAAAAATCCGTTTTAAGATAATCCGTTCGAAACATTTCCTGACTATTTGGGGTGAGAGCAACGGGTCTGTAATCGTTTTTAGAGACTTTGAATTGTTGTTTTTTCTGGAACAGGACAGATGATTGATTTCTTCCAGAGAGTGG
>CM060324.1:44313090-44322150 GCA_030674155.1 Stramonita haemastoma
ACTACTTCTTCAGAGACCCTTATCTGTGTATGCTCTTGCCCAGGTATTGGGAGGGTGTTAGGTGCTCAGTGCTTTCATGTCATGGACCTTAGTTCAAATGCTACGCGGCCCTTCTTGCTCCCGACACCTGTGGTTTTGAGTGTGATGGCTGAGGTGTCTGTCTGTCTTTCAGCACATCAAGAGTAAATGTACAGCAAATACTTGACGTTTCCATGTGAATAAGTAATAAATAAATGAATAGATACCTGTGTACCTGCGATAGACTGGCTCCTATCCGGGGGGGGGGGGGGGGGAGTCTATGACTCTCAGTCGCTTAACCCACAGAAACCAGGATAAGCACCGGCCTGATGAGCCTTAGGCTCGGGACAGACTTTAACTTTAACTATGTAAATAAATAGATAAATGCTAGAAACGAAAAAAGAAAAAAAATCCAACAAAACCTGTCATCCTTCTGAAAGAGTCAGGAATAGCATCGATCCCCTAAACCAGTACCAAGCACACTACTCCCTTCTGTACTGGCGCGCCTATCGATCAGCTGGACACTAGGAAAGGGGAAGTAAACGAAGAAAGAGGGGGGGAGGGGGGAGGGGGGGGGAGTAACAGGGGAGAGGATTCACATGTCATGATCCCGCCCGCTGTCGACCAGTTGAATACCAAGAAGCTCGGATGTCTGTCAGTACCGGTTATTTCTGTTTTATTCTACAAGGACAGTAGAGTAATCTCCAGAACTTTCTCTCGTTGTTTTTATTTTTTTCTCTCTCTCTTATTGATCCATCAGATCACCAGACAGTTTGTACTGATCAACAGACTTGTGTGTGGATCAGATCACCCTGGTAGGCCTTTGCTTTTGTATTGATCACAGAACTTTTTGTATTGGTCACATAACTTTTATATTGGTCACATAACTTTTGTATAACTTTTGTATTGATCACATAATTTTTGTATTGATCACCAGAATTTTTTGCATTGATCACCAGAATTTTTGTTGATCTACCAGAATTCTTGTATTGATCACCAGAATTTTGTATTGATCACCAGAATTCTTGTATTGATCTCCAGAATTCTTGTATTGATCACCAGAATTTTTGTATTGATCACCAGCACTTTCGTGTAGATCACCAGAACTGTTGTATTGATCAACAGAATATTTGCATTAAGCACCATGCGTGTGTGGGGGTGTGTGTGTGTGTGTGTGTGTGTGTGTGTGTGTGTGTGTGTGTGTGTGGTGTGTGTATGTGTGTGTTGTGTGGTCTGTGTCTGTGTCTGTGTGAGTGTGTGTGTTGGTGTTGTGTGTGTGTGTGTGCATGTGTGTGTGTGTGAGTGTGTGTACGTGTACGTGGGTATGTGTGTGTGGTTAGTGTTGTGTGTGTGTGTTTGTGTGTGTGTGCGTGGTGTGTATTTGTGTGTGTGTGTGCATGCGTCTGTGTGTATGTGCGTGTATGTGCTTGTGCTTGTGCGTGCGTACGTGCGTGCTTACACACATATAAACTGAACCGTTTGTTGTCTGTTGTGTTTGCTGCAGATGTTCTGAACGATGCAGTCTTTGACGAGAATCACGACGAAATGGTGATCGTGAGGAATCGAGATGTTCTCCTTGTGCGAACACCACCTGGTGCCCTTCATGGGAAAGGTGAGGGGTGGAGGGGGAAGGAGAGGAGGAGAGGGAAGATGGGAGAGGGCAGAGAGAAGGAGAAGGAGGAAGGAGGAGAGAAGGAGGAGGAGAAGAAGAAGAATATACGGAATTTGTATAGCGCTATATCTTGCAAAAACAAATCAAAGCGCTTAGGAGAAGAAGGAGGACAGAGGAGGAGGAGAGGAAGAAGGAGGAGAAGGAAGAAGAAGAAGAAGAAAACAGGAAAAAATAATGAATGAATTGATGAAGAAATGAATTGCAATGAAAAAATAAATAGTAGTAATAATCACACAAAAAAGTGATAATGTCATGAAAATGACGATAAAAATGGTGATGATAACAGTAATTAAATATAAAAACAACAAAACATAATGATAATAATAATGATAATGACGATGACGATGATGATCATGACGATGATGATCATGATGACGAAAATAATGATGACAACAATAATGACGATAATTATTGCATGTATAAAAACCGTTTCCAACATCCACAATAATCAAGAGTACCACTGATGATGACAATGATAGTAATATATATAATGCTCATGCTCGATGATGACAATGGTAGTACTGCTCTCAGAAAACCCATTCCAACAAAGACCTCACTCTGAATAATCAAGTGATATTGGTATGACACGAACACCATGGAAACATCACAACAGACACCTACATGTTCTGTATTGTTTCTTATGTCATTTTCCCGGAGTGTTCCGAAATACATCATTATTATTTTAGCTATGTACACTCGTGCACAGATGCACGCACGCAAGCAAGCAAAGGCGCAACGCACGCACGCACCACGCACACATCACCATATACACACACACTCACCACCACACACACACACACACACACACAACACACCACAACACACACACACTCACATCACACACACACAACATCACACACACATACACATACACACACACTCACATACACACACACTCACTCACACTCACACACACACATACACCACACACACACACCATAACACACAACATCACACACACACACACACACACACACACACACACACACACACACACACACACACACACACCACCACCACACAACACACCCACACACACACACACACACACACACACACACACACACACACACACACACACACACACAGCGCATAGTGTGGGATGATTAGCCCAATCGGCCCGATCACGAAAACAGATGGATTCTGACGATGTTAGAAGCCACGGCATTAACAAAAATAAACACCACTCCCCTCCCCCTCCCATCCTCTCCCCCTAATCCTTTACCACCACCACCACCCTCCCACCGTCCCACCCTTCTCGTTTGTATCTTATTCCTGTCAGAACACAAATGGCTACAGCCTGTTCAGTTTGTTGGTTGGTTTGTTTGTTTTTACCTGGGGCTTGTTTCATAACGCTGAACAATATCGACAATGTCGTTGATGCCGCCTCTTAAGGCTATTGCACATAGGCAGGCAATCTAGAGGAACAGTTTTTTTTTTGTTTTCTTTCATTCCTAGGCTAGAGCTCCAAAGTTCACGTATCACCAAAGGTGAGATTTTGTGTAGGCGATCGTTTCTTCCCCCCCCCCCCCTCCCATCCCCAATGATCGTAGCCGCATTCCGACGTCAGGGACGCAAGCCGGATACGTTCGTGTTTCTGTAACCTACCGACCGCTGACATGAATTACGGGGATCTTTAACGTGCATATTTTGATCTTCGGCACGTGTATATATACTCGAAAAAAAGTACGGTACTGCCAGGTCTGCTACTGGAAGATCGTAAAAATCCCCGCCCTAAATTCAGGAGACGCCGGTCAGATTCGAACCCAGGACGTCATAGACCCATGGGATTTTTAAGTCGGTCTGTCTTAATCACTCGGCTTTAACGTCCGTGCTACAGGTTTCTAAACCAGAGTTGCACAGCGTCAAATTTGAATTTTTAAAAAAAATTATGTTCTGATATTTCACCTCCGATTCAGAAGATGTATATTCATGTATATCATCTCATGGTAACCCCTTAATACGGGCACGGGCGCTGGGATAGAGCTCAGGTGGATGGCGGCACCCATTTCAGCACCTACGGTATGAGGCTTGAGAGCTCGCTCCTCGACGTGTTTACGCGGCTTCATTTGTTAGACTCAGTATAGTCCCCCGTTTCACCCGTCAATGTATGCAAACTCTTAGGGTAAGAAGTAAAGCAATCATAAGAGAGAGATGGAGCGCCTTACCCCAACTATTTCTGGCCCTAGTGTAGCTGGGTCTGTGAAGTGCTCCCTCGATAAAAGGTTTTGTTGGGGGGGGGGGGGGATGGGTCTTTAAAGAAGCTTAACGCACAACATGTGGTAATTTGCATGACACTGCATTGTTTGCAAAAACATCATCATCATCAATATCGATCATCATGTTGCCGATGTGATTGACGCATAACAGAGAGAAATGCCTCGCTCTACGCACATCGGTGTCGCATGACCGACCGCGCAGGAACGCACCCAAACATACATGCACGTGTGACACACAGCGTGACGCTCACGCTTACGCACAAGTAAAAGAGAGAGAGAGACAGAGAGAGAGAGAGACAGACAGACAGACAGACAGACAACAGACAGACAGAGACAGAGACACAGAGAGAGAGAGAGAGAGAGAGAGAGAGAGAGAGAGAGAGAGAGAGAGAGAGAGAGAGAGAGAGAGAGAGAGACTGTGTGTGTGTGGAGGGGGGTGTGGGTTAATTTGTACATTAGCAGCTTACTCGCTCTCTCCTCTCTTTTTGTCATGAGTACGCGAGCACGGCGCGCGCGCGCGCAACACACACACACACACACACACACACACACACACACACACACACACACACACACACACACACACTCACGCACGCACACATACATACATATGCACGCACACATATACACTCACGCACACACACATACACACTCACGCACGCACACACATACGCACGCGCAACATACACATACACATACCTCTGCTAATTCACTGATTAGCAAGTCTTGAACGTGCACACACACACACACACACACACACACACACACACACACACACACACACACACACACACACACACACACACTCTATGATAGGGGACCAAAAAAGTGCATTGAGAGAGAGAGACAGAGAGAGAGAGATAGAGACAGAGAGACAGAGAGACGGAGAGAGAGAGAAGCTTCCGCTAATCTTCGATTAACAAGTTTAACCAGTATAAAAGTTATTGTGGGAACATTGTTGCTCTGGGACTGATGTCAGATTGATGTTGTATTATTCTATTGTTGTTCCTTCTTTGTTACAGGTTTCCATTGGTTACCTGCCCAACAACAGAATTCTGGGCCTTAGTAAACTTGCCAGGTGAGATAGAGAGAGTGAAAGAGAGAGAGAGAGTGTGTGTGTGTGTGCATGTGTATGTGTGTATGCGTGCGTGCGTGGTGTGTGTGTTTGTGTGTGTTTGTGTGTGTGTATGTGTGTGTGTGCGTGCGTGTGTGTGGGTGGGTGGGTGGCGCTAGTCTAGTGGCGACGCGAGTTCCCTGGGGCACACAGACCAAAGTTTACGCAGACAAATCTGGGTGAATGTGTATTATACATTTCGATACACTACACTACACTACACTAACACCCACACCACACTAACACACACACACACCACCCCGTGTGTGTGTGTGTGTGTGTGTGTGTGTGTGTGTGTGTGTGTGTGTGTGTGTGTGTGTGTGTGTGTGAGCTTGACTGTGGAATTTATGAGAGGTAAACATGTTGCGGAGCTAGTAATAATAATAATAATAATAATATGATAATAATAATGATAATGATGATGATGATGATTATTATGATGATGATAAATAAAGTTCACCTAGCGTTAAATCTTGTTTTGACACAAAACAACGCGCTTCCATACAACTAATGAAAAAATAAAAAGTCAGTGATAAAAAAAAACCAAAGAGAGAGAAAGACAGACAGACAGACAGACAGACAGACAGACAGACAGACAGACAGACAGAGGAGTGGAGTCGTTAATTAATTACCTTGTCGCTAACCGGATCAGGATGTTCAACTGCACGAACCCGGTCCAAAAGTGACCAGAAAATGTTTTCAAACTGCTCAACACATGGCTTCATGTTAAGACAAATGAAAACACAACCAAAGTGACGGCAATGAAAAGATATTAGTTAAGCATTGTTTGATTCATACCTTTCTGTTGCCATCCTTTTGCGTTGTGCTTTTGTACTGCGCTGATACAAAGCGATGTGCTTAGGCAGTTTGAAAATAATTTCTGGTCACTTATTATAATGTTCGCCTTCCTGCAGTTGAAAAATCTTCATCCAGTTAAGGATAAGAAAACCACTTAATGTCGACGCCGTAGAGGAGGAAGGGGGGGGTCTTTGGGATAATGAACATCTGTGGACATCGTTTTCAGTATATTGCACTTATCACGACGTGATTACCTAAAACCAAAGAAAACGAAATAAAACAGACCAAAACAGGAAAGAACAACACTGACTTGTCACGACCTGATGACCTAAAACAAAAAACCCTCGAAACAGAACAAACGAAAATATAAAAGGACAACACTGATAACGTTTTCGAGATGAAGCAGCTGGTTTATGCTATCTCAAAAAGGACGTAACAGTGCAGGAATTTTGACAGTGACAGCAAGTTTTCCTGCTATAGCCCACAATTTGAACTGCCTACCCTAAGCAGATCACAATCTCTCAGTACGCGCCATAGTTCCGTTTCTTTTTAGTTTTTGCTTTAGAATCGTGACAGATAAATCTCCTGTTGTGGTGGATTCTTTGTTCTTTTTGTATATAATTTTATAGTTTTTAGGCTTTCAGAATGCGTCTTAACACAGAATCTCAGTGTATTTGGTCATTCATTTTTGAAAGACTTGTACCCCGGCAGTTCTTAAGTTTCAGTGGAATGAAGGAGGAAAGTCCAACTTGGGTCAGATCTGAAATGGATGTCTTGTTTTCTTCATGAATACATTAGCCATAATATTATGTCTATTATACATCTAGCCATTATGTTATCTAACACTTGAAATACCAAAGCGGACTTTTTTTTTTTTGGGTTCCTCGGCAAGAGCTCCGAGGTTTACCAATGGAACGATTTTGCGTATGCGACTGTTTGTCATTTACCATTAAGATAGCCGCAAACGGATAGCTTGGAGAGAGAACCGAACCGCGGACCCTTGGATCCAATCCGTTGGGACCGATTTAGAATGCCCTCATATGGGCTCATTTTGTGTCGTTTCCTTGGAGGTGAAGGGAGGAGGATATTTTTAGTCTTTGATAATTGATGGAAGAAATGAGTTGCTGCCATCGTTTGTTGCATGGCTATTTGGGAGGGCAGGCTTATTTTGGGCGTGTCCTCTTGTGAGACTTGAGGACAGAGGAAATGATCGGGGGGCAATGGGAGGGGGGTGGGGGGGGGGGGGGGGGTAACTGAAAGACTGGCCCAGAAATAAAGATTATCCGGCCCAGAAATTCAGGTTATAGATTAATAGGTGACAATAGTTTTAGATTGCTGGTTTGACCCTTCCCCCCCCCCCCTCTCTCTTCTCTCTCTCTCTCTCTCTCTCTCTCTCTCTCTCTCTCTCTCTCTCTCTCTCTCTCTCTCTCTCTCTCTCTCTCTGTATCAGTGTTACTTTCTTTCTCTGAGGCTTTCCTGACTTCAGTTTGGATCTGAGTGTATTCTTCTCTCGTTCGCTTTCCACTGTCAGATTTGCCTGGGGAAAATAATGGCATGTCCTTTCCAGCTCCTCTCGTGGGCCGCACAGCTTGGTCTGTAGGGTTATCTCCGTCGGCCACACGTTCTTCCTCAGGTCGCTGGATCTCTGAGTGTATTAACACCAAGTCCTTGTGCATCCACTGCAAGATGTAGCCTTCCCCAGTAGCAGCCCTTCCTTCCTCCATCCCTTCCTGTCTTGTGCCTCTCTGTGTCCTGTTACGTCCAGCCCTGTGTTTCTTGATGTCCCCAAGCCATCTGGTTAATTGCCTGTCTGCCAGTGTATATATGTATATATATACGCCTATCAATTAAGCACACGTGAAAAGTTAACCGAAGCCAAGTAAATGACGCCCCATTTTCTTTCTTCTTCTTCTTCTTCTTCTTCTTTCTTCTTCTTCTTCTTCTTCTTCTTCTTCTTTCTCATGACCGGGATGGTCGTGGAGGAGACATGAGAGACGATTCTGCAGCCAACCGTCGCCATCTAGCCCTGTCCTCCGCCTTCCGAATGAGTGTTGGACTGTCCAGGTGGGTCCACTCCTTGATGTTATCCATCCAGCTTTTGGTTTGTCTGCCTCGGCGTCTGCCACCTTCTAGCGTTCCTTGTAGGACTGTCTTGGGGAGGGTGTTGTGGCGTGTGACATGGCCGAACCATGCCAGCTTCCTTTTCTTGACAGTGGCTAGTAGGGGTTCCTGAGAGCCAGCCATCAGTGCGACTTGACTTCGCACAAAGGTGTTTGTTTTCCTATCCTTCCAGGAAATTCCAAGCAGTCGCCTGAAGCATTTTGTCTCGAACGTCTGGATCCGCTTGGTGGTTTCAGCGGTCATTGTCCAACTTTCGCAGCCGTAGAGCAAGATGGAGATGACCAGGGATCTGAACAATTTGACTTTTGTTTTGAAGCTGATGTTGTCGCTTCTCCATATCTTGTTCAGTTTTGCCATAGCTGATGTTGCCATGGCTAGCCTGGTCTTGATCTCTGTGGTGGAGCGTCCATCTTTCGTGAGGGTAGCGCCAAGATATTTGAAAGCGTTCTACTTCTTCCAGCTGCTGGCCATTCATGTAGATCTGTGCTGTGGTGTCGTTTGCACTGTTGACCAATACTTTACTCTTTTCTGTGCTGACTTCCATCCCATATGCGCCTGCTCTGTCTATCAGTCTGTTGGTAAGGTCTTGGAGTTCCTTGTTGCTGCCTCCCATGAGATCAATATCGTCAGCGAAGCGCAGGTTGTTAATGGGTCACCCTCCTATTGAGATGGTAGAGTGGAAGTCGTAAAGTATTTTCCTCATGATGTTCTCCAGGAATAGATTAAAGAGAGTAGGAGAGAGCAAGCAACCCTGATGGATGCCGACTGTGGTCTTGAAGTAGTCTCCGACTTGGCCGTTGAGGAGAACTGCACTGCTGGAGGTGTTGTACAGCGCTTCTATGATCTGGATGAGACCCTCCTCAATGCCAAACTTCCTGAGGACTTCCCAAAGGCCTGCATGCCACACTCTGTCAAAGGCCTTCTTGAAGTCAATGAAGTTGTGTAGCAAGTCCCTCTGATGTTGCAGATGTTTCTCCATCAGGATTCGGCAACTGAAAATTTGTTCTACCGTGCTCCTTCTTGCCCTTGGTCTTCTTTTACGACCTTGCAAATTCAAAAGAAACAAATTCAAAAGAAAAAAATTCAAAAGAAACATAAAATTTCATGGACCGTGAAGG
>CM060324.1:44322250-44334750 GCA_030674155.1 Stramonita haemastoma
CATGTTTGTCTTATCTCGGCGAATCCTTCTGTCGGTCCAATACGTTCTACTTGTATTTGCAATGACAGTGACAGTATGTTTGATATGAAAGTAATCAGTTATTATGTCATCAGTGATAGTAATACATTGCATCGTTACATAGTGATACATCACATCGTTTAGCGTGTTTTTGCTGCAGGGTCATATAGCAACTGGAGCCTGCAGAACCTGTGTGGTGATGTTGTCAGTGAACTCCAGGTGCCGACTGACCAGAAGTATATTAAACAACTGGTCGAGGGGGGGATAGGCGAGTTGCCGGACGGTATGCTCGGAAAATTGACCGAGAACACCACCCAGCCGGAGCAGGCCCCTCCATCCGTGCTGCAGACATCGGTAGGCCTACCCATCAGTGACATTTTTTTTTGGCGCACGCCTGTGTGCGCGCGCGTGTGTGTGTGTGTGTGAGAGAGAGAGAGAGAGAGTAAGTGGGTTTGCAATGCATTGTACTGCACTGCACATTTTTATGATGATGTTGTTCTTATTTTATGTTTATTCTCTGGTCATGTAATATGTTGTGTACTGTATGTGCATGCATTTTTTCCTAATTTTTTGTGTTGGTCAATTTTGTTCACATTCATATGTAACCTATTTAGATTGATTGATTTGATTGTACAGTGCAGTAAGCCCATGTTTTGGGGAATTTGCATTATACAAGCCTCCATTTTATTTTTATTATTATTATTTTATTGCTACATGTTATATAATTTTATAATTTTATTTATATATATATATTTATATTTATATATATATATGTATTTATATATATATATTATATATATATAGAGAGAGAGAGAGAGAGAGAGAGGAGAGAGAGAGAGAGAGAGAGAGAAGATTGTTTCATGTTCCTTTGCAAAATACAGAGGATTATCTCAGGACGGTGTTGCTTTGACAAGTTAATGTGCTGCCATACAAGGGTAATATTCGCAATTCGTGAAATCAAACTCAGTCACAGTATTCTGACACCAGCCAACTAATCCAAAACACTTTACACTATACATGTCACAAAAGTTAAATAGGTTGCAAAGAAATGGAGACAAAAAAATATAGACATTTATTATTATTTTTGTTACAGCAGATACCACAGACTTCCAGCCAAATCAGGCAGGTGACAGCCTCCAGCAGTGTGGATGATGGTGGGGAAGGTGAGGCTCAGGCATCAGATATATAGTTGTTGTTTGTTTTTGTTTTTTTCTCCATTTCTAAGTTCTGCCCCATGGTTTGGGTGTTGTTGTTTTTTTTAAGAACACATGGGCCAGAATAGAATTTAGGTTTGAACATTCAAACCAACACAATTATTGACCACAGAAAAAGATGAAAACTAGCACAACATTTTTTTGTTTTTTGTTTTTGATATTGACGAAGTAGTGTCCTAAACTAGTTAGGGCCCAAAAATAACTCTTGTGGTTATGTTAACCCTGTCCTTAGTTCAGTGTACTTTCTTCTTTTTGATTTCCATGATGGAAATTTGTGAGTTTCATGTGGCATAAAAACATCTGTAAAGGAATGTATACTTTGCTCAGTGTACTTTTATGACTTTCATTTTTGTTGTAGGAAGCCAGACCGAGGCTGAGGATGCCCGCCTGTGGCCTCACGCCACAGTCCTCTTATTATTAGATGTGTACAGGAAGAAGAGGCATCTTCTTCAGTTGCCGACACTGAAGAAGGAGGATGTCTGGAAGAAGATTGCGGCAGACATGAGGGCCTATGGCTACAATTTCTCCGCAAGTGTCTGCTTGAAAAAGTGGAACAATTTAAAGAGTCGGTAAGTGTGTTCATATTGACATTGCTGGAGGCACGCCCTGTTTGCCTACCATAGTTACACTATAGTACAAAGTGTAATGATCATCATACAATTACAAACATTGAGTCATTATGAGGCTTGCAGCCTGTTCTGACCGACACGGATGGCCTACTCTTCCGAAAGGCAGAAAAGGTTTTAAACTGTACGCAAGATGGTCTCTGTGTGTTCGTGCACGGGGCTTCAGTTTATTGTCTCACCCAAAGGACTTTTATGGTAGTAGAGTCAGAATTGATTAATCTTTGCGACCTGATCTGAGACTGATGTTTTGGTTTTGTGTTTCGAGGACTGGGCAGAGTATCTTTTGTTTTTTGCAGTACAATTGGAGATTTGTATTGTTTATGTTGTAGTGTAGTAGGTTGTGTTGTGAAATATATGTTGTAAACCCAACTCGCTCAGTCTGGAGAGTTACTTTGAACAAAAGGTGTTATTCGTCACATTCACAGTGTATTCAGTGTGACTGCTGAGTGAGTTGAGGTTATTAATTTATATTTTCACTCACCTACTTTCATCCTCTCTATATTTCTTTCCCCTATTTTTCTACTATCTTCATTCTATCCCCCCTTTGTCACTCCCTGGCCCATTAGTAGTCGAGCCCTACTCCTCTTTAGGGTTACTGAAGAGAATAGGAATTAGTCTAGGACTCTATATTTCCAGTATCGAATTAGGCGGAATGGGAATAAGAGTGGCAACCTAGATAATTTCCGTGTAGGACCCTCTACATAGGTTCCTGGAGTCAAAGGAACTAGATTGAAACAGGCCGTGATGTTTTACAGAATGTTTGCATGTGTCAGTTGGAAGAAGTAAGAGTGAATTTGACATTTTGTCTCTGTTTTCAGGTACAAAATCATCTGTGACCGCAACAAGGCCACTGGCAGGGGGAGGACCAGCTGGCCCTATCTTGATGTTATGGCCGACCTGCTTCACGGCGACCCAGCTATTGTTCCGCCCGTGGTGATCTCCTCACTCAGCGGGGTTACAGGTGTGTTGTAATGAAAGTCTCAACATAAAAAAATGATGAACATGGTTTTCTATGCACTTCTCACAAAAAAGTAATTACAGTGGAGCCCAATGATAAATAGGTAAATTACCATTTAACTTTGCCAACAATATTTTTGTCTTCCTTCCAAGGTTCTTGAGTGCATATAGTACTGGCTACAACAAATTTCTGCTTTCTTCCTCTTTTCAGCGTTCCCTAGTCATGCTAAACAGTTAGTCCGGTCATAGTGACAAATCCTGCCGTCGGCCTCAGTAACACAACCGAGCCCCATAGCTTCTTCCCATAGCTTCTCCCCATAGCTCCTCCCCATAGCTTGGGGCTGCTGACACGGTAACTGTGTCAACGTTGCCAGCTGACATCACCACTCACGTAAACTGTGTGAATTAGCTCCTGTTTTTTTTATATTCAAATTTAAATGTACGAGTTTTAAAAATAGAAACGATATATGCACACAAAAAATGGTTCTGATGATGATAGTACTAATGTCGCGTGCACGCGCGCGCGCGTGCGCTGTTTGTGTGTGAGAGACAGAGAGAGAGAGAGCGTAATGAAACCCATGTTGCTCTTACTGTGTTATTGGAATGTCAATAAATATGTGTCAAAGATAAATGACAAAAATAGTTTGTTATAATTACTTTGATGTTTGTTACAAGATATTGTATGGGAACTTATGTTGAGAATTGACAGCTGAATATGTTTTTGTTATTGTTTTTTCAACAGCTATACAGTATATCTTACACTAGCTAGTTACTCAGTTATTCAGTTTTGTAACGAAAGAAGGTACAGGAGGATAGTTTGTTTGATCAAAATGTAATTTTTCGAAAAAGGACTAAATCATTACTGAAATAATGTTATCATGCTAATTTTGTCAAAGGCATTTAAGTTTGGCAAAGAATGTATCATGTATTCGTAGTGACTTACTATAAAAGAAATAATCTTTTTCACTTAAATAGCGGTATGTTTATTGCTAGAATTGCTCATAAGATTCAAAAGTTTTCAGATGTGCATGTATTGCTGAGTAGATATTTCAATAAATGGACTGCAAACATTGTCTCAGATATCATAGCAGGTATTTTCATTCTTTTGGTATCACAGGCACGTCATGTTTTGGTAAATAGATGCTCTGAGAATTATATGTTGTACAAGTATGGCAAAAATATGATAAATATGTGTAGAAATATAAATGTATGTATCATCACATGATAAATGTGTTAGTGATAATCATCGTTTTAATGTGTATCAGACACAGGTAAAAGTGTAATGATTATGTTTTGTTATCTGCTGATTTGTACAAAGTTTATAGATGACACAAACAAAAAGAACACAATCAAAACACTGAAGTTTGTCTTTTTTTAGGTCACTTGAACAATTTGCTATGTTGTGCTTTGTGTTAATCTACATATTGAAAATGACATGTGTACAGAATATGGTTTGGAACACCTGGCCACTGTTTGGCTTTGAAACTGGTGTATTGTACCCCCTTCAGTAAGGGGCCATAGCCTATACTGAATAAACCATTTCGAGTTTGAGTTCCTCCCCATAGCTTCTCCCCATAGCTCCTCCCCATAGCTCCTCCCCATAGCTTCTCCCCAAGGTCCACCTCACTTGGCCATGTCAGGCATCGCAGAGCCCTAGACATTGGTTTCTGTTTCTAATGACCTTTTGACATCTTTTTTGCAGTGAACACGCCTGAGCGTTCAGGTGCAAGTACTCCCACAACAGCACCCACGCTGACCCCAAAACCGTCTGTGGCTTCTAAATCAAAGGCCAGCCTGCTGGAACTGTCTTCCATGTCCACCACCCAAAAACATGCTGCATGTGGAGTGGACGACGAAAATTGGAGCAGACAGAAGCGCAGACGGAGGCAAGAGCCTCTCAAGGTGTGCCCAGAACCCTCCCAATGGGCCAAGGATTCGCAGGAGAGAATGCACTCAACCTTACAGGAGATGGTTAAGGCTGTGCAGGAGAACACCAAAGCCATTACGAAGAATAACCAAATCCTTGAGGAGAAAAACCAAATCCTTAGGGAGCTCCTAGAGAAACTGTGAACACCTCAGAGCCTCAACAATTCAGCCCAAGTGCAGATCTGGTGAAATTGTGGTGTTTATAACTACAGCAAACAGTTATGAAATGGTATTTGCATTTAATTCTTTACCTTATTTTACCTTTTTTTTTCCTTTCATGTTCTAGTCCAATACTTATGCTTAAGAAAAGCTTGCTATTTTTCTTTCTAGTCAAATCCATGTGATTACGGAAAACTTGCTGTTTTTCATTATTTATATATTTAGCACCTTGAAAAGCAATACATTGGAAACTTGTTAAGTCAGCATCCTGTAATTTATCAAGTTTGCCGTTTATTTCAGCATTTCCATGCTGGTCCTGGCCTCGAATTCTCTTACGCTGTATATCTGCTAAGGAGTTATCAACCCTAAGTCTGATGGTCTCCAGGAGGGGTCGATTTATCCAGTTTCCAACTTATTGTTGTTTGTACTACAGTTGGACCCGATTAAAAGAATTTCGCTTACAGTGAATCCCCCTTAAAAGAACGCAAAAAATTTGGTTCTGTGGAAGGTGTTCTTTATTATGACTTACGAAAGGTCAGATATAAGAATGTCACTCATAAGAAACCCCTCTTATAAGAATGTCTGTTTCTGGTCCCACCGAGGATGTTTGCTCAAATATAACAAAGTCTAGTCAGTTTTGAGAACTTTACTTTGCAATAGGGAGACCTCCTTCAGTCAGTTTCCTGTAAGCGAGTTCACCAAACCGAAAGCATTTCCACCAAAAACCCAACTTGCGTTCTCATTCAAGTTTCGTTTGTTTCCAGTAAGTGACCATACATTTATTTACTTGTGTTAGTTATTGTGACTTAATCTTCAAGCAAACTCATAAAATACGGAATCCTGTTGACAGTTGTTTTTTTTTTATAGTTTCCCTGCCGTTTCAGTCGTTGGCTTTCAATAACACCCAATCAAAACTTATTTCAAGCTTGTTATCTATACCAGTACCAGTTACATGTCTGGTAGTAAGTTTTTATTCAATTTTGTCAAGGTTTCTTTGCGATCTTTTTTTTATCGATTTTTATTCCTGTGATAAGTGATACACAGAAGATCTTGAGCCGACAGTCAAGCATTGATCACTTTATATTTTCTTTCTGAAAGAAGTTTCTGCTTTATTTTAGTCATGGCTTTTCGTTGATATTTACAGAAATAAAAGTTGTTGAATCCACAAATTTCCTCTGTATGTGTGTGTGTTTTGTGTGTGTGTGTGTGTGTGAAGTTTATTTAGATGTTGAGTATTATACCATTGTCGTTGAATTTCAACTAGAACATGGAGCCAGACTGAGTGAGTCACCCACCTGAGGTGGTGACCACAACGTCCCTCCAACGACCGTCTCCATGCGAACCTCCAACCCCAAAGGCTTTGGCACAAACTGACCACAGGCACAGAAGTGTATGGGGAAACTGAATCTGAGGTCACCATGAGACCAGAACAATGGGAGCCACTGAATCAGAGGCATTTTTCATTATTGCATGCTGATCAATGGGGATGATGTTGCTGTGGAAGTGCATCCACTTTGAGACTACTTGACAGGGTTGTACTCCACGCTTACTGTCATAATATATCCCGGCATCAATTGGGTCTGTGGGATACAGACACCTGCAGTGTTGGTCAGGTAATTAGAGCAACACTCTGTAATTCGCATCCATAAAGTGGATGAAGCTCAACTGTGTGGTTCCAGTCTCCCCACTGAGCCCACAGCACACTCGCTGTGGGTAGGAGCCGGCCGGAGTCTGAAAAATCCGTATGACTCATGGGACTCGAAAAGAATAGTACTTATTATGGCACCCCCTAATGGGATGTCATTTTGAAACCCCCCTTCACACCTATCACACCTCTAATTCAGACAACACACAACGGACACCAATTAGATAATATTTCCAACATTTATTACAAACATCCAACCATTTACTCAACCACAAAAACACTAATTCCACCACTTGAAAACCTCAACATCACAACAATACAATGTCACCAGCTTCACGCCCAGAGTCAAACCCAACCTCATTTTTTCAATCTCTACACGATATCAATGGCTCACAATTATTAAGCATCCACATAAACTGACAGTCATATGATAATCTAAATCAAACTCGACACCAATGAAAACAACTATCCAAACCATGTATCTTATGAATCAAAAAAATATGTCTTCCAATCTCACCACACCAGCTATCTGGCATTGTCAGGAAATTCACTCCCCATCCCACCCCCCCCACAGAAGTCCAAAACAACAATACGGCTATAGACCTTTTCAATAAATCACACGCCCAATCCACAGAGATGTGTTCAAAAGGGGGAAAAAACACAGGTGAAAAAACCTTCCCAAGTCCTCCAGCACAACACACGATACAGTTCTGAAGTCCTCTGGCACAACACGCACAGGTAAATAAAGTTCTCAAAGTGCAAACAAGTTACAACCAGCAATCAAAAATACTACGACACAATCATCCAAACCATCACTGCACCCACACACACAACCAGCATCTTGCGACACACCAGCAAAATAACCACTGTCAATAATTCAATTACACTAACAGCAAACAAAAAAACAACCCCCCAAAAAAAACCCACACAAGCTTTCAACTCTTCCGAGGAGTGGCACAAGGCACACAGCCCAAATCACATCGTTAGGAAAATAACAAAAAAACAACCAAGACAAACTGAACGCCACCAAACAAACAGCAGCTGTCAGCTCCTCCTCCAAGGAGTGGCACAAGGCCCACAGCCCAATTCACCTGGAGAAAACCCACAAACCTGGATAAAACCCTGGTCCACAACTTTATCATCCAAAACAATGGCGCAAGACAAATCATTAAAAAAAATTCATTACCTAATACTAGTACAGAAACAACAAAAGAGAAAGACTTGCACACTAATTACTGCAAAGTGGGACTGGCTCTTGAAGCTATTTTTTTTCACCCAGTTCTTGCAAGTTTTTGATACTAATTTTGTGATGATAAAAATAATAATGGTTATCAAACTCTCATGCCTGTCTGTGTCCCAAATGATCCATTTCAGTGATAGTGATAAAGTTGACGTGTGAAATGTACAAAAAGCCTCCATCCCACCGCCCCCCCAAAATAACATTAAAACTTTTTCTGATGAAGACTTTTATGCTAACATATGAGCAATTGACATTCTCTTGTCTTCAGCAGACATTGCATTTTCTCTATTGGTGCCTTCATCCTCTTCATCAGATGAAGACATGACAATGTCGTCCTCATCTGCGCCATTGTTTTGTATGATGAAGTTGTGAACCACACAGGACGCAAAAATCACATGTGGTATCTCTTGCGAGTTCAGCATCTCCAGGTCCTTCAGCCGCCGAAACTTGCCCTTCAGCAGACCAATGGACCGCTCCACTTCGACTCTGGTCTGTGCGTGGGCTTTGTTGTATATTTTTTGCATATGGGTCAAATGCCCATTGTCACGGAACGGGACCAGCAGATATTCTTGCAGTGCATAGGCAGAGTCACCCAGTAAATGGTAACTGCTGGGCAGGCACCCTTCATCAGACTCCAGAAATGTCTTCAGGTCTGAGGTCCGGAATACTCGGCTGTCATGCACAGACCCGACGTTCCCTGTTGTGACATGCAGGAAACGTAAATCTTTGCCACACACCACCTGAAACGTATAAGATAAATGACATGACAGACTCAGTTATAATACCGGTGTGCCATTTTCGCATACTATGATACATGTAACTTGCTTTCTGATGGTGAGGCAGGAAAGAATTCCCCTGCTAGTTCAGATCCAGAGGGGGAAAAAAGGGTTCATGTATGTAGCAGAGATTTTGACCCTTTCAGACTTAAATAATCTCAAATTGTATGTAATAGTGTCACATTGTACCTTGGCAGCTTAGTTATCACATAATGGCTGCAAGTTGCAAACTCATTCTGAAGGAAAATTAATAATGCTTATCAAACTCTCCTGTCTGTATCCTGACTGATCAATGATAGTGATAAAATGGACGTGTGAAATGTACAAAAAGCCTCCATCCCACCACCCCCAAATAATAAAATAAGATTAACAAACCTTTTTTTCTGGTTCCCGAACTACAATAGCTGTTCTTGCTGACAATCAGCTTTTTAATACTTTTATTTTTCCTTTGGGGGCTAAAAATTGCCTCATTCCTGTTTTTGTGTTTTTTTTCTGTCTTTTTTAATGTTTGGCTTTTATTTTTAAAATTATCCAATGTAGCTATTTGAAAGAAAAGAGAAATAAAGCTGCTATGAATTTTACAAGAATGGGATTTTGTATTTACTTCATTCTACTATCAATGCTATCTATATATTGGTGCAGGCCTCATCATCAAAAGAAGCTTAACTTCCAACGTTCAAAATAAAATGAAACAGAAAAAGGCAATATACATCCTTATTCTTTTGGCCAATTTCCTTTTTTTTTTTTTTTTTTTCAGGGTGGTGGGGGGTTGGGGCTCAAAATAGCACATTTGCATTCATTTGTGTATAGGGGTCTAAAGTACCTGTAGATGCATGGCAGGGTAGCCTTTTCTACAGATGAAGGAGTCGCGTGTCTCATCTGTTGGACCCGGGATTTTTATGTAGGTCCCATCAATGGCCCCAACGACACCTGGAAAGCCAGCCCTCTGCTGCCACCTCTCGGCCATTCGCTGAAGCTGGTGTCTCTCAGGCCATTTAATGACATCCTCTAGACACACCAGAAAATGCAATGACATTCTACTTTATCAATTGGCTGCAAACAATTTAGGCAATATGCTACATTGAAATTAATTGACAACCAAGACTGAAATCATGTCATCTAAAAGAGGAAAAAACCACATGCATACAACTTACAGTGGATTCCTGTCACAATTAACCTCGGGGGAGAGTAACTTTTTGTTTCTAATCTTTCTAATCAGATTTTTTTTTGGTAACCAGCATAATTTAGCTGATAGGGTATTTTGTTGCCTTCTTCATATGACATGGTACCTCGGTTCGAAGAAAAATGCCTCCTTACACCCCAACAGTACCACAAAGTACCTTTGCATGAAGTCTCGGAATGGAAAGTCACGTGACTAATTAATCCACTTGCGACAAACGACAATGGTACTCTCATTAAAAAAAGAGTATTACACAGTTGGTGTTTTTTAAATATATTTTTTACATTGCATATGTGCAAATGACTAAATGATGGCATCGAAGACATAGATATCCTATATAATCTAAATATATATATATATAATCTAAATCTGATTCGGTTGTTTCCAATTGGGGTAAACGCTCGCAAAACTGCGCTTCTATTGTGAGTCTCCATACAGAGGCACTAAATGGTATCGTTGGGGTGTAAGGAGGTACCCCTGAATATTTTTCTTCTGAACTGAGGTACCATGTCAAATGACGAGGGCGACAAATACCCTATTAGACATACTCTATCTTGAACAAGACACAAAAAAGACAGGAAATAGACATTGTTATAAACATAATTATAATTTCATAATTTCAATGTAGGTGGGCTCCATTGTATGTCTAAATAATAATAATACACTAAAGAGTGCTAAAATGAAATAACCAAAGACTGCCACAACTGATCACTAACAGTTGTGTTGCACAACTCGACAACTGATCACAGACAGCTTCCATCCTTAAAATTAAAAAAGGGAAAAAGGGAAAAAAAAAAAAATCCTGACCCCCCATCCAAAAAAAAGAAGAAAGAAAATGGTGCAACCATACCAATCTGCTGTAATATCATGTCTGTGTGAAATCATAAATCATAAATCAAAACATTGAACTTACCTCGCAGAGATGTAAGCACTCTGCACACATTCATCACGATGTGGTGCAGGGTGCCCTTGTTCATGCCGAACCTGTCGGCAACACTCCTGTAAGATTCCTTGTTGGAGATGAGCCACAAGGTTGCCAACAGCTTCTTCTCTCTTGTCAGCGAAATTTCCCCTGACAAGGAGGGAGCCACCCAAGCAAGGAACGCCTGAGAACACATGGCACAAGAAAATAATTAGCCTACATTTTCAACATTTGCCATGTAATGTTTAGGCAAGATAGTGTTTTTGTTTTCTTTGTTTTTGTAGGCTGAACAAGAGGGCATCTGATATTACTATGTCTCACAAATATAATCTGATCTGTTCAGTACTTGAATACACTTTGTAGGTAATTCTGATATGTTATCTTTTTCTAAAATTCTAATGGGGAATAGGATAGCCTATTTGGTTACCTGAATTCCATATGCTTTGGAGTGGATTTTCCCCCTGGAGTTAACATCAGTGCTGACTCCACTCTCCCCAAAAATCTTTCAGATGAGACTGTAAACCGAGTCCCCTTGTGCGAACACAGCACAAAAAATCTCGGCACACGTTAAACCCTGTCCTGCTGTTGTTAAGAGTAACCATTGCGCGCCAATGCACACTGGTGGGAACAGATCACAATATTTACAGAATTGCATACACATGGGGACTACACGAAAAAAAGGCATGAGTGCTTATTCCATTATCCTCAATACAAAAGAATAAAATAAAATAATAAATAAATTTTGTTTATGAATGACTTACCTCAAAAACATGAGGGTACATTCGAAAATGCGACTTAAACTGATATGTTGTGTACGACGGCACAGTCACCTCCACAAAATTCCCCACATGTGCATCGGGATTTTCCGTTCTGTCCTCCACCTCGTTCAATGGCATGTCGTGGGGTTGTTCCTCATTCAATACGATGGCACATGCCTGAGCTACTTCTGCTATATTTACCCTATGTATCTCAGAATCGTCACATAACTCAGAAACTAACACTTGCTTCAAGAGAGATCTGCCGGGCGACGCCATGTTGGATAAATTCACTTCCGACTAGCCTGCCAGTTACCGTTGCAAAGCCAAGCTAGCGCTTGCGCAGACTCGCGGCTAGACATACTAGCTTTTCTCGCCAGTTACAACGCACCTCTGACAAACCAACAGGGTGTTGAAAGTTCCCGATTTAGACTACCCCACTCTGAGCACCCGGCTTCAATGTTGAGCAACATACCCCGATGTGGAAAACAGCTAATTGCAGTTTCTGGTACTCCTGTGTCCGGTAACCTGAGGCCCTCGCCATCAAAGGCTGAAGCACTGGTCCCCACGAAAGTGATGATGAAGTTCTAACAGAGAGAGAGAGAGAGAGAGAGAGAGAGAGAGAGAGAGGTGCCACAAATCATAATCACACCCCCATTTCGTTTTGACCCCCCTCCCTTCCCCCCAAAAATAATAGATAAATAAATAGATAAACAAATAAATAAATAGATTTGTAAAAATGACCTGCGGTGGGTTTTGTTTTTTTTTTAATCAGAAAAAGTTTGCTATTCTTACCTACTCTCTAGGCTTTTTCGAGGTTTTATTTTCACTTTTTTTTTTGTGGGTCTCTATCTGTCAGCGAGGCTGTCTGTTTGCCTGTTTCTGGGTCTCTTAGGGTAAGCAGCAATTTTGTAGGGCAGTTGATAATGTTTAGAATGGTAGTTTTTATTGTTCCATTTAAAGCAGGCGACTTTTATAGGGAAAGGAAGCTCTCTGGTGACTGGTATGAACGTATAGGTAATAATGACTAGGCCATAGTTTCTAGCTGATTTCATTACATCTTCACAATTTTTTTTCATATC
>CM060324.1:44342250-44344750 GCA_030674155.1 Stramonita haemastoma
TGTTGTGTGTACAAGTAAGCACGCACACGCGCGTGTATGCGTATGTACATGACATGAAAACCATTAGAAACGTTCAGAGGTGCCTTTGAAACATGTAGGGGAATCAGGTATGCCCTTCATTAGGAGAATTGGGGAGTGTTTGGAGGTGTTTGGGAGACATTTGCGGGTGTATTTATGTGGCTAGTCCGCGCTGTTTATGTATATGCCCGTTTTATTTTTATTTTATTTGCTGTGCGCAAGCTTTTGTGATAGAGGCTACGACGAAAATCTGGCTTTGTGTTTGTGTGTGTGTGTGTGTGTGTGTGTGTGTGTGTGTGTGTGTGTGTGTGTGTGTGTGTGTGTGTGTTGTGTGTGTGTGTGTTGTGTGTGGTGTGTGTGTGAGTGAGTGAGTGAGTGTGGTGTTGTGTGTGTGTGTGTGTGTGTGTGTGTGTGTGTGTGTGTGTGTGTGTGTGTGTGGTGAGTGTGTGTGTGTGTGTGTGTGTGTGTGTGTGTGTGTGTGCATAATAGACGTAAATGAGTTTAGCTTGTGCAATCTGTAGACCTTCGTATGTACAAGTTTCGAGCATGATATTGCTTTGGCCTCTGAATATGTATAGTAGGCTTGAATATGTGTTTGCTAGTTGTATTTGAATGTTTATCAATCTTGACTAAATGTTTGTTCAGTTGCCTGAGAAGATTATATATGTCTTCTGCTTCACATATCTAATCAATATTGCTAACAATAATTGCTGAAGGCAATGGTATTTTATTTGCCACTTTTTTTTTTGGTGACATAGCAAAAGTGAAGGTTCTGCTTGCGATATTCAATGCTAAGTGATAATATGTTGTTGAGATACTGAAGTGTTCGCACCTGTGTTAATCAAATGTGTGGAGAAATAATTGTTCAAAGGAGAGTGCGGATGGCGTCTTAGTAGAGAGAGGAAATGTTTTGCCCTGTGATTGTTATTCGATTTCTGTATCAGGTTGTGAATGTTTAAACACATTGTCAAAAATCATGCCATGCATGCCATTGGTGTTTTGTTTGTCTTGTGTGTGGTGTGTGTGTGTGTGTGTGTGTGTTGTGTGTGTGTGTGTGTGTGTGTGTGTGTTTTGTGTGTGTGTGGTGTGCGTGCGTGCGCGCGCGCCCGTCAGTCAAAGTCAGATTCAAAACGTCAAACTTTTATTTTCAGATGGTACATTGAATAAGGAAAACACTTGCTTTTTTCAGTGTGTGTGTGTGTGTGTGTGTGTGGGGGGGGGGGGGGGGGCTTTGGTGCTGTGTATGTATGTGAAAAGAATAGTATCGAAACACAGTTTTTGGTGGGTCTAATCGTATAGCAAATTTTTACCTTTTCTTCTGCTGTAGCTCTGATCAGTATGTACGCTTGGATGTGTATCGCAATTATCACTAGACTGAAATTGTATGGGTTGATTTTAGAATGAAGATGATAATTATATTGTTGGTATGATTGTTGATGATTGTTTGAGTAACATGTCCACTTCTTCGATGATCCCACTGCACTGATCAACAACAACAACAACCAAAAAACAAAAACAGTAAGCAAAAAAGCCAACCAAAGATGGATAGACCGGTTTATTTGAACAATGATGGCAATAAAGAGTCTTGGACCTGAAAAAGTGTGTGCTATGTTTCAAGCTTTAATTTTGCCGAGTAATGAGACTCATAAACTGCAGCCTCTTCTTCTTCTTCTTCTCTTCTTCTTCTTCTTCTTCTTTTCTTCTTCTTCTTCTTCTGTCTTTTCTTCTTGTTGTTTTCTTCTTCAACTTCTTGTTCTTGTCTTGTTCTTCTTCTGTTCTCTTTCTTCTTCTTCTCTTCTTCTTCTTCTTCTTTTCTTCTTCTTCTTCTTCTTCTTCTTCCTCTTCTTCGTATTCTTCGTATTCTTCGTATTCGTATTCTTCGTATTCTTCGTATTCTTCGTATTCTTCTTCTTTCTCTTTTTCTCTTCTTCTTCTCTTCTTCTTTTCTTCTTCTTCTTCTTCTTTCTTCTTCTTCTTCCTTCTTCCTCCTCCTCCTCCTCCTCCTCCTCCTCCTCCTCCTCCTCCTTCTCCTCCTCTTCCTCCTCCTCCTCCTCCTCCTCCTCTCCTCCTCCTCTCTTCTTCTTCTTTCTTCTTCTTCTTCTTCTTCTTCTTCTTCTTCTTTCTTCTTCTTCTTCTCTTCTTCTTCTTCTTCTTCTTCTTCGTATCTTCGTATTCTTCGTATTCTTCGTATTCGTATCTTCGTTCTTCGTATTCTTCTTCTTCTCTCTTTTTCTTCTCTTCTTCTTCTTCTTCTCTTCTTCTTCTTCTTCTTCTTCTCTCTTTTTTCTTCTTCTTCTTCTTCTCTTCTTCTTCTTCTTCTTCTTCTTCTTCTCTTCCCTCCTCCTCCTCTTCTCTCCTCCTCCTTCTCTCCTCTCCTCCCTCTTCTCCTCCTCCTCTCCTCCTCCCCCTCCTTCTCTTCTTCTTCTTCCTCTTCTTCTTCTTCTTCTTCTTCTTTCTTCTTCTTCTTCGTCCTCGTCGTCGT
>CM060324.1:44354750-44362250 GCA_030674155.1 Stramonita haemastoma
CTTATCCGAAAGACTTTTGGGGAGAGTGGAGTCAGCACTGATGTTAACTCCAGGAGAAAAATCTCCTCGACCAGAATCGAACCCGGGTCGTCAAATTGCCAGCGCAATGTTCTGACCACTACGCCATCCGTCCCCCCAAGGAGAGAGAGAGAGAGAGAGAGAGAGAGAGAGAGAGAGAGAGAGAGAGAGAGAGAGAGAGAGAGAGAGAGAGAGAGAGAGAGAAGAGAGAGAGAGAGAGAGAGAGACAGAGACAAGACAGACAGACAGACAGACAGACAGACAGACAGACAGACGACAGACAGACAGACAGACAGACAGACAGACAGACAGACAGGCAGACCAGCAGACAGACGAGACAGACCAGAGACAGAGAACAAGACAGAGAGAGAGACGAGAGTGTCTGCCTGCATGAATGCATGCATACGTGTGTGCGTGCGTGGCACATATAGATTTTTCTACATCTCAAAAGGTTGTTTTTTTCTTTTCTTTTTTTTTCTTCTTTTATTTTGAGGATAATGGGATAAGCACTCTTGTGCTTTTTTACATCCAGTCCCCGTGTGTATGCACTTTTGTAAATGTCATCTGTTCCCACCGGCACACGATGGCCTACTCTTACGAAAAGCGGAACAGGATTTAACGTATGCCAACATGTTCTGCGAGCGTTCACACACGGGCGTCGGTTTATAGTCTCATCCGAAGGACTTTTGAGGGAGAGTGGAGTCCGCACTGATGTTCACTCCAGGAGAAAATAATTCTGATTCTGATTCATTCTGATTCCTCGAACGGGAATCGAACCCGGGTTGTCAAACTGGGAGCGCAATGCTCTGATCACTAGGATACCCCGTCCCCTCTGACCACTAGGCTATTCCGTCCTCTGTTGCCTTGTATTTTGGTTGTTGGGTTTGTTTGGGGGGGTTTGAAAACACAGAGTTGGCATTACGCGTGTGCAGACTCGTAGGTTTTGCATAGTTCACCTTCAGGTCGCTGTTGCCTTGTATTTTGGTTGTTGGGTTTGTTGGGGTTTTTTTATTTTAATAACACAGAGTTTCAGGATATAAAGAGGATTAAACAGGATATACAAATTTGAAATATTTTTGTGAATATAATTATTCAGTCAAAATCCCATCTGCCAACGAGCAAAATTAAAAAACAAAGCAGGATATGGAAGCTTGAAAACATTAATTTTGTTAACATGCAGTCCAAATCTCATCAGTTAACCTCCGCCACCACCATCCCCTAACCCCACCCCCACCCCCCAAGAAAAACCAAAATCAAAACAAAACAAAACCGAAGCAGGATATGAACATTTGAAATCATGTTTTAAACAGAGTCAAAATCCCATCTATCAACCTTTAGCTTAATAACACATTAATTTCTGCAACAACACTTTGCAACTCTTAAATGTTTGGCTGTTGAAAAATAAATGGAGGAGAGAAAGTAAAAATGGATTGTAGTTTTGAATTGAATTGAATTTCCCCGAAATCGGAATGCGTCTACCTTCATAGTGGGCTTAAATGGCCACATACTCAAGATCTCACCATTGGTGAATTTTGGAGCTCTAGCCGAGGAACCAGTTGTATTGCTTTCTTGCTGTTGTTTTTCTTGATGTTTTCTTCAATGTCCTGGCACTGTTCACCAATCCATTTCTCCTTTGCTTCTGTCATGAACTTCCTGATTCTTTTGTGGATTGCCCTATATTGTTCTGCTCTTTCTTCTGTTTCATTTTTCTTTTTCTTAAATTCTCTACTTTTGCCACATAGTTGTAGGGTGTTAGGTGTGACCCAAGGTTTTTTGACTGGTCAATGTTTGCCAAGAAGTTCGCTTGCTGTTTCAGTCACTGCTATGTTAAAACCATCCATCAAGGTATCCTATATCCGTATCATCTGAGTCTATCAAAGTGAGTGCTGCAAACTTCCCACCTATCCTTGCCTGAAAAATGTCTGCTACCTCTGGATCCTTCAGCTTCTCAAGGTCAAACTTGATCCTGATGTTGTTCTGCTTGTGAATTTTTTTTTTTAGACGGAGTCGGAATGTCATCATTACAAGATCATGGTCACTCCCTATGTCCGCTCCTAGGAAGCTTCGTGTCCGTGCAGTGTTTACGCTAGACCTAAATTGTCTCTTGACCATGATGTAATCTATTTGGTTGTGGTGTTCACCATTTGGGCTATGTGCCATGTCCATCTCCTGGATTTTTTATGTGAGCCAAGTGTAACGTGTGTGGTGTGTGTGTGTGTGTGTGTGTGTGTGTGTGTGTGTGTGTGTGTTGTGTGTGTGTGTGTGTGTGTGTGTGTGTGTGTGTGTGTGTGTGTGTGTGTGTGTGTGAATTGTGAACAACCATGAATTTGTACAGCATCAATGCAAACCTGATCATCAAAGTCATCAAACAGCTGTACAACAAGGCCACCAGTTCGGTGTACTACAACAGCAACATTGGAGAGTGGTTTCGATCAACAGTTGGAGTAAGGCAGGGCTGTCTACTCTCATCCACTCTTTTCAACATTTTCCTTGAGAGAATCATGGCTGATGCACTGGAACACCATAAAGGATCAGTCAGCATTGGTGGCAGAACTATCACAAACCTCCGCTTTGCAGATGACATTGACGGACTAGCAGGATCAGAACACGAGCTTGCCAGCCTAGCAGAACACCTGAACAAAGCCTCTAAAACATACGGCATGGAAATCCGTGCAGTGTATGCACGAGCATACCCAGCTTACATCCCCGAAGCCGGAATGCAGCTACCTTCAATGATGGTGGGAAAAACGGGGGTGGCGTACCCCAAATCTCACCATTTTTGGAAATCGGAGCCCTATGGAGAAATGAAAAAAAAAATTGGGGCTTGATAGCGACAAACCAAAGAGAACGGTGAAGGACCCTCTTCGGACACACTGAAGGATTGAACATTTCAGCGCAGTCCTCAATCAAAAACGACTTGACTTCTCAACGAGTTAATAAGAAAGAAGTCAAGTCCGGATAGCGAAACAGCAGTTATTGGAAACTGATGTGGACACCCAGTTATTCTGACCCCTGTTTAGCTGGGGGATTAAAACAAAAACACGCTTGGAGAGCGCTATCTAAATGAAGACAGAGGAAGAAAATGGCAGACAGTGCAAACGAGCAATCAGTCGAGATAGCTAGCCAAACGATGCAAAAAAGCGATCAAACAAAACAACCTGATGAAAAATAGAGAGAAAAAAAATAAAATGAAGGCACAGCACACTAAACAAAGACGAGATAGGCGAAAGAAAACAAACAAAATTTAATGAAGTACAGAATCGGAGAAATCTGGGGAAAGATCTATTAAAAAAAACAAACAGCAACAAAGAAACCAAAGAAAAACAGCAGAAACACAAAACAAAACAAAGCAAAACAGACAACACAACAACAACAACAACAACAAAAGAAAGAAGAAGAAGAAGAAGAAGAAGAAGAAGAAAAGAAAGAAGAAGAAGAAGAAGAAGAAAAGAAGAAGAAGAAAAGAGAAAAGTTGTAAACAGCAAAACAGGGGGGGGGGGGGGGGGTTGCTTCTTTATTTTTCAACAGAAAATCAAACATATGAAACAAATTATGAAAAAAATCAAAATCGCCTTTTCCCTTTTCAGTTATGCAGAGACCTTCCATATATAATAATTATATATATATATATATAAATATTTTATTATAAATATATTATATATATATATATATATACTCTTGTTTTATAACTATTGCGATTGTTGTCTTTAATTGGGCTGTTGTGATTGTTGTCTTTAATTGGGTTGTTGTTGTTGCTGTTAGCTATGTTGTTGTCTTAAAAATGTTATTGTTGTTGTTGCTGTTGTGCTTGTTGTTGTTGCTGTTAACTATGGTGTTTCTTAACTGTGTTAGCTTTTTGCTGTGTTGTTGGTTTTGACTTTTGTGATTTAGCTCTGCTGTTGTTGACATGGTTGTTCTTATTTGTGTGTGTGTTGTGTGTGTGTGGTGTGTGTGTGTGTGTGTGTGTGTGTGTGTGTGTGTGTGTGTGTGTGTGGTGTGTGTGTGTGGTGTGTGTGTAAGAGAGAGAGAAGAGAGAGAGGAGAGAGAGAGAGAGAGAGAGAGAGAGAGAGAGAGAGAGAGAGAGAGAGAGAGAGAGAGAGAGAGAGAGAGAGAGGAGGGGAAAGGAGTGAGAGAGAGAGAGAGAGAGAGTGTGTGTGTGTGTGTGTGTGTGTGTGTGTGTGTGTGTGTGTGTGTGTGTGTGTGTGTGTGTGTGTGTGTGTGTGTGTGTGTGTGTAAGAGAGAGAGAGAGGGGGGGGGAGGGAGGGAGGGGGAGTGAGAGATAGAGAGAGAGAGAGAGAGAGAGAGGTGTGTGTGTGTGTGTGTGTGTGTGTGTGTGTGTGTGTGTGGTGTGTGTGTGTGTGTGTGTGTGTGTGTGTGTGTGTGTGTGTGTGTGTGTGTGTGTGTAGCCTAGTGAAAGAGTGAGTCTTACAGTGCATTATCATGATTATTTTCACTACTGTTACTATTGTTATTATTATCATTATATTTTCTTTAGTTCCTTTGTTGCTGTTGTTGTTTTCATGAGTTGTAACAATGTTGTAGCTAAAAAAAAAAATTTAAGTCGGGTTCTCTTGGTTGTACTTGCTGTTGGCTTGCTGTTTCGTTTTATTGTTGTTGTTGTTGTTTATAGTTTGATATTTGTTTAAGTTTTTTTTTGTTTGTTTGTTTGCTTTGTTTTTTGGGAGGTTTTCTTGTTGTTGTTGTTGTTGTTGTTGTTGTTTTTTGGGGGGATGTTTGTTTTGGTTTGGTTTGGGGTTTTGTTCTGTTTTTTTTTTTTCTTCGGTTGTTTTTTTTTTTGGCTTGATGAAAAAAAAGAAGTAAATTTATGCTTACTGAATGTACCATCTGGAAATAAGATTCTGTGTGTGTGTGTGTGTGTGTGTGTGTGTGTGTGTGTGTGTGTGTGTGTGTGTGTGTGTGTGTGTGTGTGTGTGTTGCAAATGGAGTTTATCTCTTTGATTCTTCCGATGAAACAAAAAGGGCAGACGAAAAGAAAACCTTTGATATCATTCCCTCAATCATTTAAGCATGTGCCTGCGCTGGTTATATCATTTGTCACAACAAATTGAAAACTGTTATTCTCGCAATTGTGACGATCTAGCACCTTTTGAAATTTACTTCTGTGCATATACTCTCATCGGGCGTGTTATCGTGCAGTGCCCCCTGGCGGGGGATTCCCTAAGCTAAACAACGCCATCTTTAGGGAATCTCGATGTGACACACAGAGAAGGAATTCCCGACCTACTCGGCTGGAAAGTTCAGGTAATAGGAGCCTAGAAGGCAACATTTTGTTATCGTTTTTGCCGGCATTATGTACACAGGTATCTAGTGAAACATCTGTCTTCATTTCAGTTAAATCATAATGGTCGATGTTGTTTTATTTTGATCGATTTGGTCCTTCCTCGTGCAACAAGATTTCCAACTTCAAAAGAACTTGAGAACTTCTGTTTTTCCCTGTTCATTGATCGTTGATCGTTTGCAAATTGCATGCATGTGGAAGTGATTAATTTGTTTGGATCATGGATGTTATGATTATTTTGAGCTATATATGTTCTTTTTGTATGTGTTTTTTATATAGCTAAGCAGTATTACAGGGAAACCCCGAAGAGTTTCGTACATTTTTCACTAGCGTGCTCATATCCGATCAATTTTTATAAAAATTCTTAAAACGGAAAGTTGACCGAGTTGATTCAGGGACGAGTTAGCAAGATTCACTGCATGAAGTAGGGTTATAACTGAAAACAAGAAATCTTTGCACATGGATGGATGGGTACACACACACACACACACACACACACACACACACACACACACACACACACACACACACACACACACACCGTAATTGGAAAAAAGTCACAGGAAAAAAAGTCACAGGAAAAAAAGTCACAAGCGCGTGGGTGCGTAGGTGCATGATTGCGTGCGTGGGTGTGTGTGGTGTGTGTGTGTGTGTGTGTGTGTGTGTGTGTGTGTGTGTGTGTGTGGTGTGTGTGTGTGTGTGTGTGTGTGTGCATTGTACTGCACTGCACATTTTTCTTGATGATATTGCTCTTATTTTACTTTTATTCTCTGGCATGCTTGCGTGTGTGTGTGTGGTGTGTGTATGCATTGTACTGCACTGCACATTTTTCTTGATGATATTGCTCTTATTTTACTTTTATTCTCTGGCCTGCGTGCGTGCATGTGTGTGTGTGTGTGGTGTGTTGTTGTTGTGTGGTGTGTGTGTGTGTGTGTGAGTGTGTGTGTATATATTGTACTGCACTGCACATTTTTCTTGATGATATTGCTCTTATTTTACTTTTATGCTCTGGCCTGGTGTGTGTGTGTGTGTGTGTGTGTGTGTGTGTGTGTGTGGTGCGTGTGCGTGCGTGCGTGCGTGCGTGTATGTGTGTGTGTGTGAGTGTGTGTGTGTATGCATTGTACTGCACTGCACATTTTTCTTGATGATATTGCTCTTATTTTACTTTTATTCTCTGGCCTGCATGTGTGCGTGCCTGCGTGCGTGTGAGTGTGTGTTTTGTAAACTGGATTTTACTTGGCTTTGTTTGACCTGATTGTGACTTTTTTTCCTGTGACTTTTTTTCCTACCCAATTTTGTGACTTTTTTTCTGTGACTTTTTTTCCTGTGACTTTTTTTTCCTACAACACACACACACACACACACACACACACACACACACACACACACACACACACACACACACACACACACATATATATACACTTAGAAAAAACACAGAATAGTTAGTTAAAAGTTAATTACATTAGTTACAGACTGGTAACTTAAAGCAGAACTTAGATAAAAACATACTATAAAACTTAGTTTGCAACTCATTATAATTTATATTATATATATATACCAGGTAACGTGTGTCTGTGTGTGTGTGTGCCTCACTGTGTACATTTTATGGCACTCTGTGTGTGTGTGTGTGTGTGTGTGTGCATGCGTGCGCGCACGTGTGCACATATGCATGCTCACATGCATTACTGTGGCATTTCACTGTCAGTGTGTGTCACTGTGTGTGTGTGTGTGCTTATCATAAGAACTTAATTGATGATCTTAGATTGAACACAAAAGATACATGTATTCAGAAGATGTTTTCATGAATTAAACAGCTTACAACCACAACAAAGCCAGAAGCACATAAATTCTGATTTAATATTGATTGTGCACAGATGGTGAAAACACTGACTTAGTCTTTTTGCACTAGGCCTAAACAAAAATAAAGGTTGGGGAACTTTACTGAAGTGTGCTTTTATTTAATTTAAATAATGCATGATGTACACGGTGTTTAAGGTGATCAGTAAAAATGAGTTATGAACAGATTGCACTAGGCTTGTGTTTTCAGTATAAAACTAAAACTTTGTTTAAAATGAAATAAATCTTTGACATGTTTTCTTTTTGTTGTTGACCATGTTTTGTGTCTGTGTGTCTCTTATGTGTGTGAATACATGTGTGGATTATGTGTAAGTCATGTGTTA
>CM060324.1:44367250-44369750 GCA_030674155.1 Stramonita haemastoma
TGTGTGTGTGTGTGTGTGTGTGTGTGTGTGTGTGTGTGTGTGTGTGTGTGTGTGTAGTGGGGGGGGGGGAGGCTGGGAGGGAGGGGGAGAGGTAAGTGTTTTTGTGTAGGGGATGGAGGGGTGTTGTTGGATAGGTGTGTGTGTCAGTGTGTGTGGCTGTGTGTGTGTGTGTGTGTGTGTGTGTGTGTGTGTGTGTGTGTGTGTGTGTGTGTGTGTGTGCACGCGCACAGCGCACGTGTGCTTGAGTGATTGGCCATGTAACCACTGAACCAGGACTATGAAGCAAAGAACCACTGGCGTTTTTTTTCTGTACTGTTCATCCTTTAGCTCTTGAAAAATGTGGAGTTGATTTTTATTGTTCTATGAAAATGAACAGTGTGTTCATTCTGCTTGTCTGGCCAGGGGGTTAAAAACAAGCAGTAGTCCAAAACTAGTAAGGCCCATCACTTCAGATTTAGAGGGGGGGAGGGGGGGGGGGAGGGGGGGATCATATTTTAGCCTAGATAGAAAAAGAGGAAGCGAAAAAAAGAAATTTATATTCTGGTGTCTCTTTATGAAAATGGCTGAAAGTTTCACTGGTAAGTGGTAACAGCTGTTATGATAATAGAAGAGTTAAAGTCAACAATATATAGTCTCCCTGTCCCAATGAAAACCAAACCTCAACAACAAATAATTTACCATCAAATAAGGATAAGGGTTGCAGCTTTTCAAAACAATGCAGAATGTGGATCCCCCCCCCCCCCCCCTTTCAAAAAAATAAAAATAAGAATAGATAAACAAAAGCAACAAAGATACTTCCCCACCTCCCCCATCTCACTCCTCCTCCCAAGCAAACAAACACTTACAAATGACTGAAATCAGGTTATGGGTCAGGGTTCTTACAGCTGTACAAAGAAGGGAAGAGCCTTCAGCGCCTGGGTTTTATCACATTTCTTGATTAAACCGTTGACGCTGGGGGCAACAGCAAAGTGAGATGCTGTATGATCTCTGGCTTTCCCACTCATGTAATGCCACTTTACAGCTTAGTCTTTAGTGATCGTCTATGACTCTCTGACTAGGAGGCTTGACTTTCACAGTCTTTATTTGCTACAGCCATGGGGACTAGTTGGCCTTTGGAGAACATCTCCAACGCTGACTGTCCAAGTGCCCTCTTGGCCGAGAGAGTGTGGGTGTGCTGTTGGCAAGGCATCTCTCCATTATAATCAAATTTCTGCCCAATATCCGAAACAGCAGCTGCCTCCTCTGCTGTTTTTGGAAGTCATCGTCGAACTACGACGGACAAACAAACAGTAACATCAGAATGTTGTTGTTGTGCAGATCAGCGGCGACAGAGACGACGGGGATGGCAGCAGCAACGGCACAGTGCCTGGACAGGAGGACATGGGGCAGTCACAAGGGGACAGTGATGGACAGGTCACCCCCACTCCCACCCCCACACCCTTCTCAACAGCTTGCTGCTGGTGAGTTGTGCACCAGGACAAGGTTTATTTTCAAACATAAAAAAAAAGGTAGAGGTGTTCCCTTAGTTAACCTATGCAGTCATTGGGGAGCGAGGTGTCAGAGACCTCAGCTCCCCAGGGGCCGGCAGATAGAGGGCGGCGCCCATCTCCTCTCCCTTGCTTCTTTACCTTCCATGACTCTAAAGAGGGCAGGTACCCATTTACAGCTGGATGAACTGGGGGACTACTGTAGCCAAGACGCACAAACTAGAAAATCACTGAACAGAGGTCCATTGAAATGGTGACTGGTTTAATTAACTGTGTCATCTGCTGCCTTCCATGGAACAGTCAGTACAACAGTAGGGTTAAAGAAAATAAAGAAAAAACCCAACCAACCAAGGATACATGTTTGGCCCATGAAGAATTATGAACTCCAGTTGGAGGATTACACTAGAAAGCAAATGCTCTTTAACACACTTCTGTTTATAAAAGTCTGGCTAGGCCTGCTGTTTACATTATAAAGAAAGCAATTAAGTGAGAGTCTGTATTTATGGAATATTTATCATTGAACCATTTGTCTGTGCACTTCATGTGTGTATTTTGTCTTTCATGTATCAATATAATTTATTTGTTTTCTATTTCAGACTCGTCTCCATATGTTCGACAACTGGAGCTGAAGATCCAGCGATTAGAAGAAGAGAAGAAACAGCTTGCACAGGTATGTTTGAATGAGTGTATTATTTATAGAGCACATCAAATTATCCACACCCATGGGCAGCCGTGGAAGAAAAAGGGTTAAATGTGGAAACATATGTTTGTTACCCCACACCTGTCCTGTTTGCTCAACCAGTGTTATTGAGAAATAAAGTTAGCATGTGTCGAGCACTCATGCACTCAGCCATGAATGTTTACAGGTGGAAAAAGACACACACGTAAATTGCATGAACGTGCGTGTATACATACATGCACGTACATCCATTACTTTAAGACGAGGGGTCACTGAAAGAAAAGATGGAGGAGAAGAAGGAAAAGACCACATAGAAATTAAAAAATAAAGTATA
>CM060324.1:44374750-44402250 GCA_030674155.1 Stramonita haemastoma
CCTTCCTCCTCCTCCTCCTCCCCCTCCCCCATCAGCTTCCTCGCTCTGCCTCTGGTCCTGCCACCTACTACGTCAGTCACCCCACAGGGCCGCCCAAACTGCAGCCTCCTTCCTCCTCCAACATGCAGCCATACCATCACCATCATCATCATCACCAGCACCACCAGCCTCCGCAGTCTGCTGCCGCGTTCATGTACAATCAGCGAGGAGGTGGTGGTGGTGGTGGAGGGGGAGGGACACAGTCACCGTATCGGTCGTTACCGGGGAGCACGGTCCTCCCAGGTCTGGGGTAGGAGAGTCCGTGGTCGTCCGGAACGACGGCAGACGTACTTAGATGACTGATGGGTGTGTTGTGTTTTGTTGTGTTCGGGAGTTAGGCGTGTTGGGAGTGTGGCTTCTTTTGTTTATGTTGTGGTGTCGTGTTGTTGCTGTTTGTTGTTTGTGATCGGTTGACGTTGATATTCTCCATTTTGGTGCGGTGATGTGATGTGTTTTGAGCTTCGGAGTTAGTGGTAGTGCATGGTTTATAAGCAAAAGCAGATGCTGGGTTTGGAAGGGGAAAAAATGTGTCAGAGTGGCTGTATTTGATAAGCAGTGGCTATAAAGTGATACCAAAATTCTTTGTCACAACACACCCACCACACACACACACACACACACATACCCTCTTTCATCAGAATTTCTGGAAAGCTTTTCACATGAAAGATTTCTGTGCAGAAGCATTCGAATTCAAACTTCGATGTTTCTCATAAACATTGGCTCTTGTAATTCTCTTAGTCACCGCAAATACGTCATAAGATTTTTCTCCTTTTTTTCTCAGAATTCAGTTGTCACAGCACATGTAATGACTTTTTCGGAGGGA
Source organism: Stramonita haemastoma (assembly GCA_030674155.1). Classification (NCBI taxonomy): domain Eukaryota; kingdom Metazoa; phylum Mollusca; class Gastropoda; order Neogastropoda; family Muricidae; genus Stramonita; species Stramonita haemastoma. The sequence continues at coordinate 44,375,613 of CM060324.1, forward strand.
AGAATTAACAAAAAAAAACCCGAAAAAAAGGAAGTGTCAAATGGCCAGCCAAACTGCTTGTGCTGAACTTGAGGTCAAATCAGGGGTCAAAGCCATGGGAGAAAAATACGTAAGTTGTCTTTATTGGTGAATTTGCTAAATGGGTTTCCTAGACACATGACTGACTGACTGACTGTTCCAGAAGTGGCTTGCAGAATGGTATTTGTGTGCCTTTAAAAAAAAAAAAAATTCTTTTGATATACATTATTTCGTTCAAGCTGTTCTACAATTTTGGCAAAAAGTTTTGTGATGTGAATTGTGGAAGAAGAAGATCAATCCAAAGAAAATTGTAAGCAAGCATTTTTTTTTTTTTTTCTATGGTTCTAACTGCATTGACACAACCTGCTTCAAAAATGGGCCTGTAGAATGGTATTTCTGCCCCTTTTTTACTGTACCATTCTAGGTATAGCCATCAGTCTCTTATGGTAAAACTGACTCCCTTTAAAGTGTCTGTCAAGATTAATTGGAGTTTGAAAAAAAAATTGTGTATATGATATTATTATGAAAGCCTTTGTACTTTTCTGGGAGGGTGGGTGGGTGGGAGTGCATTGTATTTTTCACGAGGACTGATGCAACTACTCATGTTGAAGCCTTCCCCCCCCCCCCTCCCCCCCCTCCTTCTCTTCCCCCTTCCTCTCCTCCTCTTATTTTGGTCTTGATTATATGTTTACCTGGTGACCTTCCACTGCTGCTCTCCTCTGCTGTGCCATTGTTTATGTTAGGCTATCTATGTCTCTGTGTGACTCTTTCCTCTTCATGGATGCAACTTTCTCTGTAAATTTATGCAACAGAGATCCCACATCACTGCTGCTTTCTACTAAGCACTGAGGACAAAATGCTGAGAGAAGAAAAACAACAACTCAACTGCATACCAGCTGAAATGGGAAAATCCTCAAGCAAAAGGCTCTGTATTCATGTATGCAAGCTGTCAAGTACAGGGTCTATATTTAATAGGGTGTAAAAAGATTCTTTGCAAGAATGTGGGGTTCTTTAGTGTAAAAAAAACAAAACAGGCAGAATATACAGTCATATCTAATCCTTACAACAGTGATCTTTTTTTTTTTTTTTTTTTAACAGTACAAATGGTTTTGTTTCGATGCACTTGTAACAGCGCACTAAAGATTTACCATTGTTGAAAAGAAAAAAGAAAATTTTGGGAGTAATGATTTTGTCTTCTTTATTGAACCCTGAGACAGCAACTCTTGTTGTCTGTCATGTGAGCAAAAATGTGTTTCGCTACCGTTCAGCACCTGACTAGTCAAAGCCCAGCACAACCAACTTAGGCATGGTAATAATTTTGTTATCAAAGTTTACTGAAGTATACATGTGTAAAATGAGAATTGACCTCAAATCATGTTGTTGTCCCCTCAAGTTGAAGCAAAACCAAAACCTGCTTTTACCTTAAGCTTCTGAGACTATTCCTTGGCTTGAAATGTGGTCACTTCCCTTCTTGTGTGATGGCGTCAGGTTTGAAATTGAAAAAAAATCACTCTCCTAAAGAATAGGACAGATAGTGTAAATTTAAAAAGGCAAACTTTGTGCTGTGATGTGTTATCAAAAGTGCACTGAGTGTTGCAAAATATGATTGTAAACTCCAAAATTGCTTGGTTTAATCTTGTTGGTGTTAAAATGCATGTATGCATACACACTCACACACACACAAACACACACACACACACACACAAACACACTCCTACTCCTCTCTCTCTCTCACTATCATGTCTTTTTCATACTCAAACAAAGGCAGCAGATTTGTGTAAATGTGGCTTTCTTTTTCTTTGCTGTGAATGCCATGGTTTCAAAATTTTTAGAATACTTTTTTTCTGGCTGGATTTTTTTTTTTCTGTGACCTACAAATAGAACTTGTCTTTTGAACATTTTGGATTCTGCTTAGACTGTACATACAGGCTGTTTTATACCGAATTGTGCTGCTTATAATCTTGAATGTGAACTACTTCTCTTTTTTCCTGAGAAATGCATGCAATCTAAATGCAGCCTTTGCACTGCAAGTGTAATGCTAAATCCATATGAAGCAGCAATGACCTTATTATGCACACAAAGTTTTGCACAACATTTTGCAAGGAACTTTAAAGGATGAAAAGAAGCACAGGGGTGATGAACAGCTTTTAAAGAAATTACTTAGCCTTGTGAGCCCACAGACGCTCATGAATGTTACCAAATCTAAACCTTGAAAATGAAAGTACAGTTTAGAAATGTTTTCACCTTTGGTGGTCTCTCTCACTCTCTCTCACTTATCCTGTAGTCTTGTGAACTATAGTCTTGTGATGGTCTATCGACTCATAAGACTAAGGGGATACCTCCATTCTTTTTGTGTGCAGAAAAAGAAAACTGAAGGCTAGTTTTTGTGTGGATTTCTGTAAGGGAGCTAGTGCCTTCCCACTGTGAATGATAGATTATAACTGCACGAAATTCTCTTCTGTCTATGGTGGGAGTGGTGGAATAGACAATCTGTGTGGAGGCAGACTTTTCGTTTTTGAAGGAAAGGGGGGAAGGGTGAGTGGTGTTTTTTTTTAATGTTGTGCCGAGAGGGACAGACAGAGGTGGAAGAAGTTGAAAACCATCCTGGCTAAGTTTTGAGAGACTCTTGATTGCCTGATCAGTTTTCCGATCATGTGTGGCTACCAGTATCAGGCTAATGCTAACATCACCCCTGTATTTGGTTCACCAATTTATTGGTAACTGTGCTAAATGTTGATTCAACTATGCAAAAAAAAAAAAGAATAGGGGATTTGGCCTTTGTGTTATTATTCACTCCCCCTCCTTTTATGGTTGGTTATTTGCATTTCATTTTTGATGTAAACATTGTGATATCATGGTTGTTTGATGTTGCTTTTATTAAGTTTGTAAATTGTATATCACTTTCATAAGAAAACTGATCTTTAATAGTTGGTGGTTTTTCAGTTGAAGATCATTGTATTTTTGATTGTAAGATATATACAAAGTATTGGTGAGCAAAGGGCATCAAGAGTCGAAAGAGCACAACTGATCAAATATTTAACCTATGAGTTCACTGCCTATTGGAGTAAATTATGGACAGTATATAATTGCATTGGGGGATGGGGAGTGGGGGGTTGTTTGGGGTTGTGTTTTTTTTACATGCTAAAAAGGTTGTGGAAAATGTATTTAAGATACTAAAAGAAAACAAGCAACAGAACAAAAACTTTTTATTATAATTATTATTAAAAGTGAAGAGTATTGTGAGTTAACGTTAAAAAAAAAAATTGAGAAAGAAATACAAGTGTTACTGACACAAATGTTACAAACTGGGTTTTGTTGTAAGTGTGAGAAGTTGAGTGGTGGTTGGTATAATTGAGAGTGAGCAAGTTTTGTTGTTTGGGTGAGAAGTTGAGTGATGGTTGAAGTCATTGAGCCTGAACAGTATTTTTCATTTTTGCCATCAGTCATTTTCCTCTGTTCTGCTCCGATTTGTTTTACACTCGCATTGAAGGTAACCTTATAAATCAGAACATGAAACAAGTTGAACAGACTCCAATATATATATATACACATTCTTTTTTTACATTCCTCAGCCACAGCTCCAATGCTCACCAATGGTGAGATTTTGCGTTTGCAACTGTTTATACTCACCATTATGGTAGCTACATTTCATCTAATGGGATGGTGTCTAAACACGACACCATGTACCAATGTGCATGCAATAAAAAGAAAAAAAAATTTCCATTCCTACTAAAACAAAATGGTCCCCTCTTCCTAAAGGCGAAATAGATTTATCACATACCCTCAAGATGTTCTCTGTGCATTGACACACTGAATCTCAATTTTTAGTCTCATACGAAGGACTTCTGAGGGAGTGGAGCTGCTACTGATGTTATACCCCTTGAACAGGCATCTCAAAGGTGGCTCAATCCCAGTCCATCAGTTCACAAACACAACACTCTGACCACTGGTCTGTCCTGCTCCCACTCAATGATATACTCTACCCTTACTTTATACTGAACAGAAAGTCACCTACTGGGGGCAGGCGCATAGTCTTCTAACTGTTAAAGAATCAGATTTGTGTGATCTAATGTCATCTGAGAGTATGGGTTTGATCAAGTCACTGCCAAGATGGCTGTCTGCCAGGATTTTCCCCCTGGACTTTACATTGGCTTCGATTCCATTCCCAGCAAGTGTTTTCAGATGAGCCTATATACTGATGTCCAGCATGTGAACACACACATAATGTCTCATGCACACATTCAGAACTCACCCATTCTGCTGTAACTACTTCTACTAGTACTACAACTACTGCTCTTACTACTCACTAGTGCTAAATACTAAAGTATATAATATCCCTAAGTCAGAAATCTGCTACTTTGATGATCAGCAGAAATGGTTGCATGTGCAAAAACCTCACTATTGGTATACCTCGGAGCACTAGCTGAGGAACTATAAAACAAACAAAAAACCGCAAAGTAAATATGTCAGTGTTTACGCAACGTGATGAGTGAATGACAGATTTCTTTGCAAGAATGTTGGGGGTTCTTGTAGTGTAAATAGCATCCTCACCTTTAGAAAATTCTGTGCTAGGTAATTCCTCTTTGTTTCTTTTCTGCGGATTGTCTGCCCTTCCACTATATCAATGTCATATGTATAACAAATTTATCTGTACTGACATGTACACATGCTTTTCTCTCTCTCTCTCTCTCTCTCTCTCTCTCTCTCTCTCTCTCCTCTCTCTCTCTCTCGCTCTCTCCTTTTTCTTCCCAACAGTCCCCCTTTTCTCTTTCTTTCAATCAAGCTGTAACAAACAAGCATGAAACACACACACACACACACACACACACACACACACAATCAAAAGCATGAACACATCGGACCTTTTATAAATTCATGTATTTCAAAACTACTTTACTGTTACAAACAAAGAGTATTTCAATCTAAACTGACCAACAGAAAATTCAAGTTAAGAAAACGGCTAAGAAAATACCACCATCGCAGCATAAAACAGTGTGTTGCCATTATAGTATAACATGAATTTCTAACATGCCAAAAATTTGAAAAAAAATGCACATACAGTTTATATGATCCATTCTTGCATGAAAATTTGCCAGTCTTCAAAAATGTAGCTATGGACTTGTAAATATTCACAAAGCTTTTACCCACGCGAGTTCAATCTAGAGGTGTAGCAATGCTCCCTACTGTCTCCTGTGGTCAATCTGTCCAGCAGTCAACTCCATCTCGGAGCATCCTCAATACCAAGGACTACTCACAAGAACGGAGAGTGAAACTGACAGAAATCTCACCTGTCGGCATCACTGAGTTCAGTGTAAGCTGCCACACCCAATGACACCAATATCCCAAGTTAATTTTTTTTCTTTCTCTTTTTTGTTGGTGTTGTGTTGGTGTTATTTCTTGTAGTTGTTTACACTGTACATGGCAATCATGAACAACTAACTTTGAGAAGCATTCAGCTTTATTTCTTTATTTTTGTTTTTGTTATCTGTTCAGAAACAGTTGGGATTTGTTTCTTCTTTCAAAAATAGTTTTGAAGAACATTTTCAAAGTTAATATATTAATACACTGACAGCCCAAAACTTGTGAGGAAAATCAGTGACAGAAACAACCACATATGCCAAGACTTGTTTTTTTTGCCCATGTAAAAAAAAAAAAAAAAAAAATTCATGATCAGATAAACATTTTGCAGGTATCAGAAAACAAAGGTGGTTACAGTAACACTGCAAGTGATAGTGCCAGTCTTGACAGTCACCATCAATTTGATACTGGTTTGTTATTAAACAGGACAGCCATGAACTGTAATACTGTAAATGGAGTAAAGTAACAGGTGAAGACATAACCATCAATATGCCTTTATATCTCATCACCCTCGTCATTTTGCCTCACAGATTTTCCTTTCCATCGATGAAAACTAGATCAAAACTAAAAGTGGTAGAAGATATTCTGACGTGGTTTAATTCACTTTGGTCCAGTGAATTTTCTCTCTTGCCTTTTACCACCTCCTGCAAGAGTAAGTGGAAAGAAAAAAAAAACCAAACAATAAATAGTGACTACAAATTAGTACATGAAACTTTAAAAACAAGTTGTCAAGACGTTTGAGTTAGTCGATGATAAAGCACAGAGTGTCTTTCATATCTTGGCTCAAAGAGATACGTAGAAAATATCAATAATTTCTTTAATGATATTGAGATGCATTGAAGGTCAGGTTACAAACATGTTAAACAAACATAAACACCTGCAAAATCTCTACTGATCTTTTTACTTTTGACAAGTAAGTAGATCAGAGTACATATCATATTAGCATAAGGTCATCATGATATTATACATTACCCAGATACAGAAGAAAATCTCAAACTCCAATTCCCAATCAGGTGTGTCCATTTAAAACAGTTATCTGACGATGGTTACAAAGAGTCTGGAACACTCAGGAAGAGTGAAAATACAAGATATTCTACCACCAAAATAATGAACAGAAAAATGCTACCAAACAATAAAAATGATTTATGAAATAAACTTAAAGGCAAATCATGAACATAATTAACTCTAGCAAGAAATATTGTATCATGTTCTGCGAAAAAAGGAGAATACACATTCAACAACACCATTCCACATACATATCCATAAATAAACACTCGCGCACAAAGACACACACACGCGCGCCATGAGTACAAGGCTAGTCTGTCTATGGCTTGTTTTAAACAAACAGAAATCACTACATAAAAATTTTGAACAACTCCTCGGATGTTTTTCTATAACTTGCTAAACAAACAAACAAACAAACAAACAAAACCAACCCATGCAGCCAAGACCTCAATAAGACTTCATTCTTTACCCAAGTTAGTTCACCTTTCGCTCTCCCAACATAAAAATCTCTGCCATATCAACGGTTAGGTGTAGAATAAGAGGGTGTTCTTTTATCAAAATGGTCGGATCTGGCACGCAGGTAAGATGGTAACAATGTTAAGAAACACTATTATTATTGAATATATTTCAACAAGATGTATATCTGGTTGCTTGAGTGAACAGGCTGTTTTATGCTTGTTCCAAAGGCTACTGATTCAAATCTCATCGGTGTCTACCACACTGCAGCAGACTTTCTCTTCTGAGCCAACATTTTTGTGTAGACTCCCAGTTCCCTTGAGAGCACTTGGGCTCTAGGCGTACAGACATGCACAATCTCTCACATACATAAATTTCCATTTCACCTTTCAGAGAATTAGGTCATTCAAACACTGGAAAGTGCTGAAAACAGCAACAAAATTTAGCCAAAAAAAAAAATTCAGCCTTGATACAAAACAAACAAATCCCCCAAAAGCTGCATGTAGAGATTGATTAATAGGTAGCAAGAACACTTATGGATCCAATCATTTCAGCATAACTGACTGTACAATATACTTTTTTTTCTTTTTAAAATCTAGAACAGCACATGCGCACACTTTTAGGAAATACTACTGAATATTTTGAATGTTTAAAGAAACATTTATCACTAAATAAGATGTTTTTGAAAAAGTGAAAGAAAAAGAAAAACTTAGCATTAATTAATAACTGTTTTGTGAAGCGCAAACACACAACAGACACACACAGACAGACAGACAGACAGACAGACAGACAGACAGCACACACACACACGCACGCACGCACGCACAGCACACACACACACACACACACACACACACACACACACACACACACACACACCACACACACACACACACATTCTTAGAAAGAAACCACAAAAATCTTCAGTGCATCAGTACATCTTGTTCAGAAACTCCCATTGAATCAACTTCAAAACCTAGAATGCAACAACACACCTTCATCAAAGATACTCTATAAGTATAAAAATACCTCTTCAATCACTCAAAAAATCAAACAATGATTTAAAATTTGAAAATTTTTGCTGAAATTTCAAATCTATTCCATTTTTCATGATAAAAAGAAAAAAGCATGTTTTCTTATCTGAGTAGTGTACTGTAACCAATCTGAACTAAATAATGACGGGCAGAGCCAAAAAAATGGACAAAATATGCAAAATTGCAACCCTTTCATTTTCTAATCTTCGGCTACTCCCATTCATTGCACAAGGCAAGACATCATTAGGATAATGTATCCAAATTTCATCTTTACACATTCAGTGTTCAACATGTTGAACTTCATCACAGTCATTCACATAAATACATTTACTCTATTACAGGAATGGCATGAAAAAGAAAAACCCACACAAACCCCAACCAACTTTCAAAAATATAAACTGGAAAGATTAGATTTCCTGTTTAATACCCCCCCCCCCCCTCCCCCTTCCCCCTCAAAACAAACAACAATATGCAAGGAAATAGTTTTCAAATGAATATTCTTGTGCTTTTAATCATGCTATGGCATAGGTTTGTGCTCAGTTCTTGTAAAACTGCCTACTTTATATACAGAAAAAGACCCCCCCCCCCCCCTTTCCAAAACAATATGACAGACAACAGTAGTCGTTGTCTGAGCGTTTGGTTAAGAAAAATAAGAAGCTTTGAAAATATTTTCCAAATACTAAATACCATTAATCATAGAGCTCTAATTATTCACTAATGATAGGAAACAAAGATACTGATAGAACAATAGGGCTCCTACTTGTCCTCCTTTCAACTTTATGAGTATGAAGGCATTTCCTTGCATTTTCCTGGCCAAATTTCATGTTTCAAACCAATAAGAAATGAAGAATACAGGACAAATATTACATATCTATATCTATATTAATCTATAGATAGATAGATAGATAGATAGATAGATAGATAGATAGATAGATTGATAGATTGATAGATGATGATTGATTGATATACATATATATATATATATATATATATATATATATATATATAATGATAATATATAGAAAGTATAATAAATATAGAAGAGAGAGAGAGAGAGAGAGAGAGAGAGAGAGAGGAGAGAGAGAAGAGAGAGAGAGAGAGAGAAGAGAGAGAGAGAGAGAGAGAGAGGAGAGATTATATATTTAAAGCAAACATCACCGTCCTGTTTTGTTCAAGACTAGTATTATGCAAAAAAAAAAGTCCTCCCTTGTGCGTGCGTACACACACACACACACACAACCCCACACACACACACACACACCACACACACACACACACACATCACACACACAGGCACACCACACACACATATAGATAGAAATATATACTATATATATGAAGTGCATAGAAAATCTTTTGGTAGTTGCTTTCATGGAAAAGACAATAACGTACATAGCACTGTCATAAAGAAGCCAAGGTACATTATGTTATTAAATAAAACGAAAATAAAGATGACTTATGTACACATACCCCCATAACCATAGGAACTTAAGTCCTGACTAATAAAAAAAAAATATATATATAAAAAAGTGTCCCTTTCTAGTTCAAAACAGCATGAGATCCAAGGAACAGTCCAGAGCTATGGCTTTTGTCTCCTTCATTCTTAATTCCTTGACAGGTGGTCTGGGTGCTAGTGTTTCAGACGAACTGATAAACCTAGATCCTGTGTACAGTGTCTGTCCTTGACAGGTGGTCTGGGTGCTAGTCTTTCAGATGAACTGATAAAACCCAGATCCTGTATGCAGTACGAATCTGTTTGGCACGTGTCAAAGAACCCACAGCAGCAAAGAGTGCCTGACAAAACTTTGCAGGAAAAAAACAACAAAAAAAGTTTCACATTTATGGGTAAAATGTGTGTGCATGGAAAGAAAAGGGGGAGGGAAAAAGGCACTGTACTATAATGTACTTTCCCCAAAGAAACCTGAAATTTCATGCAGAGAAACTTTACATGCTTTGCATATGACACAATAAAGTAAAATATAAATAACATACAACATAACATATAATATAAACATAATACAACACAATAAAATATAATATAATAAATTGAAATAAAATATGATGTCATACAATAACAAATGTAACATAAAGTAACATAACATAGATGTAATAATAATGTAACACAATATAATATGATACAATATGATACAATACAATAGCATATATACAATGGAATAAAACACATTGCAATATCTAGAACATAACACTACTAGACTTCTACAATATAACATAACACAAGAGAAAACACTGCGATGCAATATGACAGAAAATGGCACGACGCTTTACATCACAGAGCGATGCACCGTAAATTACCCAACACTATAGATACAAGCCACAAACAACAACACATCCATCACTTCCTCACATTCCCCGATCCCATAGTCTGGTCAACAACCATGGAGCACCACTGATGCCAACACCACAGCACAAAACAGTTTGAATACATCCGAAAATACAGAGGAATCCACCCACAGCAAATCTGAGTGCTACTAGCCAACTGTACAGACAAAAGGAGTCTTTCTTTCCTGGCAAGATTTTTGTGTGTTTTTTCCTTGTGTTGATAATCATAAATCTTCACTGCACTTCTTCTTGACTCCTGGGATGCTTGGGGGGGGCCTGTCAGTATAAACAGCATCTCCACCTTCTGGAAATTCAATCCTACAAATTCCTTCTTGTCTAAGCGCTGTAATTTATGTGCTTTACAAGATTCAGCGTGATATAAATTCCATATATCATGACTATCGTCTTTATTATCCCTTTATTATCATCATCATCATCAACATCATTATCATCATCATCATCATTGTTGTTGTTGTTGTTATTATTATTATAATTATTATTATTAACATTATCTCCTTTTGGTATCTGCCTTGTTCCTTCTCTTCCTGTCCCCTCATTCTTATCTATTTTCTGCTTTCTTGGTCTATTGTCCTCCCTTTTCTTTTCTCCCGAAACACTTAAAAGATAACAATTCTCCCCATGCTTAAGCCAGATGCACTGGGACTGACTTGTGTGTGTGCATGTGCGTGTGTGTGTGTGTGTTACAAAGAGGGAGTGAGGCACAGGCAAGTATTTGTCTTTTTATTAATCATAAATTTCAAGAAAATAATCCTGAATACTAATTTGCTAAATCATTAATTGTCATTGATTGATTGGTGTTGTATAGGTCGAATGCAAGTGCTCTGATTTGTTTTTACAAGATATAGCGCTATATAAATTCCATGCATTATTATTTTTTTTATTTTTTATATATATTATTTTTTTTATTTTAATTTTTTATTATTATATCACACATACATATCAATCATCATCAACTGCAATCAGTCATGTCGTCATCCTTTACAGAAATTAAAATGGACAATGTGGAGATTTAAGATAATGATAATGATGCACTCAAGACTGACTTTCTCAATGCAACATGACTGTCTGCCTCCACAACTTGGCTATTTCTCAGAGGCAGCAAGAAGGGGATTGGGGGTGGGGTGGGGAGGGGGTTGATGGTGTCTTGTAGATGTTGGGTTAAATGAAGTGCCGTAGAACAATCTAAAATCAACCTCTGACACAGCCAATTACGTTGCACTTCTATCAGATTTATCATGGATGGACTCCTACGGATTCATGATAAAATGTTATGATTGATAACAGACAACATCACTGATAGATATTTTTCTATTAGAAATGTCTACCAAATATACACATGTTAATGTACAAATATAAATCTGTGAAAACTGGTGTAAATAGAACAAAAAAAACTGTGCATGTGTTTAATGTACAATATACCTCTCAGAAAGTCTATAACAAAAAAACCACCAAAAAACCCAACCCACATGACATACCAACAGGAAAAAAAGAAGTTGCCCAACAAATGGAACAACAGTCAATAGTGCACTTTATAAGTTACACCCAAGCACCCAGAGTATATTCTTCTTATTGCTTTTAAAGCATAATTTAATTCAGAAAAAAAAATTGTCAGAAAAATTCCAAATGCAAAGAAAGCAATAACCATACATATATATTATATACACATCAAAGATAAATCCCTGCATTGAAAAGGCAAGAAAGACGGGACAAAAAGTACCAATTCTTTATTTAAATGTCATGCAAGAAAACAGACTATACCGCCAGCACCCACACACAGCCAGCAAGGAAACGGCCTATAGATCTAACACACCAACCACCTCCCAGGCCAGTCTGCACCCAACTGTGGCCTAACCCACCCAACTGTCGGCCTAACCCCCCAACTGTCTGCCTAACCTCCCACCCAATCTGTGGCCTAACCTCCCCAACATCTGGCCTAACCTCCCCACCCAATCTGTGGCCTAACCCCCCCAACTGCGCCTAATCCACCCAACTGGGCCTAACCCACCCAACTGTGGCCTAACCTCCCACCCATCCTGGCCTAACCTCCCCGCCCAGTCTCTGGCCTAACCTCCCCACCCAGTCTCTGGCCTAACCTCCCCACCCAGTCTCTGGCCTAACCTCCCCACCCAGTCTCTGGCCTAACCTCCCCAGCCAGTCTCTGGCCTAACCTCCCGACCAGTCTGCACCCAAGCTTGGCCTAACCTCCCACCAGTCTCTGGCCTAACCCACCCATCTCTGGCCTAACCTCCCCAGACCAGTCTCCTGGCCCTAACCCACCCATCTTGGCCTAACCCCCCCCAGACTCTGCCTCCACCCACCTGGCCTAACCTCCCAGACCAGTCTCGCACTAACCCCTAACCCACCATCTGTGGCCTAACCTCCCCTGCCCAGTCTCTGGCCTAACCCCACCCAGTCTCTGGCCTAACCTCCCCGCCCAGTCTCTGGCCTAACCTCCCACCCAGTCTCTGGCCTAACCCCCCGTCTCTGGCCTAACCTCCCCGCCCAGTCTCTGGCCTAACCTCCCCAGACCAGTCTCTGGCCTAACTCCCACCCAGTCTCTGGCCTAACCCAACCTGACCAGCCACTTGGCCTAACCCGACCATCTCTGGCCTAACCTCCCCGCCAGTCTCTGGCCTAACCTACCCCCGGTCTCTGGCCTAACCTCCCCACCCAGCTGTGGCCTAAACACTCCCCAGACCAGTCCGCAACTAACTGCGGCCTAACCTCCCCGCCCAGTCTCTGGCCTAACCTGCCCGCCCAGTCTCTGGCCTACTAACCTGACCTGACCCGACTATGTGGGACCGAGGAGCGGTAGGAGGACTGGGTCTGGACGCGCTGGATGAGGCGTTGGCGCTCTCTCGCCCATGGAGGTGAGGAAGGCCTCCTGGTTGTGGTAGCGGCAGAGTTTGACGGTGGCCAGATGAGGAGGGTCAGCTGACAGATCCACACCGTCCACACCCCGAACTGCAACGTGGGGTCAAAGGGTGGGGGGGGGGAGGGGGTTTAGATCCGTCACTTTTTCTTCCCCAGCAGAGTTTTGTGGTTATGATTTTATTTTTGAGGCGCTTATACTGGTAGTAGTAGTAGTAGTAATATAGTAGTAGTAGTAGTATAGTAGTAGTAGTAGTAGTAGTAGTAGTAGTAGTAGTAGTAGTAGTAGTAGTAGTAGTAGTAGTAGTAGTAGTAGTAGTAGTAGTGCATGCACGAGTTTATGGTACGTCAGGTAGGTGGTGTTTGTGTTTGTGTCTGGTGGGTGTGCAGATATATGCAAGTGCACACACACGCACGCATATTATGCATGTGTGTATGTATGTACACATGCTTCAGGGTATACATACATATATATATATATATATATAAATATATATATATATGTATGTATGCATGCACACGCATGCACACACACACAAAGTCCATGCCCCCCCCCCCCCCCACACACACACACATACACACACAACAAACACAAAAACACCACACACACACACACAACACACACACAACACACACACACACACACACACACACACACACACACACACACACACACACACACAACACACACACACACACACACACACACACACACACACACACACACACACACACACACACAAAACCAACTTTAACTGTAAGCAAACTATCATTCACCCACGACATGATCTAAAGTCCTAAAAAAAAAAAAAAAAAGGGGGGAACAACAAACCTGTGCCATCTGAAATTCAGTGAAGAAATGACGAGTGCTAATGCCCAGTTTGTCTCCAAACGGAATGTAGTCTCCATCTTCACAACTGTACAGCAGAAACAGGAATGATTCAAATGGATACACAATAAATACAATGATCTATGACTAATTTCATAGACTACACCTACTCAATCAATCTACAGATCTATTTCCTCCGTGGGGGGAGGAGGGGGGGGGGGGCTTGGCAGTTATAAAAAGCATGCCTACCTGGAAATTCTATGCGAGGAATTCCTTCTTTTCTATCCCTCTCTTTGTTTCTACTCTACTCATGTTACCCCTTCTTGTCTGTTTTCTGCCGTCTTGGTCTATTCTCCGGCCTTTTTTTCCAGAAAGTCTTAAAATATGATAGAACAATTCTCTCCCGTGCCAAAGTCAGATGTGCTGGCCCTGACTTGTCAGATGCTTAACGATAGCCAAATGCATTTTCATTCATATTCATGACAGACAGCAAAAGTTCCCGTCTTCAGGAGCTTTCTTAACATACACAGACAGATAAAAAAAACCAGACAGAAGAAAGACATGATACACATATTATTTATAGCTAGATCCCCATTGTAAAAATAACATCATCCTTGTGTGTACATACTGAATAGAAAATGGTGACAATTCAGACAAGCCACAAAATTCTTTTCAAAACACACACAAACAAAATCTCCCTATAACTCCCTACCCCCCCTTCCCAAGGCAATACACACTTGAAATCTCCCCCTAAAAGCCCCCTTCCCAATCCACATGTATACACAAACTCTCCCCATCCCCCCCTTCTCCTCAAACACCTTCCCTTCTACCATACACACATACACACATCTCTCTCTTCACCTACCCCCCCCCCCCTCCCCGTTCCGCCTCTTCTCAAACACTTTCCCTTCTACCATACACACATCTCTCTCTTCACCTACCCCCCCCCCCCCCCTCTCCCCGCTCCGCTCTTCTCAAACACTTTCCCTTCTACCATACACACATCTCTCTCTTCACCTACCCCCCTCCCCCCCCCTCCCCGCTCCGCCTCTTCTCCTCAAACACCTTCCCTTCTACCATACACACATCTCTCTCTCTCTCTTCACCCCCTACCCACCCCTCCCACCCCTTACCACCACTACCACCCCCTCAACACACCTGTCAAATTGTGACTTGCTGTTAGTGACCAGTGTGCACCAGTCCCTGAAGCCAATGCTGACGGACAGGCCAGAGGCAAAGGTGAAGATGGTCAGCAGCAGACTGACCCCACCACACACGAAGGCGTCCAGCCACGAACTGTGATGGTCAACACACAGGGATTATAATGTATAATTCATATATCCCAATAATGTGGTGTGGTGTGGGATGTTTGTTGGTGGGTTTGTTTGTGTTTTTTTTTTTCTTTCTCACATGTATGATAAGAAGAGTTATTTCTTTAAAACAAAACCCATTGTTCCTGGCAAAGCATTTCTGATCTAGAAAAATCTCACTCGCTGGGAAATAAATTTACAGTATAGTTAACATTTGAATATTTTATTATATTAAACATTGTACATTTAATAATATTATACATGTGCATTACACACGATACAGGGATCGACTGATTCACGATAGTGAGACAGGACTTTTACATGGTAATGGTCTGCGTGGCTGAGCCCTCACCCTGGAGTAAAAATTTATACAGTGTATCACTACTTAATTCTAGTACTTCACACACACACACACACACACACACACACACACACACACACACACACACACACACACACACACACACATACACACACCATGGTGGGTTGGTCGTCTAGAAGTAACACACCTGCCTGGAAAGTGGAAAGTCCAGGTTTCATGTGTGTTGGTGGTTTGATCCCTCTCAAAACTTTATACCTGAAACTTTTCTCCCAGACAGTAAGTAGACCATGCGTGCGAGTGGTGGTCTGGGTGCTGGTCTTTTGAATGAGATGATAAACCGTTGTTACCGATGTCCTGTGTAGGCATGTGCAATACTCATTACATGATGAAGTGCACGTTTATAAAAGAACCAACAAGCGAGTTGTGCCTGGCAAAATTTTGTAGAGAAAGCAAAAATGTTCTAATATTAGTAATGATATAGTAATACCACAATAGGAAACCAAAAATACATGATATGCAGACAGAAAAAGAAAAAATATGGGTGGTACTGCCCTTGTAGCAATGTCCGAATATGCTTTTCTTGGGAAAGCAGTCAGAATTCCATGCAGATAAATGTACTGTGACTTCAAATGGTATACAATACAATGCAATGTTAAATCATAAATACAAAATAATTGTACAGTCACTGAGTCAATATAATACAATAAACACCATGTTCATTGTCATTCCTTGTGTGTGTGTGTGTGTGTGTGTGTGTGTGTGTGTGTGTGTGTGTGTGTGTGTGTGTGTGTGTGTGTGTGTGTGTAACTCACTTTGACCAACACAATCCTCTACAGGCTCTAGTCTACTGACAATGTGAAGTTTTCCAGCCGTTGAAACAAGCTTAGTTCACTGATGAACCAGCTGCTGCAATGCATATGATCACATGACTGTGAAGAACATATTGCAGTCAGTTCATAGTGGCACTGGTAATACCTGTGGCACATGAAACATGATGCATGCAGACAGTGAGATACACATATCACACACAGTGACACACACACACACACACACACACACACACACACACACACACACACACACACACACACACACACACACACACACTGACAAACAAACACACACAGTGACACACACACTGTCACACACACACACACACACACACACACACACACACACACACACACACACACACACACACACACACACACACACACACACATTAAGTCCTACATTATTTAATGTGTATGTCAATGATATAGTTCAATATATTGACAAGAAAGATTTGCCGTATATAACCGCAACAGATAGAATTCCTTGTTTACCCTATGCTCATGACCTAGCATTACTATCAACAACCAAAGTAGGTCTTCAAACTAAGCTGAATAAACTGCAAGAGTACATTTCGAACTGGGGTTTAAGGATAAACAAATCAAAAACAAAGGTAATAGTCTTTACGAGATCACCTCCTAAAATTCCAATTTATTTTAAATGTGGAGAACATGTAATTGAAACAGTAGAAACATATAAATATCAAGGTGTCATTTTTCATCAGAATGGTAAATTTCAAGCAACTCAAGAGCATCTAGTATTTAAACAAAGCAACAAAGCCTTGTACGCCTTTAAAAGAGCAATACACTGACAGAATTTAAAGACTACTATAATAATGAGTTTATTTGACTCATTAGTAACCCCTGTTTTAACTTATGGAGCAGAAGTTTGGTTTCCTTTTTGTTTTCATGGGGAAACAGAATTTCATATTGATGAATTGTTTAAGACATGCTTATCAAATCAGTTTCTGTACGAACATTTTCATATTAAATTTTGTAAACAAATACTGGGAGTTCATAAAAAAGCATTAGTACTGCCCACTTTAGGTGAATTGGGAAGATATCCACTGACCTTTAAAATTATATGCCAGATAATATCCTTTTGGATTCATTTGATAGAATCAAAACCAGACTTTTATATCAGACTAGTATATGATAATTTGTATCAGAAGAATACATATAATAAATGGATCAATACGGTAAAAAATATTCTTAACACAATTGGATTTAAACATGTGTGGAAAAACCAAAGTACTCTTGATGTACATCGGTTAAGCTACGCTGTTCAAAGAAAGCCTGAGAATATGTATAAAACATTCTGGATGTACCAGAAGAAACAGAGTGCAAAGCTAAAGTTTTATGATTTTGCTACTAAAGAGTACAGAATGGAACCATATTTAATAAACTATGAAAACAAACCTCATAAAATTACCTTTTGTAAATTTCGCATAAGTTGTCACAGTTTAATGATAGAGAAAGGGAGGCACCAAAATATGCCCAGAGAGGACAGAAAATGTAAAAACTGTGACAAAATAGAAGACGAATTTCATTTACTCGATGAATGTGTCTTATACGATGAACTTAGAAACAATTTGTTATTAAAGATTAAAACCAGAGACAAAGAATGTAAACAATGTATAGATAAGTTAAGCGACATAATCACAGTTGATATCTATCAAGCAGAGATCATTAGATATGTGAATGAATGTATGGAGAAACGAGACAAAGAAAAGTAGAATGCGACATGTTTTTGGTGTGACATCATTTAGGCAGAAAGATAATTAAAACGGATTTGTTTGGTTTGTTGTTTGTTTGTTTGTTTGTTTTGTTTTGTTGTGTCAAATAGGTCTGCATGACTTAAATGGCAATAAATATTTTGAGTCTTGAGTCTTTGAGTCTTGAGTCACCACACACACACACACACACACACACACACACACACACACACACACACACACACACTGCATACAATGGTATCACACACACACCACACACCGTAATACACAAAACACACACACACACACACACACACACACACACACACACACACACACACACACATGTATACATACACACACACCCACCCCTCTCTCTCTCTCTCCTCTCTCTCTCTCTCTCTCTCTCTCTCTCTCTCTCTCTCTCTCTCCACACACACACACATAATGATTTACAAACACACACACACTCGGCATGTAGGGTAGAAGAGGGGTACCTTAGTTGTTTTTTTTTTTTAAATAACTCATTTGCTATGGCAATGGATGCCCAGTATGTAATATACTATAACTTTTAATACTAGGTATTTTTATGAGAGAGAGAGAGAGAGAGAGAGAGAGAGAGAGAGGAGAGAGAGAGAGAGAGAGAGAGAGAGAGAAGAGAGAGAGAGACAGAGAGAGAGACAGAGACAGACAGACAGACAGACAGACAGCAGACAGACAGACAGACAGAGAGAGAGAGAGTGAGTGAGTGAGTGAGTGTGTGTGTTGTGTGTGTGTGTGTGTCACGTGTGTGTGTGTGTGTGTGTGTGTGTGTGTGTGTGTGTGTGTGTGTGTGTGTGTGTGTGTGTGTGTGGTATGCGCACATACCACTACAAGAGAAAGTATACATTTATGGATGTTACTGAGCGGGGTTAATGAGTGGAGAATGAAGTTCGATCATTATGATGTTAATCAATAACAAAAGCTAGTGACGATACTTCCTCAGTTTTTACGGTTTGTGTGTACGCTACTGACGATTACTACAGAGATCTAAAATTACCTGTCCACGTTTTTGAAGAGGAGCACAGAGTACCAGATGAGATAAAAGAGTGAGGACATCATGACTGCAACACCAGAGAACACAGCAAAGTTGCAGGCACTGGTGGGACCCCAGTCCACTGAATCCAAATGAACAGTGTGATCGCTTGCACTCCATTTCCCAGTAGCGAACAGAAGACAGTTGCCATCGAAATCACCCAAATTCACACTGATAGGCACGAACAGAAAGAATGAAAGAATAAAAGCCATCAGGTAAACAGTCACTTGTGCCAGAAGCAAAATATTGCCGAGCCCCATCTTCACAAGATAAGCGGTAAAGATTTGTTTTTTAAGTTTTCACTGACGAGATGGGGGCGATCCTCGAAACTCAAAGGGGATGTTGTGCTGAGGGGGTTTTTCCTAAGAGTTGTCGATCTCTGTTTACCTCTGAGCTATCGCAGATCGACTTCCACCTCAAACTTCCGGTCCGGCGAACCACCAGCACGAGATCGATACCACGATTCCAGTTGTAAACTTTTCCATTTTTTGTGCTAAAAAAAATGTACCGAAGAAAATTGCTGGCTCTTGATTATCCTCTGCCGGAACAGTTTGACATCAGCAATGACGCTCAAGTGCGGCAACTTGTGGTATGGCTGGAAGACCAGAAGATCCGTCATCTGAAAATAGAAGATCGGGCGGGGTTGAGAGACACCTCCAGTACCACCTGGATGTCTGTGTTCCAGCAGTATCTGACAGAACTGAACTGCCCCCATGTCGGGGGCCGCAAAGAGGTGATCATTGACTGGATTTTAAGCTACGCTGTGAGACTAGAACATGGCGATGACGCGGAGGCGTACAGAGCGGTGACTAAAGAAAGCATTCAGAAGGCCATATCAGCTGGTGGCCCTTCCAGCAACCCCCTCGACAACCTGGACTTCCAAAGTGCAGAGTTCAAGGCTGGTGTCATGTCACTGGCCATGCTGCTACAGATTCCACCTCACAAGGATCATCTAGAGCAATTGAAAGCGATTTCCTTGCTGGTCACCAACACCTTGTCCAAGCAAGCTTTGGAGAGTGCAACAGCCAAGGAAGGAAAGCCCAAAAACAATGAACATATCCCGCTAGATAAAACAGAACTGGGCTTTGAGTCTGGAGATTACATCATGAACGATGCTGCCAAGATCGTGCGCTTGTTGCATCTGAAGGAGCTGCGAGATCTGCAGTCCAAGATCAACGCTGCCATTGTGGCTGTGCAGGCCATCACTGCCGACCCCAAGACTGACAGCAGACTGGGCAAAGTCGGTCGTTGAGTTGAACATGAACTATGCTACAGTGTGCATCCTTTTCTGGTGTTCGGGCTATAAAAGGACTGTTGTTTTCAGTTCAGCTTTATCTTTGTGCTGTGTGCACAGTGTTGCAATGTTGGCTGCCAGTTTCTCAATCTTCCTTTACATGTGTGACTGAATTAGTGAATAGCAAAAAAAAAACCCAACCCCAAATCCAAAAATTGGTTATTGATTCCCTTGAACCTAAGAGAAGAACACAGTTTATTTCAAATAATAATGTAGGCTAGTACAAGTAGTGTCCAGTTCCTTTAATTGCAAATTATGTTCCAGTTCAAATTATGTTCCAGTTCAGCTTATGAGTTTTGTGGATGTGAACTTGTGAGCTGTCGTGAGTTTCTAGACTGAAGACTTGACCCTGTTGCTATTACTGGGTTAAAATTATTGAATAAAAACTGACAACTCTTTTACATACTTACAACTATTTTACAGAGTTCTCTTAATTAAAGGGCTTGTTTAATTAAGTACATCATTTCAAGCAGAATCATGCAGCTGTTTTGTTATTTAGCAGGTTATTTATTCACAGACATGCAATATTTAACAGGTAGACCTTGCTGTTATTATTGCTTTTCTAAAAATAGAATTTTCTGGTAGTAAGAAAATTATATATTACACTTTAGTACTAGTAGACTTTTTCAGAGTGGTGGGTGATTTTGTTGTATTATTGAATGTGATTATTTTTGTATGCTATTTTTGGTTACAGTTATCTTTGAAATGAAATGTTAAATTACAGTTCTACAAATAGTACAAAGTTATAGTAATCACAGGCAAACTTCTAACACAGTTTTGAACAGGGTCAGATTTTGTTGTGGTTGTTCATTTCATGATTCATTTTGATTTTATGTTTTGGATATTGTGAATGTGAGCCACAAGTTTGTAAAATTTAATGACAGAGAATGTTGATTTTTCCAAATTTTCCTCTTTTTTTTTTTTTAATCTACTTATGATTTATTTATTCTTACCATTTTTGGTACAGTACACAATCATTGTGAAACTTGTAAATTACAATTGTTTATTTGTACAGCAGTTATACTTATAGTACTTATACTGTGTATAAGTGTGCTTAGCAAATAAAAATGCTAAAAGTTTTGGAAGAAAAATGGGTTGAAAGAAGAAAACAGAAGACGGTTTGCTACTGGTAGAAGTGGCCACTTCTTTTTGTAAAGTAGATTAAATAATTGATTGGTTGTTTGATTGATGAATTGATATTTCATTCATTGATTGATCGATTGATAACCACAAAAATAGGAAAGTGTGTAGAGACCATTTATTTCATATTTAAACTTAAAGCTACACAAGCTAACCATAGAAGTATAGTACACAACTAAAGGATATTAATTGTGATTTGGCCTAAAAACGAAAAGTTTCTTCCTTTTTTTTTTTTTTTTTTTTTAAAGAAAGGAAAATCTGAACAATGGAATTTAGCGATGCTAGTACTTTATGATTTAAATATTATATCTAAAAGCAAACAAAATGAAGCATTACAAAAGGCAAACTAACAAACAAAAAACCAAACTGAATAAAATCCTAGGTACCTTCAGTTCCTAGCTATCACTACCCCCACCCCTACCTCCCATCACCACCACCACCACCAACAACAACAAAAAATAAAAGTAGAAAAACCAACTCAAAGAAAAACCGATTTTTAAAAAATCTCTTTTTTTTGTTTTGTTTTCCTTTTCGCTTGTTTGGTTTTTTGTCTTTAGTTTGATTCCATCATATAATCATTTGAACTGATACTTTGAATACTGATTCAGTTATTGTCACAGTGTCAGTGTGATTATGTCAAAATTGCTTTCATGTCCCCACTCACTATCAACATTTCCGTATGGATTTAAAAGTTAAATGGGGGAATTTTTTTTTTTTAATATATTATATTGTGTACTGTTAATGATTTAAAACACCTGTTATTATGCCAGAACTAATTTTAAATTCATGTTGGTCTTGATTCTATCACTCAGTGTGAAGATAATCATAAATCAATACAACTGAAAGTAATCAATATGTAGAGAATAGCGGAATGATGATATTGAACATGCACCTCAATAATATTTTCTTTTAGTTTGTGATGATAACATTTTCTGTTTTGCATTTAATGTTTATTGTTACATGATCTAGGCCAATTTGTTCCATGGACATTTAGTGAATGAGTGATCAGTGGGTGACACACAAAATCAGTGTCCCATGCACATGCACCCATGCACTCACAGAACTTCACACACACACACACACACACACACACACACACACACACACACACACACACACACACACACACACACACACACACACTTATTTGCAGTCTGTTAAGTAAGTACTACAAAGCATCAGAACATATAAAATTCTCAGTAGAATTTTAATTTTCACATAATATATATGTTTCTGATTGCTTTTTGAGTTGTTGTTTTTTTTTTTATTTAAAGCTAAAGATTCTGCCAACTTTTTAATCTAGTTTGTAAACAAAGGTTATGTAACCTTGTCTACCCTTTGGTCTGGGAAAGCTAAGAAAGATAGTTGAAGCTATTGTTTTGTGAAAAAGCATGTAGATATAATTTGA
The DNA here is from genome assembly GCA_030674155.1 of Stramonita haemastoma. Lineage (NCBI taxonomy): Eukaryota > Metazoa > Mollusca > Gastropoda > Neogastropoda > Muricidae > Stramonita > Stramonita haemastoma. The sequence goes on from CM060324.1 coordinate 44,398,639, forward strand.
TTGCATTCTGAGTCTGTGAGTGTTCGAAACTTAAGAAAAGCAAAGAATGATGAAACAGATATTTTCGTCTGTTGTTGCTGAATTTTAAGGCTGAGATTTAAGATTGCTGTCTCAGTGTTTGTACCATGTCTTACTTATCTGTCTGTCTCTCCCTCCCCCCCCCCTCCCCTTCTCTCTCTCTCTCTCTCTCTCTCTCTCTCTCTCTCTCTCTCTCTCTCTCTCTCTCTCTCTCTCTCTCTCTCTCTCTCTCCTCTCCTCTCTCACTCTCTTCTCTCTGTCTCTCTCCTGTCTCTGTCTCTCTGTGTGTGTCTGTCTGTCTGTCTGTTGTCTGTTGTCGTGTTCTTCTCTCTCTCTCTCTCTCTCTCTCTCTCTCTCTCTCTCTCTCTCTCTCTCTCTCTCTCTCTCTCTCTCTCTCTCTCTCTCTCTCTGTGTGAGAAACATGCCTCAAACCTGCATGCATAAAACACTACCAACATTGTTGCCAATATTGTTGTAAAAATGTAAGTGATGCTGGTAATGACATAATTTATATGAATATAGATGTGTGCATCCAGTGCCTAGGGTCTGAACACTTAGACCATTTCTAGTACACAGATTGCATGCTGGGCATGTATAGCTGTTTAATATCATCCACATATCCAGCCATAGCTGGCCTACTCTTTTACCAGAGATGGAACATTTTTAACTGTGCATAATCCCTGAATCAGTATGCTGCTACCTAAATGGTTTTTTTTTGGGGGGGGGGGGGGGGGGGGAGGGGAAAGGGTCGACAATACATGGAAAATCTTACCTTGCTGAAAACTGAGAGCTCAATCCAAAGAATGGGTGCAGGGGAATGGGGGGGGGGGGGTGTTAACCTGTGTATAAAATGTTATGCACACGTTCACACAAATCAAAGACACACACACAATGATTTAAAATCTTAGCCAAAGGATATTTAGTGTTTAGGGGAGAAAAAAAAAAACTATCAGTTAATCCAGCAGGGGATTTTATTGTGTTTTTGTTCCTTGGCAATGCTGTGAAGTTCATCAATGGTGAGGTTTTGTCTTTTATTACATAATGCGACTGTTTTTGCCCATCATTCAGGTAGCTGCATTCTGACTTTGGGAATGTTTCTGAGGATGGAATCCTCCCCAAACATGCAGCTTCATGGAGACTTGAACCTCTGTCCTTAGACTACTCAGCATAGGGAGCTTGGCTCTCAAACCTTGGAGCTATCAGCCGGTCAACATGTTTTAATGAAAACAGGAGGGGGTGGGGGGGGGGGGGTCTAGTGGTAATGTACTCATCTAGTAAAGTGAGATGTCATAGGTTTTTATCCCCATCTGTACCCAAACTTTTCACCCCCATCCACTAGACTGTTGTGTGATGGGCTGGGTGCTAGTTTTTCATACAAGACGAAAAACTGAGGTTCTGTGTAGAGCATGTATGTATCGCACAGATAAGAACTCATGGCAACAGGAGAGTTGTGCCTGGCAAAATTATGTAGAAGAAAGCCTCTCGCATAAGGAAACGAAATTTTACAAGAAATAAACCTCCACCCCACCTCTCCCGCAAAAAAAAAAAGAAAGAAAAAGAAAAAAAAAAGGTGGCGCTGGTCTTGTGGTACACATCTATCTCTCTGGAGAGGGCAGCCCAAGTTTCATGCAAAGAAATCTGTGAATGAGAGAAGTATATAATAATGATAACGATGAAAATAATAATAAAAATGATTATGATAATAATAATAATAAATGTATGGATTTGAAATTGAGCGGAATCTTATAAAGCAAACAAATCAATGCACAATCAATACAAAACAATCATTGGCATGTTCATCTATCAAAAAAAAATAAAGAAAAAAAGACCCCAAAGCATCAACAAAAATTTTGTTTTGAAATTCTACAGATTTACTGTGTGTAGGTTTTTTATTTTGGCAATACTATCCCCCCCCAAAGATAAAAAAAAAGGCAAAGAATATATGGTTATAAAGAAAAGAACAAAATGAGTGGAAATCATCCCCCCCCCCCCCCTTTTTTTTTTTAAATTGTGTATAGTTTATGTGATATGAATTTTCAAGATTTGGAAATAGTGCTGATAACCAAAGACCTATTAGCAACCAACATAACAATAAAATAAAATAAAAACTTCATATCTTTTATGAACAGTTTCAATTCCTTTATATCATGGTAACGCCAGATTCGATTTGACTTTCTCATATCATTATATAATGGATTCTTCCCCTGGAGTTAACATCAGTGCTGACTCCACTCTCCCCAAAAGTCCTTCAATGAGACTATAAACTGAGGCCTGTGTGTGAACGCAAGCAGAACATCTTGCGCACACGTTAAATCCTGTTACACTTTTTTTGTAAGAATAGGCCATTTTGTGCCGTTTGGAACAGATGACAAGATTAACAAAACTGTATACACACGGGACTGGATGCAGAAAAGCACATGGAGTTCTTATTCCATTATCCTCAGATGTAAAAGAATAGAATGAACAAAAAAAAAAAATTAAGTGGGGGGAGGGGGGGGGGTTGATTACTTAGATATATATCAACACCACTAAATTATTGTCAACACAATAGCTATAAAACTTAAAATAGTAGACCAAGTTCTGCAACTTCAGAACGAGTAGTCCGTTTTCATCTCTCAGTGGTTGTTTCCCTTTGACCAAGAACATTCTTTTCAATTTTCCTGGTAAATCCTTTGTTACCAGTTAGTGTTATGAGGGGGGGGGGGGGGGGGGGTGGATTGCTTTCTAAACACGTTATGTCCAATCATATTCCAGAGGTCGTCAAGGGATTGATTTTGAATTAATCTGAAGGGGATATAGCGCTGCGCTCGTGATTTGCTCTAAGAGTGCCCTTGAGATAAACACCACTTGCCAGCTGTCAGTTTGCGCCTAGCTATGCAGTGTAATAAGCCAAAATCACTCTATGCAACAAACATTACTATAGTCATTTTGGCAACCCTCAAGCGTTATCAGTAGTGTTTATAGCACAGGCCTTCACGCCAAAAACATTCTTTCTGGCTACGCCAATGACACTATCCTCAAGCAAAAAATTAATTACTATTCGAATATGCTAAAAACACTATCTCGATCAATGATCACACTAAATAAACTACTATCGTTAACGCCAACACTGCTACTCTCACCTCGTTCCTTTATGGAATACTATATCAAGCCACATAAAGCATAATCATTATGATTTTTGTGACTATTCCTACTGAATATTTAACCCTAACACGTGAAAACGTGAAACTAAAAAAAATGCATATAGCATATGGGGTAAGTATTTCTGCTGTAGAAATCATAATGTCTTGCAGTAGGCCATTTATTGTAATAAATGTTTGTTATCTATTTGTTGATCTGTCAGTGCCCTCGTTTTGGTTTCAAATCTGTATAGCAGCCGGGGTGGCCTAGTGGATAACACACCGAATTCGAAAACACAAAGTCCCGGGTTCGATCCCAGCTTGCTGCCTCGGTCAAAGGGAGAATTTTCCTCCAGGGTCAACCTCTGTGCAGACTCTATTGTCCCCAAAAAATCCCCGAAGACGGAGTGCGATTGCCCACGTAGCGGAATTAACCAACAAAAACGGTTACACCGGTTTTATTGAGAGAAATTGT
>CM060324.1:44409750-44432250 GCA_030674155.1 Stramonita haemastoma
CCACCTGTAGAATCGGGCCAGTGTGTGAAGAAAGTGTGTGGTGGGACATTCAGCTACAACCACCATCTGATTGTGAGTATGATAATTCTATATATTATCTATATGAATTCGGTTTGCAGATCTATGATTGAAAATTTCAGTTAACACACCACACACCCCACACACACACACCACACACACACACACACACATATACACACACACACATATATTACCACCACACACAGACACACACGCACATGCACACACACGCATATGCACACACGCATACACACATACACACACACACTCTCACTCTCACTGATACTTGGTATTTCTGTCAAGTTTAGGCAGACATGCATGCTGGCAGCAGACAGGCACAACACGCACAATATATATACTGATCTAGATACTGGAATCTTTTTTTTTTTTTTTTTTTTTGCTTTACAGCTACGCTCTTCAGATTCATCAATGATGAAATTTATTAGTATGTCCATAATGTGAATCCACAATACTTCGGTTCAATTATAAACTAATTTAATGACTTGTGCCACTTTTTTCTAAAAAGAAAAAAATCTTTCTTTAGAAAATGAATATTTCTTTTGCCAATTATAAAGCTCATGATAGTGGCATATCTCTGCTGACTGACATGAGGAAACAATAAACTGAGGACCCCATGCATGCGCGCACACTCAAGCGCACATTGCACACACACACACACACACACACACACACACACACACACACACACACACACACACACACACACACACACACACACACACAATATACACACACACATAACACACACACACACACACACCACACACACACACACACACACACACACACACACACACATACACACACACACACTTTTCATGCATGCATTAGTGCCCTCATGTTCATGTATCACAAAACTGAAATTTAATTTTTTTTTTTTTTAGCAAGCATTAATGGGTTTGTTGTTTTTTCAGATAAAGCAGCAGCCTTTGACCCCCTCAGCAAAGAGACCATGATTCTATGAGACACATGATTTATCATTCATAGGCCCGTGTTGTTAAGAGAGTAGGGAATGGGGGACACTGCAGTAAAGCCCTCGGGGACTGTTGCTTGCGATCTGGGGCATGGAACTATCCAGTTTTTGTCTTCAAACTGGGGTATGACATTCTCCCCATTCTTTTCAATTTCATGAAGACTTGTGCTTCCGTGTCCAACACAACTTGAGCTCTGCACTGGTATCAAGTGTTCTACTCATTTGTTTGAGCGTAGGTCTACATGACCTCTTCTCTCAGACCTGAAACACGACAGAAGAGTTGACACTGAGAGCTGTGGGCCATTGCAGGACTCCAGTGTTCAACAGGGGAAGGTATAAAGAGGTCAGTGTGCAAAGCCACCGGTCATGCCACTGCTGTCTTCCTCTGCACAGCTGCTTCACAGGCACGACCCAACAAGGACAGCACCGGCTGTGGAACCGTTTACCTGCTCACAACAGGGACACAAGTCTTACCCGTTCTCTCGTCCCTTTCAGAAGTTTACCCCCGAGTTTTTGCGTCCGGCCAGCCGTCTTTGCGATTGAACGACCCTGTCAGTTGCCTTCACACGATCACTGGGCGCCAAGTTCCTGATTGCGTTAGCACTCCTTTGTAAAAAATAAAACTAGATGAAATAAAATTAGAACATAAAAGTAGAAAAAGATCAAAAATAAAATGAACAAAAAAAATAGGGTAAAATGAAATAGCATAGACTAAATTCAATAAACAAAATAAAACCAATTAGAATTAGAAATAAAGCAAAAATAGCATTTAAATAAAACAAAATAAACATTAAAAATCAGAGATAGGAAATAAACGTTAAGAGATCAAAGGAGTGTGCAATCTAGGTGACAGTGATCTTAGTGAAAGCACCACCACCTACAACAACTTTGAGACAGTGGTCTTGGTGTCCGAAAACACACCACCTACAACGGCTTTGATCTTGGTGTCCGAAAGCACCACCACCTACAACGGCTTTGATCTTGGTGTCCGAAAAGCACCACCAACTACAACGGCTTTGAGACGGATCTTGGTGTCCAAAACACCACCACCTACAACTTTGAGGCAGCGGTCTTGGTGTTAAAAAACACCACCACCTACAACGGCTTTGATCTTGGTGTCCGTAAACACCACCACACAACGGCTTTGATCTTGGTGTCCGAAAACATCACCAACTACAACGGCTTTGATCTTGGTGTCCGAAAACACCACCACCTACAACGGCTTTGATCTTGGTGTCCCAAAACACCACCACCTACAACAGCTTTGATCTTGGTGTCGAAAACACCACCACTACAATGGCTTGATCTTGGTTTCCAAAAACACCACACTACAACGGCTTTGAGACAGTGATCTTGGTGTCCGAAAACACCACCACCTACAACAGCTTTGATCTTGGTGTCCACACCTACAACGGCATTGATCTTGGTGTCGAAAACACCACCACCTACAACGGCTTTGATCTTGGTGTCCGAAAACACACCACCTACAACAGCTTTGATCTTGGTGTCCGAAAACACCACCACCTACAACGGCTTTGGTCTTGGTGTCCGAAAACAACCACCACCTACAATGGCTTTGAGACGGTCATCTTGGTGTCCGAAAACACACCACCTACAATGGCTTTGATCTTGGTGTTTGAAAACACCACTACCTACAATGGCTTTGAGTCGATGATCTTGGTGTTCAAACACACCACTACCTACAATGGCTTTGAGATGGTGGTCATGAGGGATTGTGACTCTTGTCACCCCCTCACACTTTTGCAGTATTTACCCCCTTCCCATAACTTATTCAATACGGGTCTTAGCCTGGTGAGTCATGTGGATCATAGGAGAGTGGTCTCATCAAGACTGGGGCAATTCAGCCATCGTGTGGATCACTTGGGGAGTCGTCTTCAATGACCTGACCTGTGATGGCAGCCATTGTTACCTGCGTTTTGTTTCGCATCAAAAAGGACTTGGGTATGGTTAATTTTGTCTGTATGACGTAGTGTCTGTTTTTTTTGTTTGTATGTGTTTGTCTGTCGTCCTCTGTGCCTGTCTTTTTTTATTTGATTTGTTTGACCTAGCTTGTATGTCTGTATTTGCATAAATTCTTTTTTTATTCAATTCTGCCTGTCTGTTTTCTCTGTAAGCTTATAATATTTAGTAGTTTGCATTTGCTTGACTTTGTATTACTGCCCTGTTCTACAGGCCTGTATCATGTATATAGATTTAACTGGGAAATTAAAAGGTCGCCACTGGAATAGTACTGACAACCGTTTCAGATTTATTTGGATTGGTGACACTTCTTCTTGTGTAAAAATAGCAATAATGCTGTAGTGCACCAGCTCTGAGAGTACTGGACAGCGTTGTGCATTGCACTTCCTATCATTTACTTTGGTGTCGGTCAAACCTGAGAGATAGACACCTGCAGTGTTGATGTAATTTAAGCAACTTGCACAGCATCACCTCAATAAAGTGGTTGATGTTCAGCTTTGTTGTTGGCCATTCAATCTATGACAATTTCCTTTTTTTTTTTTCTATGACAATTTCACTCCAGGCAGGATCTGACTAGAGTATAAACAAGAAATAGGGGAAAGGTGTATAAAGGTTCTTAAGGAATTCAAACCTGACCTACCAATCAGGAATAGTCTGCTGCCTACTGCACCATGGCAGCTGGTCAGTTTTTATCTTTTATTATATTTGTAAATTTATCATGTAGTTGTATTGTTAGTTTTTTTATACTAAAGTTTGTAATTTTCATCTGTGACCAGGCTCCCCGATGAACCAGTGCAGTTCCAGTCAAGTTCAGTGCCATCGGACATTGAATGGAGGAAAGCATCACTGGTGCCAAGTACAGATGACCAGAACAGCTCCAGTCACTGGTGCCAAGTACAGATGACCAGAACAGCTGCAGTCACTGGTGCCAAGTACAGATGACCAGAACAGCTCCAGTCACTGGTGCCAAGTACAGATGACCAGAACAGCTCCAGTCACTGATGGTGCCAATTACAGATGACCAGAACAGCTCCAGTCACTGGTGCCAAGTACAGATGACCAGAACAGCTCCAGTCACTGGTGCCAAGATGACCAGAACAGCTCCAGTCCAGTCTACAGGAGTGTATCTTTACTGAAAAAGTCCATGTTCACCTACTACCTCCATAAAGCGGGATCGAATGATTCAGGAAAAAAATCCAGGTTAGAAAATAGATTTTTTATGTCAACAAACCATTTTATTTTTAAATACTCTGTGTCCTTCAGTGCCAGCAAAAGTGTCAAATGTTCTGATCGCAAAACAATTTTTGTGTAAGTTTTATATTGCATTTTTAAATCTTTGGAGACTATAGTTCATCAATAACATTAACATTTGACTACACAATTAAAGAAATGGTGATAATATTGTACCTTTCTGTATTCTTTCAAATTTGTTTAAAATCTGGAAATAAAATCACTGTAATAGTTAAGCTATTTAAAAAATAAAAAGGCTCATTGCAAACTGCTTTGAAATATTTTCATAAATTGTCTTCTTTAATGTAAAATGATTTGATGAGTAAAATGTTCAATTACCCCTCCCCCCCCCCCCCCCCCCCCTTTCCCGCCCCCACCCTGATGACAGCTTTAAATGCTTGATGATTTCTTTGCTTTTAGGGACTGGAACAGGAACCGGGTGTCACTGGCGTGTGTAATGACAGCCAACATGAACTGGGAGGTTTGCTTTGGAAAAGTGGTATGGCTATTGTAATTATTGAAAAATTTAGTTAATAAATTATAATATATTTAATAAAGCAAATGGTAAATATAAATACCATAACGTCCAAGTTTTTTTCTCAAAATATTGCCACAGTGATATTCAGCCTTTTGGATTTTTTACTAGCAAAAGCACAAGATAAGACGTGATTGTCCCTTTGAAGAGTAATCGTGAACTTTTTTGTTTTGAAATGAAAGCAAATCCATCTTATACTTCAGCTGACAAAAGTGGTATTTATGACGGTGCTTAAATTGGGGGGGGGGGGGGGCGAATTCATATGAATATTATTTGAAATATTTATAGTGCTGAATCATGTAAAGCAAATCACAGCACTTGCATTAGAACCTGTCTCACATCTGTGACTGTTCACAATAGGTATAACATTTTAGATATACACAAATACTTTTGCTAATAATATGTTTTTCTTCAGAATGATATAAAAAAAAAAAGCTTGTATATTTGAAGTAAAAAAAGCAAGAAGTAAAATGTGACTAATACTCAAAAACAAAAAAAACCTGTAAATTTATCATTTCTAGAAACTAAAAGGTGAAATGCAGTAATGTATTTGAAAGAGCTGGGAATTTATCCTATTACCTAGTGATCAGATTAAGTCCTTGTCATAACCTAAACTGACAGGAATGTATTTAAAAGAAATCTGGGAATTTATCCAATTACCTAGTGATCAGATCAAATCCTTCTCATAATCTAAACTGTCAGATCTGTCAACATTTTCCTTGTCACTGACGACTTTGAACTGTTTTCAGGAGTTACTGGATTGGAGTCAAGTGCCAAGAAAACGACGCACCATTCAGCGCCACATCATGCCAGCTTCACCTTCATCTGTCCCGAAGTCTAGTACACTGTTGGGGCACCCCTGAAGATCTTGCAACCAGCTTCCTCCACTTCATCGCAGTTTTCAGCCTTTTGTCCTTGCCAGTATGCAATTGGGTAAGATTTGCCGTCGGGTGTTCCCCAGCTGAACACCCTGGGGATCACCCAGAACATGCACTCTGACTCATTCATCCCACTTTGACTTGACCAAAGAATCTGCAAGATTGAAAGTACACACTGGTTAGAAGTTTGCATGTCACTTTTCAAAATTGAAAATACACACTGGATAGAAGTTTGCCTGTCACTTTTTCAAGATTGAAAGTACGCACTGGACAAATTTTCATTTTACAACATAGCATTTCACAACATACCTTTTCACAACATACCATTTTACAACTTAACCGTTTCACAACATACCATTTCACAACATATCATTTTACAACATACAACTTCACAACATACCATATCACAAATTTCACAACATACTATTTCACAACATACCATTTCACAACATACCATTTTGTTGTAGTCCTGTGTACTTGCTGAAATCAGTGAATAATAATTTTTTTGGCCTTGTGACTTTTCCCTGCTATCTGACATAGCTGTTTTTCTGAGTCTTTTCCCCTGAAATCAACACACTTTGTTGTTAGTGCTGCTCTTGTGCTCTGACAGCCTGGGTGCAAGCCAAAAAAAAACTGTTTTCAGAACAAAGGAACAGCTCACTATTTTTAAACAAGAAAAAAGCCTCACAAGGTCACAGAAATTTTGATATCAGGCACGAGGAAATTGAAAAAAAAACAAAAAAAAAGAAAAACCGAATGACAAAACAAATGACAAAATTATGGGGCCTGGATGTAAAAAAAGTATGAGTACTTGTTCCATTATTCTCAATATAAAAGAATGAATAAATAAATAGATAAATAAATAAATTTTAAAAAGTCCCGGGGGTGGGATAGCCAAGTGGTCAGAGCGCTCACTTTCACCCCGTCAAGTTAAGCGGTGTTGAGTGTGGATACCAGTTGGATGGGTGACCGTTTCTGTGCCTTGGCTTCAGTACAGTCCCCCCAGTTCACCCAGCTGTAAATGTGACAGGATGTGAAAAAGCACATCAGTGCTCATTCCATAATCCTTGAAATAAAAGGATGACGGAATAGAAATAAAGGTTTGTCTGGAATATAACAACCCTGCATTTGACTGCTTGTAACCTTGCAGCTCCAGCCAATGTTTAAGGAATTACCATCTCGCTCTTAGGATTCGTGTCGTTCCAGATCTCTAATTAGCAGATGCTGATGTGGATTCAGGTATTGTCTACAACTTCCCTCTGCATGCCCTCTAAGAAGCCAACTCAGTGTCGTGACATGAAAATGAAATGCTGAGATGTTTGGGTGACGTTTAAAATAATTACAACAAATAGAATCCATATCAATGTCCTTAGAATTTGGTTTGGTAAGATTTTTTTTTTTTTTTAAAAGAAAACATCAAAAAATGGAATACATATCAACTTCCTTGAATTTTATTTTAAAAGTTATAAAAATAGATTGCCTATTAATGCCCTTAAATTTTGTTTCTTAAAAAAAAGTTTTGAAAATAGATTGCCTATCAGTGCCCTTAAATTTTAAGTTTTGAAAATAGTCTATCAATGTCCTTATATTTTGTTTATTAAAATGTTTTGAAAATAGAATGCATATCAATGCCCATACAAAATACATTTTGTTTATCAAAGTAAATTTTGAAAATAGATTGCTTATCAGTGCTTCCTAAATTTTGTTTATTGAAATAAGTTTTAAAATAGAATGCATATCAACAACCTTAAATTTTCTCTGTTACAGTAATGACCAAAAACTGGAATACAAATCACCGCCCTGAAACTTTGTTGAAATAATGACCAAAATTAGAAAACGTACCAACATCCTAACATTTTGTGTCTGAATCTTCAGATCTCATCACTGTGGAACACCAGTGCATCAAGAACGCAGCAAGTCAAGGAGGAAAAGGACAGCCCCAGCCTGTGAGGAGGATGTTGCCAGCACTGGGTTGGCTTCTGCACAGCACCTCTCCCAGTCGTCATGTCTGTGAAAACTAGAGATGTATGGCTGACAGAATGGATTAGTGAACAGTAAGAGACAGACAGTTGTTTTCACCAGTCACACTGCAAACTACATGTATTGGCACTCACCAGACAATAGTATAGAGTTGTCCTTATTCTCAGAGGGCATGCATCTCACAATGTGGGGCAGTCATTGCTCTGGACATCAGGCGCAAGTGAAGAAAAAAATGACTGATTTAGAGAAGAGAGAAAACGAAACAAAAATGGACAGCAACATTAAAATAAAAATGAGGCTTTACACTCTACATGCAAATGAGGCAAAGTAGAAAATGAAAGGGCAGAATGCATTTTCAGATATACATAATTATGCAGGAAAAGCTGACAGATTGAGACAGCTTGTTTGGTTGTACTTTTCCATTTATCTCCACTTGTTTTTTAATGAAATAATCAGAATGGTTGGCACCCTCAATACTGCCTGCTCTTAGTTGCCTTAAGCAGAAATTTAATTAGTGTAAATAGTATGAGACATTGCCTTTTAAAATTATTTTTAAAAACTTTTTTTCTATTTGTTTTTGGGGGGGGGATTTTTTTTTTTTTTTTTGCTGCCTCGTCTTCTAGAGATCCTAGAAGAGATCTAGAGATCAGTCCTCGTCCTGCTGTTCCCACGCCGCTCATTTCAATTCCCCCGCCAAAGCCATACCCTAATTCTTGCCTTACTATGCCCTGTGGGAAAGTTTTTTCTTAGTGAATCTGATCAAGGGATTCAGAAAATGCTTTTGTGATAATCTGTTCTTTAATGCTTGTACAACCACGAAAGCATTGTGGTTTTTTTTAAGTAGATAAAAAATCCCCAGTTATTGGAAAATATGTCTTCCCATATCGTGTACAAATCAGTAATGATTTGCTAAAGGTATATCATTACCAGTCATGACTGCATTGCAGTATCAAAATCATCAGTTAGGTTTAATGGTAGTATATGCTGAAAAAAGTTTTCATTTCACAAAACATTAGTGTTGTATATTTTTTTTTAGCATGATAGGGTGTGTGTGTGGTGTGGTGTGGTGTGTTGTGTTGTGTTGTGTTGTGTTGTGTTGTGTTGTGTTGTGTTGTGTCGTGTTGTGTTGTGCATGTGTGTGTGTGTGTGTCTGCGTCTGTGTGTGTGTGTCTGCGTGTGTGTGTGTGTGTATGTGTGCATGTGTGTGTGTGTGTGTGTGTGTGTGTGTGTGTGTGTGTGTGTGTGTGTGTGTGTGTGTGTGTGTGTGTGTAGGGGGTAGTCATGGGAAGGAGATAACCTCATAGGGAGGAGAGGCAAGGAAGGGAAAGGGGTATTTAGCAGGGGTATAGAAGCATATTTAGAGCTGTGGTGGTAGAAAAAAGAGGGATGGCTGGTAGATTTTTTCCGACATGGTTTATTTTTTCATTATTTTTAAAGAATGCAACTTATATGTTAAAAAAAATTATCACTTTGAAGATAGCAAAACCAAAAATGTGAAGGCCCTGAAGTCCAATGCACAGCCTTAGCTGTTGATAGGATCAGTGATTCTGATTTAAAGCTCCATACAATCCCAAAAGCTGGAATACAGCTACCTGAATGGTGGGCAATATCTGTTAAAATCCCAACATTTATGAACTTTGGAGATCGAGCCGATGAACAAAAAAGGAACAAAAATTCTACACTGTTGTGAGCTGCTTAGTATTGTGGTCTACAGCTGCGTACCACTTGTGCTGTGTCCTATTGTGTCCACATGCATTCTAACATTCAGACCGACCAGCTGACAGACAACCCTTTCCCGCTATTAACATTAACTCTTTTTTTAACATTAACCCTAACAGTAACCTCAGCTCAACTCTAACCCTGGCCCCACATGTGGACACAAAAGGCAGGTAGATGTGGTATATGCTGACACAATAAGCAGTTGGTTTTATTCAATTTTGAGCATAATGAAATAGTACTAGTGTGCCGTTTTGCGTCCAGTTTATTTTGAGGAGAAAAGCACTCTTATTTTTAGTTTAATTTCTCTGTACATGGGGTTTTGTAAATTTTATCATCCGTTCCCACCGGCACAAATAGCTTACTCTTCCAAAAACTTTAAAAGGCCAGAACAGGTTTTGAAATATATGTAGGATAATAGCACTTCCAAGTTGATGTCTCGTTGCTTTTTTACATTTCATTTCTCTGTGCATGGGGTTTTGTAAAATTTATTATCCGTTCCCAGCGGCACAGTTTACTCTTCCAAAAGGTAGAACAGGTTTGAAGTGTGCAAAATTTTCTGCGTGTGTTTGCACATGAGACCTTGGTTTAATTTGAGGATTTTGGGGTTGATAGAAAGGAGGGGGGGGGGGGGGGTGCTAGTATTTTTTTAGGAAAAGGGACTATGAAGGAGGAATGGAGAATGTTTTGCGTTTGATAGGGATGGGGAAAGAGGTGTAAGGACTGAAGATGGGTTAGGGGCAGGCAGATAGGTTCAGGTGGTGGTTTGCGTGGGATCCATTTTAAGTAAGTTAAAGTAGAACTAGAGGGTGATGACTTTTAGAACGCATGATGGAATAATCATTTAAAGTTTGGGGGGGGGGAGGGGGGGCTGCATTATAGACAAAAAAATTATTAAAGTAGGGGAAGTTCATTTTAGAATGCACAATTGAACAATCATTTAGAAGAGGCGCTTTTTAAACAAAAGTTTATTTTTAAAAAATAGGGGAAGCTTGTTTTAGAAATAATGCATTATATAGACCCATTGGGTGTGTACTGGGAGACATGAGAGCATTGCAGACAGGTTGTATAAAGAGAGGGGTAGCAGTTGTTCAGGTCAGTAAGAGGGAGTGTGGGGTAGGGGGGTGTGGATGCAGTGATGAGTGACTGTGTGTGAGTGGTGTGTGTGTGTGTGTGTGTGGTGTGTGTGTGCTGTGTGTGTGTGTGTAGTGTGTATGTGCGTGTGGTGTGTGTGTGTACGTGGTGTGTGTATGTGTGTGTGTGTTACGTGTGTGTGTCGTGTGTGTGTGTGTGTGTGGTGTTTACTGTGTGTAGTTGTGTGTGTATGTGTACTCTGTGTGTGTGTGGTGTGCATGTGCAGTGTGTGTTTTGATTTACGGTATTTCTTTTATTTCATTCTTTTCTTTTGAAGATAATGGAATAAGCATTTGTGTGCTTTTTTTCTATATCCAGTCCCTGTTGTTGTTGTTGTTGTAGTTTAATAAAGTCTATCACTTGGTGATATTAGACTAAACAAACAAACAAACAAAAAACCTACCATAAAAATATTTACAGTAGACTTGGAAATAATCCTAGTCTATCACTTGGTGATATTAGACTAAACAAACAAACAAACAAAAAACCCTACCATAAAATATTTACAGTAGACTGGAAATAATCCTAGCAACATCAGTAATTAAGGTTTTCTTGAAACTATGTTCATTGGTTCCCTTTGAATTTCAATCGCCATTTTGTTTGTAAACTGAATTTAAAACTAAACATTGAAAAAGAATATGTTCACAAGATAATGGCTCAGAACAGGAGCAAGTTACATTACGAGAATATTTGGTCTTCCAAGAATTCAATCGCAACTTATAAAGTGATGTTAGTAATATGTCTTGGCAGCCTAATATTTCTAATTTCCCATGGAAGTTATTTTATGAACATGATTTTCCAATAATGAATTAATCTCATGACAATTATTAAGTTATGAACTGGGCAATCTCTATTTGCACCTTGTTTCGCAAGATTATCTGCTATTTCATTCCAGTATACTCCGCAGTGAGAAGGAATCCAGCAAAAATCTATTCCGATACCTTTTGTCATGATACAATGTATCAAATATTTTATTTTAAATAATAAATCTGTTCTTACTTTTGAGCTCCAGTCTTGTAAGCTATATAGTACAGACTTCGAGTCACACAAAAAAGATGTGAAAGAATGCAAAATTACTGTTATTTTATAGTATAATAAGCCATAAGTATGGCATAGAGCTCAGCGCTGAATATTGAGAAACCCTTCTCTAGACAGAATGATTTTTGTATCTTCAGAGCAGAAATAATCGAAACCTGATCCTGCACTTAGTCATAAACAGAACCATCTGTGAACACTTTTAATGATTTAATATTTTTCAAGATGCTGTTTTACATCAGAAGTCAACATATTAATTTGTCATCTTTTTTGTGAATGGTATAATCAGTATCAAATTTGCCTTCTTTATGCTCCCACTGTGGTATCTTAGGAACTATTGGCACAATGGGTATTGAAGAAACTGTCAATATCACACTCTGACAGTAAGTCGGCTATGTAATTATGAATTGGACAAAGGGATGAGATATGTTGGGCCCGCTGTTTGTCCTGTGTGTGTGCTTTGTGTGTGTGTGTTGTGTGTGTGTGTGTGTGTGTGTGTGTGTGTGGTTGTTGTGTGTGATGTGCGTGTGCGTCGTGGTGTGTGTGTGTGTGTGTGTGTGTGTGTGTGTGTGGTCGGGTGGTGTATTTGATTTGTAATTTTTTTTAATTTGAAGACAATGGAGTAAGCATAGTGTGCTTTTTTTTTTTATAACAGTTCCTATGTGTGTGTTAAGAAATAGATTTTAGATGC
This sequence comes from Stramonita haemastoma, assembly GCA_030674155.1. Classification (NCBI taxonomy): domain Eukaryota; kingdom Metazoa; phylum Mollusca; class Gastropoda; order Neogastropoda; family Muricidae; genus Stramonita; species Stramonita haemastoma. The sequence continues at coordinate 44,421,945 of CM060324.1, forward strand.
AGGCAAATATATGGAAATGGTATACCACAGGGTATCACCTGTGTTTGCTATATTGTGCTACCAGCGCAAAAGTTGCATACCTTTGTGTGAACGTGCATGCATGTGTAGCTTTTGTTCGATAGGGTGTGAAGTGGAAAAGATCAGTTACTGAAATAACTTTTGTTTGGAAAAAATCTTTTGAATTACTGCAATTGCAGCTGTAACCAGCATTGACTTCACAAAGATTTATTTTTTTTTTAAAGGATGGAGGTGGATGCAGTATTGGAATGTCAAGTTTTAGGTGTTTTTTTTTTTTTTATTGTAGTATCTTAGTTAATGAAAAAAGATTTGTGTACATCTTAAACCTTACATTAGAAAAGAAAAATTTCACCTTTTATGTGACAAAATCTGGTAAAAGAAAATTTTACCTTTATTTGATAATGTGTACGTAGCAGCATCTGCATTGGTGTGTCCTGTGCCTTTTTCCTTCTTGCCATTTGCTTTGCCATAAGTCGTGGACATGACCATTAGCCTCCCTAAAATCACTTTGCTCCCAGCCATTGACAGACTTCCCCATCTGCATCTCTCCCAGCAGTCTTTGATTTCATTGTTGGCACAAATGTACTCTACCACAGCCATTTTTTTGGGTAAAATTGAAAAAAAAAAATGGTTGGCAAAAAAGGTTAGATGCCCCACATTGTAAATGAATTTTTTTGAAAACTGCTACTACAGAAAGATAACAAAAATGATTTTATAAAATAAAAAAAGAAATGATAGGGGAAAAGGTTAGAGGCCCTAGAAAAAATCTGACTTTGGCAAGACTTAAGTGAAAGATTTTATATTGATCAGTGATCATTGCTGCATAATTTATAGTCTGCTTTCTTGCATTTGTTTCAACCTTTCACTCCATCCGTTATGACCATTTTTGCCTTCTATTCTGCCAATATGGAACTTTGCTCCAAATGTGTGCATTATACATTCCAGATAACAGATGTTGGGACACAATGTAATCTATCAGATCAGTGCAATAATTCAGTGTGGTACACATTTTTTTTGTTCAGCTTTTCTTTGTATTTAGTTTTGTGCTCCCAGGAAATGTGTGTTGTGTAAAAGTAGAAAATAGTCTAGTATGTGTGGTTTTTTTCAAGGTTGGTCGTAAACTGTTTACAGCAGTTGCATGAAACATTTTGGTGTTTTATTTTAAATCACTTTTTTAATTTTTGAGAAAACAGCATTTTAGCAAGTTAGTCTTGCTGTTTTAGCGCCTGCCTTTTTGTCACCCACATTTTGTATTAAACATTTAAGATAGTTTTAAATACAAGTAATGTTTTTTATTTTTAATTATTAAAGTACCAAGCACAAGTGAAGCAGTTTACTGCTAAATTTTTCCATTCAATGTAGTTTGGGTATTGCAACTGTGTACTACACTGTCATAGATCATTATTCCAACATAGCCTGACATCATTGTCCAAGTTTGTAATTACATTATGGTTTTGCTATGAAGCAATTGCCTGTCTTGGGCTTATCTTTTTCCCAGCTGGAAAGGACAGGCATTTATTGTGTGGTTTCCCTTCCACCATTGGATTGCTTGATTTTACTCCCCCCCCCCCCTGTATAACAGTAATCACAGTGACCTGCTAGGTGTGACCCAGTAACACTGTCTTTATGTGTTCTTCCAAACATAGGCATTGCCCTTTTTTTTAATGAAGTACACAAGTTTTAATTTGCATGTTAGTTATGGTGTTTTTGTTATGTATTTTTATTTTTGCATTTGATGTTTCAATTTCATTTTGGGGGCTTGAAATTTCTCGCTTTATTGGGCGGTTTTGTAATTGGTTTAATTGCATGCAATTATTCCAAGCTTGTGCCCACATTTTTCACCTTCAAAATTGAAGGATAATATTTGTGTGTAAAATGTTGTCTGTATCATTTTTTTTTAACATAACAACTGAAGGACATGGCTTAAATCATGTCTTTAGCCTGTCCTCTGTATGTGAAATTTCATGTATTTGTGTGGCGTCTGTACATTTGTTAGTTATGCAGTTAATGCCCACCAATGTTTGCTGCCCCCTCCCCCAATTTCCTATTATTCCAGGGTCAAATTAGAGTTTGATATGCATTGTTTGTTTTGAAGTGTGTTGTATTTGACTCTGCTTTTCATTTGATTTTACTGCCATGGAAGGGTGAATGGGAACGTAATATGCCAATGGTTTTTTAAAGTTTGTTTTTGCTTTTGGGTTGCAGTGTTAGGTTTCCTTCTCTGTTGTACAATTCATCTTAAAAGACCTTTCCTGGCCCAGAATCCAGTTAAGCTTGTTGTAGAATCTCAACTGGAAATGTATGAAGGTGTGGATAAACTGCCACAACGTAATTTATTTTACTATATCATAATTATGTAATGATAAAATTCCAAGTTAACCTATTTGAGTGAGTGAAGAAAATGTTGCATGTTCCTTTAGAAGGTCAACAAAAAAATCTGTGTAACCAGAGCTGTTTCCATTGTTCATGCATTTTACAATAGCAATGTCCAAAATTGATAATTCATTCCTTCGTTGAAAAACCAAATGGTGAGCACACACCGATGGCACATGACTCCAACTGACATTTTTTGTGAGAAAATTTACAAGCTTTGGTAAAACTTATAAGCTGATGTTTTGTGTTTACTTAGGGTATCTGTGGTTTCTGGCTCCTTACCTTTCTACAATCTCTTTATTATATTCTGGCCTTTCCAGTCCACTACCCTGCCTTTTTTTCAAGCAAAGCTTTTAAAAAGTATTCTGTTTTCATTATATGACATTTTTCCTGTGTTTTTTTGTTCTGGCAACCAGGTAGTGATAGTTTCATTTTTATTTCAAGGGTAATTGAATAAGCACTCGTGTGCTTTTTTACATTCAGTCTCTGTGTGTATGCAGTTTTGTAAATGTTATGTTCCCACTGGCACATAGTGCCCTACTCTTTTGAAAAGAACAGGTTTTAATATGTAAGCAAGATGTTCTGGGTGTGTTCTCACACATGGCCTTGGTTTATAGTCTCATCCAAAGGACTTCTAAGGGGAATGGAGTTGGTACTGATGTTAACTCCAGGGAAAATATTCCTTGAATGGGATTGAGCCTGGATTAGCAGATCACAAGCACAATGCGCAGCACTCAAACCAACCAGGCGATTCTGTACCCCATTAGGATGGGCACAGGATGTCCATTTTGCAGTAGTAAACGACCATTTGGGTCTTTTTATGTATATTTTTGTACTTGAAAATGTTTATCACTTTTTTACATTTTTTTGTAATCTGGGGATGATAAATTAAATGAAATGGCTGGCACCCTCAGCACAGCCTGGTTTATTTGCCTTAAGGAGTGAAATGATTTAGGCATTGTCATTTAATTAAGCAGCTTTTTGTTACTTCTGTTTTTTAAAAGCGTTTTGGAATGAACATGTTGTTGTGGTCTGAGAGAGTTCAAATGATGGTGTGAAAATTGAAAAGCTGACAAAGTCCGTTGGTCTGTCATTGTGCCACTGCTGGTCAGAGCATTGGGAAAAGCCTACCTCCCCCTTCAGCCAAAAAAGAAAATGCTGGAGTTAGAGATGGGTAGCTGGCTCGCAGCTGAAATAAAACAAAATGAAAAGGAAATTCTAGAATTACCTTAGAAAGTTTTACAATTTGTTGAATACGGGCAAATATCACAAGACCGAAAATAAACAAAATTTTGACTAACATCTTTGTTCAGGTCCATTTATTCATGAATGACTATATGTTTACAAATGTAGAGTATAAATTATGCATAACATCTTGGCTGCATATATACCTTGTATCTGTACCTCTCTGTCTGTCTGTCTGTCTGTCTGTCTGTCTGTCTGTCTGTCTGTCTGTCTGTCTGTCTCTCTCTCTGTCTCTCTCTCTCTGTCTCTCTGTCTCTCTCTCTGTTCTCTGTCTCTCTCTCTCTCTTCTGTGACTGTCTCTCTGTCCGTCTCTCTCTCTCACTCCCCTCGCCTTCCATGCATCTAGATCTACTCAAGTAGTCCACTAGATATATAAGCAACTCCGACAGCATTCAATTTCAAATGCCTGATAGAAATAAAAATGCATCCAAGGCATATGTTCAATGTTCCGTCTCGTACGCATGCACGTACGCATGCATGCATGCACGCGCACGCACACACACACACGCGCGCGCGCGCTCACACACACACACACACACACACACGTATGTTCATTTACACACGCGTACACGCACACGTTCATATATGCATACACACGCATGCACGCATGCACGCACACACATACGTACAAGTTATCCAAGCAAGAATCCAGTTGCATCCACTATTATATACATCACATGAAGTCTGGCTCTGATAATGATATTTCAAACTGTCCCATTTCAGCAGGGGATATTTCTGTTTGCGCGTGTAGATATGCATGTGTGTGTAGGTATATGTGTGTATTTATCGTGTTTGTAAAAATATGATCCGTGTGGGGGGGGGGATGGGGTGAGAAAGAGAGAGAGTGAGTGTGTTCTATTTATTTTTTCTTTTATGTCGAAGATAATGGAATAGCCACTTGTGTGCTTTTTTTTTTACATCCAGTCCCTGAGTATGTGCAGTTTTGTAAATTTTTTCATCCGTTCCCACCAGCACACAATGACTTTTCCAAACAGTGGAACTGGTTTTAACATGTGCGCAAAATGTTCTGCGTGCATTTGCACACAAGACCTCAGTTTATAGTCTTTTGGGGGGATAAGAGTTGACACTGATGTTAACTCCAGAGGAAAAATCCCTCTTGAACAAGAATCAAACCCGGGTCAGCAGATCAGTGTGTGTGAGAGAGATAGAGAGGTGACAGCTCTACGCCACCTGGGTTATTACAAATTTATCATGTGTTTGCGGTGTAAAGTTGCACAATCTATATAGAAAAGGGAAGAAGAGACATGGGGACTTTGTTTCCTTGTCACAGACCAGTTTGTTGTAAGATGTTGATTTTGAATTTGTACAGTTTGGTTAAATTCCTCCCCCTTACTAATATCCTTTGTAAGGGCTAACCAAAGCTATGGGAAAAAAAGGATCTGAATAATTATATCCTGTGACCATGTTATGGAATCCATGCCATGATGATTATTTGGGCTGTATTTAAAATTTCAGAATACGACATTTTGTGTTTTGTGCCCAGTCCCCCTCCCACTGTCCCCTTGTGAATGGGCATCTCGCTTATCACAATAAAAGTTGGATGTGTTGAGCAGTGTGGTTAAGAGATTTTTTTGTTTAATAGTTTTTCATTTGTTTTTGTTGGAATTTTTTTTTTTTTTTTGTGGGGGGGGGGGGGGCGGGGGGCTCTGTGCATGTATACATTGTGCATAGAAATGGCAGGAGTCTGAAGTTTTTGCTGGTTTTGTTGTTTCTTTTTGTTCTTTGTTATTGTTTTTTTTTTTAATTAATTTTTTTAAAATTTCCCATTCCTTGGCTAGAGCTCCAAGATCCAGTAACGATGATATTGGTTGTGTATGCAAACCGTTTTTGCCCCCATTTAAGGTAGCTGCATTCTGACATCGAGGATGATGTTTCACTTCTTTATCAATATCAGTCTAGCGTCAATGCATTCTGTGGATGATGTTTCACTTCTTTATCAATATCAGTCTAGCGTCAATGCATTCTGTGGATGATGTTGCACTTCTTTATCAATATCAGTCTACCGTCAATGCATTCTGTGGATGATGTTTCACATCTTTATCAATGTCAGTCTACCGTCAATGCATTCTGTGTAGAAAGCAAGGCGCCACAAGTTTGACCTGTGTGTCTGCCTTTGTCTCTGTCTCTGTTTCTGTTTCCCTCTGTTTCTGACAGTGACAGAGAGAGAGAGAGAGAGACACTCAGACAAAGACAGACACAAAGCCATAATTATAGACAAATACGCAGGCAGAATTGGTTGATTGGTTAGTTAGGCATTGTTTGACCGGTTTACACGTTATTTGGTTGGCTGATTGTCAATTTGATTGGTGGGTAGGTTGGTCAGTTGGTTGGTTTGTCTGCTGATTGCTTTGTTAGTGTGCAATTCGGAAATTTGGGTCATCTTTTTATTCTTTTTTTTATTTATTTTTACTCCCCATCTTTTATTTTACTTTTGTGAATTTACTTTCTTCACTTTTTTTTAAAGCTTGTTTTTGTTTCTTCCAATTCATACTTTTTTGGTCTAGTTTATTTGTTTCTACATATGTGATTTCACAGACTTGCTATTTATTCCCATACCACTAAATTCATCATACTCACCCTTCCATTCTACCACTTTCTCACTCCCTCAAAACCAGATGCCGAGACAAAACACTTCTCACCAAGCTACCTTGGGGACTCTTGGCCATTTACAAGTAGTGTTCTGTGACACCTGCCCGACATAGCGTTTGCGGGCACAACTTCCAAAAACAAAACCCCTCCCAGCAGACGACAATATTAGCTTAACTGTGAAACTAGACTTGAGTGATGCGCGCACTCAATTATATATAGAGTCGTGATTGTTGTCTGTTTCTCTGTTTCTGTTTCTGACATTGCCAGAAAGAGACAGACAGACAGACAGACAGACAGACAGACAGACACAGACAGAAGCAGACAAAGACCGAGACACAGACATAATCATAGACAGATACACAGACAGACAACCAAAACAGACAGAAAGGGCACCCCATACACACACTCCCATTCCATGATATATATTTCTGATGGCATTTTTATTTCTTTCATTTATTTTTTTTTGCTCCATGTGTGATTGACATCAATACTTATGTCAAGTTAGTACACGTTCCCCCTCATTTCCATTCAGTTCCTCTATTATTTGGTACATGTGTTGCCTTATTGCGGTCCAGTAAAACAAATACGTTCTCGACAATACATTTATGGAAAAAACCTATGCATATTGTATATAATTTCCAAACTGAAAAGGGCAAAACATAAAACCTAGTAACTTTGGAGACCTGTGTTCAACCTACACAAATCGCACGCAGACGCGCGCGCACGCAAGCACGCACGCACACACACGCACACACACACGTCAAACACACACACACGTACACACACAAAACACACACACACACACACACACACGTACACACACACATACACACGCACGCACACACACATACACGTGTGCGCGCACACAAACACACACACACACACATACATACATACATACATACATACATACATACATACATACATACATACATACATACATACATACATAAACGCACGCACAAACACACACCTACGCACACGCGCACACATCCACACACATCCACACACACACACACACACACACACACACACACACACACACACACACACACACACACATACACACACACACATCCACACACACACACACACATATCCACACACCACACACACACACACACACACACACACACACACACAGCACACACACACACACACACACACACACACACACACACACACACACACACACACGCACACACACACACACGTGTACATAATTTTAGAAAATGCACGGTCTTTCATTCCCACACATAAAAATCTTGACACATTAATTAATGTACTGACTAACTCGCTGACATCCTTACAGTTGAGAAGAAACAGAAACAGGACAGGCAGCAGACAGAACAAATCAGAAACAAAATATATGGAAACAAATCATCACTCATCAATGAGTCTACGAATCAATAAATCAAACTAAAACCATTAGAATTTTTAAAAAATGTTTAGAAAGAGACAATACTGAGGAAAAAGAAACGGAGGAACTAGAGCTTTTGCTAGTTCTTTCCAATAATATATACTTGATAATCGATGATTGATTTTTTATTTTTCTCAGAAATAAGTGTCTAGAAGACATTCCAAAAATAATACTCTACTTGTCTGAAGTCATTGACATAATTATACATGAATTTCTAACACAACTATGCAGCCTATAAACAGTATAAAGCTGTAAGTTTATTACAATTCAAATGTAAAAAGCAACGAAAACGAAAAGACGTGCTGATAAATTTTTTTAAGTGAGAGTATTCAAAATTTTTGTTCCCCCCTCCCCCCCCCCCACGAAACCCCATCACCTGGTTCTAATTATATGTTTAAACCCCTCCACTGACTCTTTACCCTGAGAAAAATTTAACCTTTTTAAAAAAAAAACTTAACCTATCCACATACCCTACTCACTAACACAGAACTACACCGCGCCACCTTCCTACACAGAAACGTTCTCCAATCCAAGATTACACCTCTGGTTCCAGTCAAGCATCCAATCCACTATTATAGAGGCTCTCGAGCAGGTATTTCACTTCCGGCCACGCTCCTTCCGGCATCCCCAGCCGTAGCAGAGGCCTCTCGTCCCCTTCAATGGCCCCCAGGAAAGCCTGCTGGATGTTCTCCATGTTCTTCTTCGTCAGACCCAGTCTCTCCTGAAGATCCTCAAGGCTTCGTGCCACTGTAGGTGTGTTTTGAGGACAGAGAACAGGGTGGTGGGGGGGGGGGGGGGGGGGGGGGGGGGGGGGGGTAGGAGGAGGAGGAGGGTTAGTTGTACTTGTGAGTGTTAAAATGCTTTTAAAAAAAAGATGTTTCAAGTAGGTTAGGAGTAAAAGGTAACGGTAAATGTGTCCCATAACCTGTGTGGTCGTAGGGGAGCGAGGCGTCAGAGACCTCAGCTTCTCTGGGGGCCAGCATGTTGAGGGTGGCGCCCATCTCCTCTCCCTCACTACTTTACCTTCCCTAACCCTAAAGAGGTAGGTACCCATTTACAGCTGGGTAAACTGGGGGAACTGTACTGAAGCCAAGGCACGCAAACGGTCACCCATCCAATTGGCAACCAGGCTCGACGCTGCTTAACCTTGGCTGGGGGAAAGCGAGCGCTCTGACCACTGAGCTATCCCGTCAGGAGTGCTTGGAAGAAAAGTGTTAAATTCTAAGGTATATATATATGTGCGCGCACGCGCGAGTGTTTGCGTGTGTGTTAAATGCCAGAAGTAAAAAAAGAAAAAGAAAAAAAAAAGAGAGAGACAGAGACAGAGAGAGAGAGAGAGAGAGAGAGAGAGAGAGAGAGAGAAGACACAGTGGTACATCATCTGCAGTAACCAGACAGAAAGTGCTGCACAGCACCGCACCTGATGAACCCTGCAGGTGTGGCGTTACTCCTCAGGCCTGTGTGACGATGCTTGGCAAAGATGAATTATGAAAGGAGTGTGGGCACAGAGTGCATCCCTGTCACACACCTGACCTAGCACACACACACAACTGGTCCCCGTCTCGTCTCCTGGTCATCATGATCCTCTTCGATGTAACAAGAAACTGATCAATACTCTCTCTAGTGTGCGGTATTGCCTGCCGGCTTACCTTGCAATAGGAATGGTAAATCAGAGTAATTCTTTATCCATTCATCATCATTATCGTTGTCGTCGACGTCATCGTCATCGTCGTCGTTGTCGTCATCATCGTCGTCGTCGTCCATCATTATCATCACCATCATCACCACCACCACCATCATCATCACCATCACCACCACCGTCACCACCATTACCACCACCACCATCATCACCTTCATGGCGACAGAAGGTGAGGTGTGACACTTGTCAGTTGGTGGGCCACCATCATTATCACCACCTGACCACCATCCTCCTCCTCCTCATCATCACCACCACCACCAGCACCACCATCACCACCACCACCATCCTCATCATCACGGGTACAGAGAAGATGAGGAGGTGTGGCACCCACCTGTCAGTTGGTGGGCCACCATCTGGGGGTCTGCCCCGTTGAAGAGGGAGGGGATCATCCACCTGCGCTGTCTCTCCAGGAATTCCCACAGCGCGTCCTCAGGGGGCCGAGACACTGCACACACAGACACCGTGGTCAACAGTGCACACCTTGATGAACAATGATGATGATGATGATGAGGGTGAGGATAATGATGATGGTGGTGGTGGTTGTGGTGATGGTGGTGGTGATGATCATGATGATGATGATGATGAGGGTGAGGATAATGATGATGGTGGTGGTGGTTGTGGTGATGGTGGTGGTGATGATCATGGTGATGATGATGATGATGATGATGGTGGTGGTGGTGGTGGTGGTGGTGGTGGTGGTGGTGATGGTGATGATGATGATGATGATGATAGTGGTAGTGGTGATGATGATGATGATGATGATGATGATGATGATGATGATGATGATGATGATGATGATGATGATGATGGTGGTGGTGGTGGTGGTGGTGATGGTAGTGGTGATGATGATGATGGTGGGGGTGATGATGATGATGGTGATGATGATGATGATGATGATACTACTACTACTACTACTACTACTACTACTACTACTACTACTA
>CM060324.1:44438403-44450903 GCA_030674155.1 Stramonita haemastoma
ACCTACCCCTTCTATTCCCACCCCTTCCGACGAACATCTTTAGCGCCAGCCTCATTAGCCTAGCACGCAGAATAGCAAGCTTTACTGTGAAAGAATACAGCTTCGCGCTCTTCTCAGCATGACAGCGACTTCCATTCACAATGAGTAAATGGGGCCTAGATTTATTTATTCTGTATTCTTTTAATCTTTTATATCGAGGATAATGGAATAAGCATTCCTGTGCTTTTTCACTTCCAGTCCCCGTGTGTATGCAGTTTTGTAAATGTAATCCGTTCCCACCGGCACAGATGGCCTGCTCTTACGAAAAGCGAAGTCTATGACTATGAATTTGCGCATTGCTTTCAGAGAGGAGTCGAAAACTAAATCTAAATTGAACAAAGATCTAGATGAGCGCTAAGCATAGAAACAAGAAAGAAGAATATAAGTCACATGAATGATGCCATGCAGACTGACACAGACAGTGACACAGGCGCTAGAAAAAAAATCCTATTTCCTTCGGGGCTTCGTGCCCAAGAAGCGAGTGGCAGCAAGCAGCACGGCAGTCAAAGTCTGAGAGATTCGCGTTCAATTTAGATTTTGTTTTGCTGCCCAACAATCCCCCCTCCCCCACCCCCTCATTGAATAGTTTCGTTTTGTTCACAGTACGTACCGGATTTTATTTTCTGGGGACCGATTTTGGGGGAGTTGGTCAAGATATCTCTGAAATGGCAACTCGCAGTACCGGTTTTAAAAAATCCTAGCGCGAACCTTGATATATATATATATACATATCCACAAGTCACCTCACCAGGTCAGGTGTTGTTTAGATCGCAGGTCTATGGAGGGGCAGTCGTCCTCAGCGTACTGACAGAACTGCAGATCCACCCATGGGTACACCAGCAACTGCAACAACAGCACACACCACAGCTTCAGGTGTCTGGTCACCCTCCCAATATAATAATAATAATGATTATGACAATAACAACAATAATAATAATAATAATAATAATAATAATAATAATAATAATAATAATAATAATAATAATAATAATAAAAATAAAAAATGATAATAGTAATAATAATAATAATAATAATAATAATGATAATAATAATAAAAATAATAAAAATAATAATAATGATTCTAATATCACTGAGTGTGAACAGACGTTAAATTGAAGAAGAAGAAGAAGAAGAAGAAGAAGAAGAAGAAGAAGAAGAAGAAGAAGAAGAAGAAGAATTATAATTTTAAAAATGGAATTCATATAGCGCTATATCTTGCAAAAACAAATCAAAGTGCTTGCATTCAACTAATTCATACGCATGTAACCAATAACAATTTCAATTTATAAAAAAAAAAAAAAAAATGTACACATGCACACACATACACACACACACACACACACACACACACACACACACACACACACACACACACACACACACACACACACACATACACACGTACATACATACACACACACACACACAAAGGTTACACATTTTAGTAGGGTGGTGGATCTTTCAGCTGTTGAGAGCAGGGGCAGCTATAAGATGAAAACAGGAGGGGGAAAATCCTAGCTTTGAAATAAATATGTCTTGAGGCTGGATTTAAATGTGTCATAGGAAGGCTTTTTAAGGAGGGAGAGAGGGAGATGCAAAGGCGCTGGACCTGGCTTGGCCATGTCTTACGCATGAAGAAAGGCAGACACCCTCTTGAGGCCTTGTCCTGGGCACCTCCTGGGAAGAGAAACAGAGGTCGACCCCTTGGGACCTGGAGAAGGACTGTGGAGGAGGAAATGAAGATAATGGGAAAGACCTGGAATGAGTTGCGGTGGCTCGCCCAAGATAGGACTGCCTGGAGGTCCCTTGTCTGTACCTTATGCCCCCCCCACCCCCCCACCCCCCCTCCAAGCAGGGCAACGAGGATTGAGTGAGTGAGAGAGGGAGATCATTCCAGATCTCTGGACTAGAAACAGAGAAATATGGTCCAGGCCAAAGGCATTGTCAGTCATTGATAAAAGCAAAGTGCCAAGGCCTAGCATGTCACACGCACCCACCCACCCATCCCCACACTCACTCACTCACACACACACACACACACACACACACACACACACACACACACACACACACACACACACCACCACACACACACACACACACCACACCACACACACACACACCTCACACCACACCACCCCCCACACACACACACCCTCCCCCCTCACACACACACACAACACACGGACAACACCCCTCCCCACCCCCATCCACCCCCCCCCCACACACACACACACCCACACCTTCTCCTGAAGACACTGTGACACACACACACACAAAAAAAAGCACACAGCGCACAGCGCACAGCCTGCACAGACTCTTACCTGGAAAGCCAGACCTGGGATTTCGTGGGTCAGCGTGGCCGCTATGTTCCCCCCTGCCCCTGCTCCCCCCACCCCCACCTTGCTGTCGTTCCCCGCCCCTGTCACACACAATTCAGCAGCATAACGATCAGTTTGTGAACAATATTTATTTATAAAAAAATATATATATATATATTTATTCCATTCATCCCTTTTTGGGGTATGGCAAAAGAGCGAACATCGGGGAAATAAAAAGAAGAAGCAAAACTATAACAAAGAAGAATTCAATGCAGTATATAAATCAGTTAATGACCAAACTTTATGAAGAATTTAAACAATGTTCTTTCACTTCACCCCTTTTTTTTTGGGGGGGGGGGAGGGGGGGGGGGTGATGGGGGAAAGGTGACCATCAGGAAATAAACAGCAAAACTATTACAAACAAGACTTCATTGCAGTATATAAATGTAATCAATTAATGACAAAACAATTTACAAGTACGACAAGAACAGCTTATACGATTATTACAAAGCCTATATAAAATCTACAACAAAGAAATTCAACCTATCGATAATCATTAACACGATAACATATTACTGTTAAATTTAATCAATCAATAAGCAAAGCCAAATTTTAAAAAAAGATAATTATAAAATCAAACTATCCACAAAAAACTTTTTTTTCTTCTGTTTTGTCTGGTCTCTAATTCTTAATTAAATAACCCCAAAGCCGACCAAAAGTACACCCACCAACAAGAGATCGGTTCATCATCACCCAGCGCAGCACAAACTTGGCATCGTCGTAACAAGCCGGTGCCTTGGCTTCCGGAGCCAGCCGATAGTCCACGCTGATCACCACACACTTCCCCTCCCTGCAAAACAGACGATCCGTCAGCCGGTTGGCTCAAAACACACACACGGAGCACTAACAAACCAGAGCGTTCGCTTTTCCCCTAGTCAAGTTAAGCAGCGCCGAGCGTGGTGGTTACCAGTTGGATGGGTGACCGTTTGCGCGCCTTGGCTTCAGTACATACAGACCCCCCAGTTCACCCAGCTGTAAATGGGTACCTGCCCTCTTTAGGGTCAGGGAAGGTAAAAGCAGCAAGGGAGAGGAGATGGGCGCCATCCTCAATATATGCTGGCCCCTGGAGAAGCTGAGGTCTCTGATGCCTCGCTCCCCTATGACCACCTAGTTATGGGAACACCTTTACCCTTTACCTTAGTGGAGACACAGGGCCACAAGTCTTTTGGGCAGTGGGTCTGGAGGTGTTCAAGGATGTAGGATTTGTTTCAGGGCCACTTGGCATCTTCTGGCCCTACATCACTCAGGGATGTTGCACTGAATGAGGACACAGAAGCCCCCCTCACTCCAGGCCTGGACAGCTAGGCATCGAGAGATCTCTTTGGGGTAGAAATTCTGATTGATCTGTTTATTCTCTGTTGGTAGAGAAAAGTACCTAAATAGGTGAACTACACGAGCATAAAAAACTCAATACAGTGCACATTTCAAGATTTTATGACATCTGCTGAAAACAAAGCTCTCTCTCTCCCTTGCCTTCTCTCTTTCCCTCAAATGGAAAATCACTCAATCACTCTCACACTCACACTCTCTCTCTCTCTCTCTCTCTCTCTCTCTCTCTTCTCTCTCTCTCTCTCTCTCTCTCTGTGAGCACAGTGTTGGAAAGACAGGACAGAAATCAGTGGCAGCGCAGATATTGATTGTAATCAAAGTTGCGTAAGACTGTACATGAAAAAAAAAAAAATAAATAAATAAATACATAAAACATTGCTCCGGTTTCCTAGGTCATTGAATCATGTCATTGTGTCACACTGCTGTATGAGCTAAAAAGCTTTTTTTTGCCATAAGCCTCTCTCTCTCTCTCTCTCTCTCTCTCTCTCTCTCTCTCTCTCTCTGTACCCCTCTCTCTCTCTGTGTACCCCCCCTCCCTCTCTCTCTCTCTCTCTGTACCCCCCCTCCCCCCTTCTCTCTCTCTCTCTCTCTCTCTCTCTCTCTCTCTCTCTCTCTCTCTCTCTCTCTCTCTCTCTCTCTCTCTCTCTCGGGGGGGGGGCGGATAGCCTAGTGGTCAGAACATTGCGCTGGCAATTTGACGACCCAGGTAAGAGTCCAGTCGAGGAGATTTTTCTCCTGGAGTTAACATCAGTGCTGACTCCACTCTCCCCAAAAGTCCTTCGGATGAGACTTTAAACCCAGGCCCCGTGTGCGAACGCACGCAGAACATCTTGCGCACAGTAAGCCATCGTGTGCCGGTGGGAACGGATGACAATATTTACAAAACTGCATACACACAGGGACCGGATGAAAAAAAGCACATGATTGCTTATTCTGTTATCCTCAATATAAAAAGAATAAATTAAATTAAATTAAATCTCTCTCTCTCTCTCTCTCTCTCTCTCTCTCTCTCTCTCTCTCTCTCTCTCTCTCTCTCTCTCTCTTTCTCTCTTTCTCTGTTTTTGCTTCAACTCTTTAACCCTGCATCGTGCTCTAAACATCTTACACACAGCAGACCTCTCTCCAGTTCTACACCAGCAGAAGTTCATGCCAGGGGGATGGGGGTGATTGTCACCTGATGAACGCTACAGCCCAGTATCTAGGGCTGTTAAGACTTCAATCCAGTGAATCCATCAAGTTTGGGGTTTGAATCTCAGCAGTCGCATCTGGTGAATCAAGGGTGGAGATTTTTTACAATCTCCTAAGTCAACTTTCAGAGCAGACTTGCCAGTGCCTCGATTCCCTATACATACGTAAAATATCAACTAGGCCTATGCTCATTGAAGATCCCGTAATTGATGTCAGTATTCTATGGGTTACAAATACACCAACACAGCCAGCTTGTATCCTGTACAAAGATGAGCTGCTCTAGAGTTGGAATGTGACAGCTGAAGCCAGTGGGCAGACCTCCTGCAGAAATTTATTTATCTATTTATTTATTTATTTATTAAGCTAGTGGGCAGACCTCCTGCAGAAATACAAGCACAGAAGACCAGGAACTATGCACCTGACCCAATAAAGGAACACAGAGTAGAGGAATGGAAAACTGGGCTTTGTCAATATAAGAGGTTAGCAAAATAAAAATTAAAAAATTAATTTTAAAATATATATATAAAGAAAAACTAGCTATGCTACATTCAAGGCTAGTTATAGTATGCAAACTACTTTTCTTTTTTTTAAAAAAAACATGGTATCCTTTTAAGATAAAGCAATGTTTTCTATAACATTACAACATATGCCACACAACAAAAAAAGTATGCCTAGAACTACCACAAAGCAAAAGACGCAGAGTTCATTACGATTCAAGCATCTGAATAATTATAAGCGGAGATCTTTAGCAGTTCTATGATTAAAGAAGCAGCAGCACCAATAGAGTTACGATCACACACTACCTAAGATCAGAGCTACTGTTAATTCACCTTGTGGTTACAATCAGTTTACGACCATACATGAAGTTTATATTCAACCAAACATGACAAAACAGTGTACTGAATAGAGGGTTGATGTGGCACAAAATAACCAAAAACTGAACATTTTTTTCTTTGTGTCCATAATCATCAAACACAACATGGCTGTTGCTCCCTGTTGCAGCACAATTCCTCTGCCTCTGAGAATCAAGAAAAACAACAGCTGCAGTGGATTTTTGGATACTTTTTTTTTTCCCCTCTTATAAAACCAAACACTGTTTCATCATGTTTAATTGTGTTTGTACGACTACTGTTCTAAGAATATGTTTGTCTGTACTGATAAACAAGATAATAAAAAAACTTTGTAAAGAACGGAGCCCCTGTTACAGAAGATCTAAGTTTTCCATATACATAAAAAGACAACAACATTACAGAGCCAGAATTTGTTAAAAAGAATCAGAGAATGAAACAAGCCTGGATCATAGACCGAGACAGGACAGTGCAGTAAGACTTGAGATTAACAAGAAGGAACCAACCACAAAAAGAACTCTACGTTATATACTTCTTCATTGTTCAGGCCTCCTAAACCATAAGCCAGATAATACTTGTTGGATCTCCTCACCTGGATTCACCAAAAGTGAAACAAAGCTGTAAGAATGGAATGAATGTATATATATATATACAAAACATTGAACAGTCCTAACTAGGATATTGCTTCTGAACAACACAACTCACGTAGACTGTACGGGAAAGGTTGAAGTATAGTTCAAGCAAACATTCTACATTCTACAAGTCTTCTCTTCTCTTGAATATATCGACAAAAAGGAAACTACAACCACATGTCTCTGTTTGGGTGTGGTTGGGTTTGTTTAGGGGGGGCAAGGGGGGGGGTTAACAGTAAAGTAAACCAATATTCCAGCTCAATTTCTCTTCTTTCTGACAGCCCAATTTTTGGCGTAAAGCTAAACCTATTCACATAGATCTACAATGTCTACTTTGCAGTGTTTGGTGAATCTCAAAAACTAAATGAGCATTCAATTTTAAGCCATTGCAACACTGCCTCTGCAAACAAACACAAACGATTCTTTCATAAATTAGTTTTAAAACTATCACACTGCAATCGCCAACAGAAAATAAACACTAAACAATGACGAGCTAATGTGCTAAAAGTTATCTATGCCCTTCTGGCTACACTGAACAAAATGAATTGTTCTTTATCATCAACAACAAATAATAATGACTAAGAAACAACTGTCACTAACAAAGGCACCAAAAAACATATTACCAAAACAAAAAAAATGACCAAGATTAAATCAATCATCACAATGTAAGACATCTCCTATAAAAATGAAAATAAGGTGGGAGGGGTGAGGGGGTATTTTTGACAGGTTTTTTTTTTCTTTTCTTACTTTGCCAAAATTTTGCAGATGGTGGCTGCAGTGTTGCGAGAGCCATAGACCATGGCGCCATCATGGAAGTAGACCATCACAGCGGGGCGTCGGTTCACCTCCAGAGGTTTGATCATTTCAATGGGAATGCCACCTGGTTCATTCAACACACAAAGAGCAAAGTACGTTAGACGCCACCTGGTTCATTCAACACACAAAGATCAAAGTACGTTAGATGCCACCTGGTTCATTCCACACACAAAGATCAAAGTACGTTAGGTGCGACCTGGTTCATTCAACACACAGTGATCAAAGTATGTCAGATGCCACCTGTTTCCACACACAATGATCAAAGTACGTTAGGTGCCACCTGTTTCCACACACAATGATCAAAGTACGTTAGGTGCCACCTGGTTCCACACACAAAGATCAAAGTACGTTAGGTGCCACCTGGTTCATTCAACACACAGTGATCAAAGTACAGTCACTGTAAGTACAAAAACTGTTCCATGCCACCTGTTTCCACAAACAATGATCAAAGCACACTGAAAGTATAAAACTGTTCCATGCCA
This sequence comes from Stramonita haemastoma, assembly GCA_030674155.1. Lineage (NCBI taxonomy): Eukaryota > Metazoa > Mollusca > Gastropoda > Neogastropoda > Muricidae > Stramonita > Stramonita haemastoma. Next base: position 44,446,119 of record CM060324.1, read on the forward strand.
CCTATTTCCACAAACAATGATCAAAGCACACTGAAAGTATAAAACTGCTCCATGCCACATGTTTCCACAAACAATAGCCAAACAAAACCAAAAACCACAAGAAGTATTAAAATACCAAGAAACAATATACATTATTTACCAGGAGAGAGAGAGAGACAAACAGAGACAGAGAGAAACACACACACACACACACACACACACACACACACACACACACACACACACACACACACACACACACACACACACACTCACACACAAACACTCAGGTTAAGATAAAGATAAGATATATATATTTACCCACATATATTCCAAATATACAACAAACAGTAATCATGTAACAACAGATTGCACACAAATGCTTCATCTTTTTTTCTTTTCTTTTCAAATTAGACGAGAAAAAATAAACCCAACGAATAACAACCACCACTGTCCACTTTACCATCACACTTCAAATGGCAATTTTTTAAAATCATCACCAGATGTCTCAGTATGTCCTCACAGACTTCACACATCACCGATTCTTTACGGCTGGACCAAGGCAATAATGGTCATGTTCTATGACCATACACTACACCCATTTATCATACACACATCATCACTCATGCCCCTAGCCCCACCCACCCCATTACAGGGAATTGAACAACTATTAAAAAAAAAAATTTAAATTTAAACCCAACAGCAAGGAGCAACTATCAAAGGGTCATTCCATGCATGGCAAAGGGACTCATCCAGGTTCCCCACCTGCTCATGAGTAAATGCTGTTCAAGGTTTCATCTGTACTTTGCTGAAGACAATAACAGCCATGTTTTGATAAATGATGATGAGGCTAACGCTTTGCTTTGCCTTAGTCAAGCTGACGGTTTCTGCTATGGTGATCTGTGCTGTATGACTGGCCAGGTGGAGGGAGGGTGTACAGGGCAAGATAGCTGTGTTTATACTCTAGGCAACAGTACAGGCAAGGCAAGGCAAGACCAGGCAAGGCAAGACCAGGCAAGGTAAGGCCAGGCAAGGCAAGTCAAGGCAAGGCAAAATTCTTTAGTTCAAGAATAATAGATAAGTTAAAGTCTGTCCCGAGCCTAAGGCTCATCAGGCCGGTGCTTATCCCGGTTTCTGTGGCGTTAAGCGACTGAGAGTCATAGACTCCCCCCCTGGATAGGACGCCAGTCTATCGCAGGGTTAACCCCCAACACAAGGTTGGTACCCCTTTTACACCTGGGTGGGGTGAGAAAATAGCCGTAAAGTGCCTTTTCCAAGGGCACAACGCCATAGCCGAAAGCTGGGATCGAACCCGCAACCTGTAGATTACGAGTCCAACGCCCTAACCACTAGACTGCAGCAGCGGCTAATAGAAAAGTGCTCATGTGCTTTTGTTTTTACACCCATTCCACACCCTCATTAGAGCAGGAGAGAGCGAGAGAGAGAGCGAGAGAGAGAGCGAGAGAGAGAGAGAGAGAGAGAGAGGTGTGTGTGTGTGTGTGTGTGTGTGTGTGTGTGTGTGTGTGTGTGTGTGTGTGTGTGTGTGTGTGTGTGTGTGTGTGTGTGTGTGTGTGTGTGAGTGTGTGTGTGTGAGCGTGTGTGTGTGTGTATGTGTGTGTGTGTGTGTGTGTGTGTGTGTGTGTATGTGTGTGTGTGTGGTGTGTGTGTGTGTGTGTGTGCATGTGCGTGTGTGTGCATGTGCGTGTGCGTGTGTGTGTGTGTGTCTTTGTGTAACATACATACCTATAGTATAGATGACAGTCTGGACAGTGTGACATGAGGGGTTTACACACTGACGGGTGTACAGTCATACACTTGTAACGAGAGGGCTGGCTCCCTATCTTACCATCAGTGCAATAATCAAGATTCAGAATATTTTACTGTCATAAAAATCATGTAGACTTAATGACAAACAAAAGAAACACACACACATACACTACAACACACTTACACACACATGCACGTACGCACGCGCACACACACACACACACACACACACACACACACACACACATGCACGCATGCATGCACGCACGCACACGCATCCTTCGGATGAGACTTTAAACCGAGGCCCCGTGTGCGAATGCACGCAGAACATCTTGCGCACACGTTAAATCCTGTTCCGCTTTTCGTAAGAGTAGGCCATCGTGTGCCGGTGGGAACAGATGACAATATTTACAAAATTGCATACACACGGGGACCGGATGAAAAAAAGCACATGATTGCTTATTCTGTTATCCTTGATATAAAAGAATAAATAAATAAATAAAACATGCACACGCACACCAAACACACACACACACACACCACACACATGTGCACACACACATGTGCGCACACACACACACATGCAACATGCACACACACACACACACACACACACACACACACACACACACACACACACACACACACACACACAATCTGTTATATGTATAATTATGTGGGTGTGTATGTGACATTCACTTCTTTGTACAGTCATACACAATGAATCGGTTGCCTATATATTTTGTCTTTACCATCAGTGCAATAATTTTTGTGAGACAAATGAGTGTGTGTGTGTGTGTGTGTGTGTGTGTGTGTGTGTCTGTGTGTCTGTGTCTGTGTGTGTGTGTGTGTGTGTCTGTGTGTCTGTGTGTCTGCGTGTCTGTGTGTGTCTGTGTGTGTGCATGCATGTGTGTGTGTGCGTGTGCGCATGCGCATAGGCGTGTATGTGCGCGTGTCTCTGTCTATGTGTGTATGTGTGTGTTCTGTGTCTTTGTGTGTCTGTGTGTGTTGGCTGGTTGGTTGTTCTGTTCACCTTCAAAGTCACTTAACACATGATGAAAGTCTGAAGTGAGAAGGGGGAAAAAATACACCAAAACAATCTTCACTGAAACGACTTTCTTCCCTGTATGTTTTCGCCTTCCCTCCCTCTCTAACTAAACCCATCCTCTTCCACAGGTCTCTCCACCCTACCCTACCCCACCCTCACCACATCCCCTTTTACAGTATTCTCTGAGGACTCTCAGGCGCCCCCCCCCTCCCCCCCCCCCCACTGCATTCCCTCCCACACTTCTCCAGTGTCAGTGTTTACAGTCCCATAGGTGTAAAACTGTGGGTTATGTGCTTGAAATAGAAGTTACAGGAGTTACTGTGATACCTGTAGTGATGCGTGTGTGTGTGTGTGTGTGTGTGTGTGTGTGTGTGTGTGTGTGTGTGTGTGTGTGTGTGTGTGTGTGTGTGTGTGTGAGAGAGAGAGAGTGTGTATGTGTGTGTGGTGTGGTGTAGTGTAGTGTGGTGTGGTGTGGTGTGGTGTGGTGTGGTGTGGAGTGTGGAGTGTGGTGTGGAGTGTGGTGTGGTGTGGTGTGGTGTGGTGTGGTGTGGTGTGGTGTGGTGTGGTGTGGTGTGGTGTGGTGTGGTGTGGTGTGATGTGGTGTTTCTCTGGCTGTGGTTGTTGTTTATTTTGTTATATATACAAGTATGTAGCCTTTTTAGTCATTGCATATATGTTTCTCTGCACAAAATTCAGACTGCTCACTTTCAGGAGAGCATTTCACCACAGTACAACACCCCCTGTGTACTATATAAACCATAATTATCAATACCATCATTTTCCCATGAGACGGGCATTTTCCTTCCCACAATCTAAGCTCTTGTTGCTGTGGGTTTCTTTCACACTGTCTTAAACGCACAATGCACACAGAACCTCCATTTATTATCAGCTCACCTGAAAGAGAGCTAGACCTAGACCTCCCCTCACAGTGTTACAGGGTCTATCTTTAGGTGGAAAGTCCAGCTCCAGATGAAAGTCAAGGATCAAACCAGCTACCCTCTACTTTCTACATGGGTGCATCACCACCAGACTACCCATCTTCTGAAGTCAGTCTTCACCTTCACCTACCCTGGCTGCCTCAAAGGTGAAGTAAGGTCAAACTAAAAGGTAAAGGTGTCCCATAATCTATGTGGTTGTAGGGGAGCGAGGCATCACAGACCTCAGCTTCTCTAGGGGCCAGTATGTTGAGGGCAGCGCCCATCTCCTCTCCCTCACTGCTTCACCTTCCCTGACCCTAAAAGAGGGCAGGTGCCCATTTACAGCTGGGAGAACTGGGGAAGTGTACTGAAGCCAAGGTGCGCAAACAGTCACCCATCCAACTGGTAACCATGCTTGATGCTGCTTAACATTGGTTGGGGAAAAGCGAGTGCTCTGACCACTGAGCTATCCCATGAAGTACTAGAGAAAAAAAAAAAGCTGTGCAAACTTCTCATCCAGTATTCATGTGCTTTAAGCATTTGTCGAGTGCGATGAGTGAGACAAAGTACATAACGTGACTAACCCCCAGGGCGTTAAGCCAGGAAATGCCCAACTACCAACATACACACTACTGATCTTCACACAGCTAAATCTTTTCCTTTGTGCCTCCTAGTCAATAGTCACACTGCCAGTAGCCTGCCTACATCACAAACTGCCTGCAGTCAGGCAAACAGGCCAAACAAACAAATGTGCAGTAACTGAGTAAGCCATTACAACTTCCTGGATGACTTTACAAACTGTGTAAACTTACATGGTGTTGTTTACTGACTCACAAAGAAAGTAAACTTTTGTCTTTTTTTATGGCCTTATGCTAGGAAACAGAAAGGAGGACTACATCAGAAAATGGACAGGCTTAAAACTTAAACAACAACAACAAAACCTGAGAAAGGCAAAACAGAGAGGAAAGGAGGGAACTGGTTGTCAAGTCTTCGGGGGTCCCCCCACAGTCACCAGACTATGGGATGGATAGATAGATTGATAGATAGATAGATAGATAGATAGATAGATAGATA
>CM060324.1:44452346-44454846 GCA_030674155.1 Stramonita haemastoma
TCTACCACTTTCTCACTCCCTCAAAACCCAGATGCCGAGACAAAACACTTCTCCCCCAAGCTACCTTGGGGACCGGGCCATTTACAAGTAGTGTTCGGGTGAAAACCTGCCGGACATAGCGCTTGCGGGCAAACTTCCAAAAAAAAAACCCCCCCTCCCAGCAGACGACAATATTATTTAAAAACCGTGAAACTAGATTTGAGGACGCGCGCACTAAATTAAAATATAGAGTCGTGATTGTTGTCTGTTTCTCTTTTTTCTGTTTCTGACATTCCAGAAACTAAAGAGAGACAGACAGACAGACAGACAGACAGACAGACATAGACAGAAGCAAAGACTGAGACACAGACATAATTATAGACAGATACACAGACAGACAACCAAAACAGACAGACAGGGCACCCCATACACACACTCCCATTCCATGATTATATTTCTCATGGCATTTTTATTTCTTTCTTTTATTTTTTTTGCTCCATGTGTGATTGACATCAATACTTATGTCATGTTAGTACACGTTCCCCCTCATTTCCATTCAGTTCCTCTATTATTTGGTACATGTGTTGCCTTATTGCGGTCCAGTAAAACAAATACGCGTTCTCGACAATACATTTACGGAAAAACCTATACATATTATATATAATTTCCAAACTGAAAAGGGCAAAACATAAAACCTAGTAACTTCGGAGACCTGTGTTCAACCTACACAAATCACACGCAGACGCGCACGCACGCACGTACACACACACACACATACACGTACACACACACACACACACACGTACACACACACACATACACGTACACACACACACATACACACGCACGCACACACACACATACACGTGTGCGCGCACACAAACACACACACATACATACATACATACATACATACATACATACATACATACATACATACATACATACATACATACATACATACATAAACGCACGCACAAACACACATCTGCACACACACACACACACACATCCACACACACACACACACACACACACACATATCCACACACACACACACACACACACACACACACACACACACACACACACACACACACACACACACACACACACACACATCACGTGTACATAATTTTAGAAAATGCACGGTCTTTCATGCTCACACAGAAAAATATTGACACATTAATTAATGTACTGACTAACTCGCTGACATCCTTACAGTTGAGAAGAAACAGAAACAGGACAGGCAGCAGACAGAACACATCAGAAACAAAATATATGGAAACAAATCATCACTCATCAATGAGTCTACGAATCAATAAATCAAACTAAAACCATTAGAATTTTAAAAAAATGTTTAGAAAGAGACAATACTGAGGAAAAAGAAACGGAGGAACTAGAGCTTTTGCTAGTTCTTTCCAATAATATATACTTGATAATCGATGATTGATTTTTTATTTTTCTCAGAAATAAGTGTCTAGAAGACATTCCAAAAATAATACTCTACTTGTCTGAAGTCATTGACATAATTATATATGAATTTCGAACACAACTATGCAGCCTATAAACAGTATAAAGCTGCAAGTTTATTACAATTCAAATGTAAAAAGCAACGAAAACGAAAAGACATGCTGATCAATTTTTTTAACTGAGAGTATTCAAAATCCCCCCCCCCCCCCCCCCCCACGAAACATCAGCGCCTGGTTCTAATTACACGTGTAAACCCATCCACTGACTCTTCAGCCTGAGAAAAATTTAACTTTTTTTTATAATAAACTTACCTATTCACATACCCTACTCACTAACACAGAACTACACCGCGCCACCTTCCTACACAGAAACGTTCTCCAATCCAAGATTACGCCTCTGGTTCCAGTCAAGCATCCAATCCACTATTATAGAGGCTCTCGAGCAGGTATTTCACTTCCGGCCACGCTCCTTCCGGCATCCCCAGCCGTAGCAGAGGCCTCTCGTCCCCTTCAATGGCCCCCAGGAAAGCCTGCTGGATGTTCTCCATGTTCTTCTTTGTCAGACCCAGTCTCTCCTGAAGATCCTCAAGGCTTCGTGCCACTGTAGGTGTGTTTTGAAGTATTAAATTCTAATATATATATATATATATATATATATATATATATATATATATATATATATATATATATATATATTATATATATAACACATACATATATGTACATATATAAATATGTATATATATCATATATAACACAATCTTCTTTGAATACATAACTCAGACATATATATATATATATATATATATATATATATATATATATATATATATATATATATATATATATATATATATATATTATATAACAATTTTCTTTGAATACATAATCATACAGACATATATATAATTATATGCCTAATTATGCACATTGTATATGATTGTGATATATACTTTATAATTATCTAATCATTCACCTATATCTATGTAAACCTATATCACTCATGTGTGTACACATGTACACACAGGCATGCGTGCGTCTGCGCGCGT
>CM060324.1:44474846-44477346 GCA_030674155.1 Stramonita haemastoma
ATTTGAACAACTCACCAAACAAACCCCCACCCCCACCCTCAATTCTTACCTGGTTTTAATAGATCTGTAAATATTGTTGAATTAATGTATTTTTTGCGAAGCAATTTTTAAAATAAAAAGCTTGATACCAAACTAAAGCAATGAGAAAAAAAACACTTTTATGATATCCTTAGCAAGGTGTGAAAATGCAAATGCAGATCATCAGAGAATTGCATTATCAACATTATCAAAAGAAAGATGATACTCTGATGAATTTGGAATATTTCATGGTTTATTTAATGTCTTATTTTATACTGCACTGAAAACCAAATGTAGCGCACAATAGATTTTATCCATTTTATCATAACCAACTCTTGGAAATTCTTCTTTCTTCTTTTTTTCTTCTTCTTCTTCTTCTTCTTCTTGCTTCTTCTTCTGTCTTCTTCCTTCTTCTTCTTCTCTTCCTCAACACACCAGACAGCAACATCATTGTTGTCTGTCAAAATGAGCGAAAATCAGTCGCACTGCTGTTAAACCTCCTGACAAGTCAGGCCAAGTGTATCCGACTTCGGTATTGGGGGAATTTTCTTTTGTTTGTCTTTCTGGATTATAAAAAAAAGCAAAGAATGGACCAAAAAGGCAGAAATAACAAGAAAAAGGCACCGAAAGCAAACGAACAAGGCAAAACAAAGATTGGATTGAAAAAGAGGGAATTTCTAGCACAGAATTTTCAGAAGGTTGGGAATGCTACTTCTACTAATAGGCGGAAAACATCCATTTTAAAATGTATGATCTGGAAAAAAAAAAAACCTGCAACCCCCCCCCCCCCCCCCCCCCCCCCCCCCGATATATCATTCGAGGGTTCAGAGAAGGAGGAAAAGGCACAACTCTCTCAGAATTAAAAGAAAAAGAAATCATTGCCGAATGAGCAAAAAAAAAAAAAAACAAACAACCCCCCCCCCACCCACGACATGACTAAGGCTTCTGACCTTGACCGCTAGAATCGGAGACACCTGGGGCTAAACAATACAGCGCAGGAAACCCACCCCCCCACAGAGCGAGAGGGAAGAATCTGTCATAAAAGACTCTTCACAGCTTTATAATTGGACATTAAGCATTCACATCAGGAAACTAGATCTCGTTTATATGCAAATTGCAAGCAATGACATTGGCAACATGGTTTTTTGCCCTTCGACTTTGGCTCAACTCGAACAGTTTTGCTGTATCATTTTTTTTTTTTTTTTACTTATTGTTTGAGAAGAAAAAAAAGTTTCCATAGATTATTTTTATCACTAAGAATAGACAAGAGTTGAAAATGATTTTCGATGTGTAAAGCACGAAAAAAAAAACCTATCAAAAAAATGAACAGCATAACCTCATCAATACAGTTTTCCATTTACAAAGTGACACAAAACAACAAAAACAATGAAACAGATGAAACTCCCCCAAGATTTGAAAACTGATAGCCTGGTGCACCCTCACTGTTGCTGTCAGTATTGATATCAGCTATGAACCTAGGCATGCATTAACATGTTGTCATCATTACAATGTTATCATTAGATGTGGGTTGTTTTTTTTTACAGCCATAATAGGTTTCTACCACAACCACCTACACTCTTCTTTATCTCTATTATCTATCTATCTATCTATCTATCTATCTATCTATCATCTATCTATCTATCCATCCATCTATCATCTATCTATCTATCCATCCATCCATCCATCCATCCATCCATCCATCCATCCATCCCATCCATCTCCTATCTATCTATCTATCTATCTATCTATCTATCTAATCTATCTATCTATCTATCCATCCTATCTCCATCCATCTATCATCTTCTATCCATTCTCATCTACTATCTATCCATCTATCCCCTCCTATCCATCATCCATCTATCTATCTATCTATCTATCTATCTATCTATCTATCTATCTATCTATCTATCTATCTATCTATCTATCTCTTAGTCTAGCGACCGTGGGGGCACCCATGAAGACATGACAACCAGTTCCCTCCATTCTTCTCTCTGTTCTGCTTTCCTCAAAAAATTTGGTTGAGTTCTAGCCTGTCCATTCACTGATGTTGTCTAGGAGGGACAACACCAGCGACAACTCTTCTTTATGAAGATGACAAACCCCTGAAGTCAGAGCATGGCTGCCTATATGGCGAGGTACTTGAACAGATTGATCATCGTAAACTGTCCATTCAGCTTGTATTCGCGGTTTTACAGTGTGACGAGTGAGTCAAGAGTCCATACTTCTAGGTGAACCCCTAGGTATTAAGCTAGGGAACATACAGCATCTACAAAAAAAAAAACAGAAAATAAAACTTCTATCAGTCTCAAGCAAACAAACAAACAAATAAATAAATATCTATTTAAAATTGATGAAGTCTTTGTTGCTCAGTCCTAGTAAGGTTAATGTTCCTTGTGAGTACACGCACTAGATTTTTAAAGTCGTCAAATTATTTACACTGATTTTTTTTTATATAGTTTTCCTTGTCTTGAATGAAATCATT
>CM060324.1:44487346-44489846 GCA_030674155.1 Stramonita haemastoma
AAGATCTAGAGAAACAGTCGGAGAAACATGGAGAAAAAAAGAGGTAAATAGAATTGAAACAGAGATAGATATACAGGAAGTGAGAATAAACAGAGAGAGAGAGACAGAGACAAAGACAGAGACAAAGAGAGACAGAGAGAGAGAGACAGAGAAACAGAGACAGAGAGAAGACACAGAGACTAAGAGAGAAAAGAGGCATATCAACACAGACAAGAGAGACAGAGGCGGACGGACAAAAGCAGAGGACGCTGACCTTGACACGAAGAGCGTTTCTGGTGCTGAAGACGAGGGTTGGAGTGCACAGACAGACGGGAGAAGTCTATTTTTAGTCCACACACCCACGTGACAGCAATGGCGGCGATCAAAATGGTGACATCCAGTCTGAGGGAAGCAAACATCTGCAACAGATTATGCATGCAGCAATAGGTAAGGTTTTTTTTTCTCATTTTGCTTATTTCAAATGGTAAAAAAGTAGGAGGACATCATCAGCGACTGGACAGGCCTAGAACTCAACAAAAGTTTGAGAAAGGCAGAACAGAGAGAGGAATGGAGGGAACTGGTTATCAAGTCTTCAGGGATGCCCCCACGGTCGCCAGACTAATAGATAGATAGATAGATAGATAGATAGATAGATAGATAGATAGATAGATAGATAGATAGATAGATAGATAGATAGATAGATAGATAGATAGATGGATGGATGGATGGATGGATGGATGGATGGATGGATGATGGATGGATAGCTAGATAGATAGATAGATAGATAGATAGATAGATAGATAGATAGATAGATAGATAGATAGATAGATAGATAGATAGATAGATAGATAGAAGTTGACTTTCCATTGGGATTCTTCAGTTCTGCCTCACCAATAAGATGCCACGTGAACATGCTCTTGGTTTTAAAGGAAGAAAGAGAGATGCACTAAAGCTGATAAACATAATCCTAATGGAGTATTTCGGTGTATTTTCCTTTGCTTTTTCTTCAACATATCCTGCTTTTAAAAAAAAATTCTTTCAAGATTATGTTTAATGTCCAAATATTCCGGAATATTGACACCCCCAAGAAAAAAACAACGACAAAAACCAAACCCTACCAAGTTTTTATCGTTACATCATTGGAAATGCAATAATGTATCTCCCCCAAAATCTAGAAAATATGAGTAAACAAAAATTTTGTCATTCTGCCCTACAATCCTGTGGTCACTTATCATTTTCTATGATTGGTTGTGCATGTTTATGTTTTTAAGTGTTAGGCCTAGAGTGTTGCGCTCGCAATCTAACGGCCCGAGTTAGAGCCACCACCCAGACTCCTGTCAAGGGAATGTTTCCCTCGAGATGAGATCAGAAACTACTTAACCCTGCCCACTAGTCCTTCGAACAAGACAGTAAACCACGGTACCGTGTGTGAACGCACACAGAACATCTTGCGCACACCTTAAAACCTGTTTCGCCTTTTCGAAGTGTATGTCATTGCGTTCCAGTTTTAACCGATGACAAAATTAACAAAAATACATGCACACGTGGAGTGGGTGTAAAAAAACAACAACCAAAAAACAACAACAAAAACTCGCATGAAGGCTTATTTATTATCTTCAAAATAGAAGAATTTACAATCTAAAAAAAAACAACCTTGCATTTAATTCTGTTTTGAACAATCTTTCACATTTTTAAAGGGGAAAACAGAGATTACGTTTGAATGTGTTTGCCTTTTCTTACTGCTGGTCAGATGCTAAAACTCACTTCTGGCCATTTGGTGCATTCGTGCCCTGGAGGGGATTTCCTGCACCCCTCTCTGCCAAGGTGGGATTTCAACAAATCAGGCAGGGTGAAAATGCCTCTCTAGGGACAGCACAAGACTCCAGTAAAATAATAATGGTCCATTCTGCAAAGTGTGCCCCATGCTGTTTATGACATATTGTAAATGTACGCTGCATGCTTTTTGGGAATGAATTATTTATCTTTTAGTTGTAACTTGTTTCCTGCATTTTGCTTTCATCTATTTGTCTCCCTATGTGTTAAAATGTTTCTCTCACGAAGCACAAGTTAAAAAAAAAGCCTCCATTTTTTTTTTTTTTGCCGGTACCAGCATTTTCTTATCCAGAAACTGTAAAGTTTTAATGTACCCATGACATTATTATCCCCCATGCTGAGTACGCCCATTTTGATTTTCGGTGCATCAAGACTTTCAAATGAAAGAATCAACTCCCCCGTAGGGATACTCAGAGTCTGTCAGTCTAAATGGTATCCAATCTTTTTGAAATTATGCACAAAGAATTTCCTCTTTTTCATCCCTCTCTCTGTTTCTGCCTTGTTCCTTTTCTTTCTGTCACCTCCTTCTTGCCTATTTTTCTCTTCTTGGCCCATTCTCCTGGCTTTTCTCAAGAAAGACTCAAAAGATAATTCTCTCCCACGCCGAAGTCGGATGCACTGAGCCTGACTTACCAGGCGCTTAACGGCAACACAAAGCATTTTCGCTCATATCACAAAAATAATTGTT
>CM060324.1:44497346-44499846 GCA_030674155.1 Stramonita haemastoma
GATTGATGGACAACTTGGTCAAGGTCTTTGACCACACGAAGCCGAGTAATGAGTCGGACATAATCGCCTTCAGCATTAACTTGAGATATTCTAAAGATGAGGGGCAGGATAGCTCAGTGGTCAGAGCGCTCGCTTTCCCCAAGCTAAGATTAAACAGCATTGAGCATGGTTACCATGTGGAGGGGTGACCGTTTTCGTATCTTGGCTTCAGTACAATCCCCCCCCCCCCTAGTCCTCCCAGCTGTCAATGGATACCTGTCCTCTTTGAGGGTCAGGGAAGGTAAAGCAGCGAGGAGGAGAGGAGATGGGCGCCGCCCTCAACATGCTGGCCCCCTAGAGAAGCTGAGGTCTCTGATGCCTGGCTCCCCTACGACCACGAAGGTTGTGGGACACCTTTACCTTTTTTTTTACCTTTTATTCTAGAGATAGGAGAGAACTCAACAGTTAAGTATGAAACTGGTTGGGGGGTAACATACGTTACACAGTAGTTGTAGATGTCTTGTACCACTCATTGCTTAGTTAGCTTACCAGAATAGAGGTAACTACAATGAGCTTTAGGGTGGGGTTAGGGTGAAGTGGGGGGTGGGGGTGTCAGGGCTTCTTGTAAGCACTTAGAGTTTCTTTTTTTTTTTAAAGATTAAACACAGGAAATGCACATTAGTCTTCTCCTTATTCTTATTCTTACTTTTAGTCGTTCTTGTTGCTGTTGTTGTTGTTGTTGTTGATCTTGTTCTTCTCACCACCACCACCACTACTACTACATACTACTACTAACTACTACTACTACTACTACTACTACTACTACTACTACTACATACTACTACTACTACTACTACTACTACTGCTGCTACTACTACTACTACTCCTGCTGCTACTGCTGCTGCTTCTGCTTCTGCTGCTGCTGCTGCTGCTGCTGCTGCTGCTGCTGCTGCTGCTGCTGCTGCTTTTCTTCTTCTTCTTCTTCTTCTTCTTTCTTCTCTCTTCTTCTTCTTCTTCTTCTTCTTCTTCTCATTATCCTCCTCCTCCTCCTCTCCTCCTCCTCCTCCTCCTCCTCCTCCTCCTCCTCTCTCATCATCATCATCATCATCATCATCATCATCATTACTATTATTGCTACTATTATTATTGTCTTTTTTTTAAAATTACTTTTTACTCATTTTTATTTATCATCACCATCATTATGGTCATCATCATTTTCATCATTGCGAGTAACCACTGTCAAATCAAAGTTATTTTCATGATAACTTTTAAACATTAGGCTGAGATTACATTGTACGATGATTTTGCGTTTGTGATAAAACGATACCAAAGGGTATACTCTTTGATCTAAACATTAAAATTAATCCCTACACTGATGAAAGACCTACATTAAACTGTTCTTTTTATGTTCATACTGATATGATGGAAGTGCTTTCAGTTTTGACAAGCTCTTGGTATACAGTTCTGCACTCTGTTTTAAAGAAGAAAAACATCTTCCGAAGACAAAGGAGTATGGATTCAGTTATGTTCATGTGGTTGAAAACAATCATACCAATCAACATTTCTTTTTATCCAAGATCTACCTCCGGATGAGATATATTGTTTTTTTCATATATTTCGAGGATAATGGAATATGTACTCGTGTGCTTTTTCTACATCCAGTCCCCGTGTGTATGTAGTTTTGTAAATTTTGTCACCTGTTCCCACCGGCACACATTGGCCTATTCTTCCGAAAAGAGGAACGTGTCTTGCTAGCGTTCACACACGGGACCTGGGTTTATAGTCTCATCCGAAGGATCTGTGATCCGTAGATGAGTGAAACAAAGAAATGTGTGTAACTTCCAGAGCGCTGGGTTGGATTAGATTTAATGCTGTTTCAAGACCGGGGTTGACATGACGTGGATCACCAAGTCATCTGTCTTGGGCCATCCACATGCACTCAGTCTAAAGAAGAAGGAGAAAGAGAAGAAGAAGAAGAAGAAGAAGAAGAAGAAGAAGAAGAAGAAGAAGAAGAAAGAACAACAACAACAACAACAACAACAACAACAACAACAACAACAACAACAACAAAACAAGAAATAGAGTCAGAAGAAGAAGAAAAACAACAAGAAGAAGAACAACAACAAGAGGATAAAGAAGAAAAGAAAGAATCTTATCACTCCCTTGTTATTTGTAGTTTTGTATGCAAACAGACAGACAGAAAGAAAGGGAGGGATGGGGTGAAGGAGTGCGCAGGCAAGGGGGTGGGGGGTAGTGGCAGAACGGGGGTTTGTTCAGATGTGGGCATTAACTTGCAGGCGCAATCAGACACACACAAATATGAACTGTGTGTGCAATTCCCATATTCCCTTGCTTTTTTCAATGACACCCTGGTGCATTACACATTCCTTGGAGTGACAAAAGCAATTCTGTCGTCAATGCAAATTAGATTGTTTCCAATTTATTAGTTTTTAAACAACGTTTGCATAATCGTTCTCGAAATTCTTTAGGGACCTTCAGAGTTCAGACCAAACAGATAAAA
>CM060324.1:44504846-44514846 GCA_030674155.1 Stramonita haemastoma
AAAGGCTGTAAGAGCAGCCACAGTTGGGGCTAACATTCATTAGTGTGGCCTTTTTTTCCTAGAAAAAGGTTTAAAAAAAAAAAAAAAAGAAAGAAAGAAAGGAAGGAAATGGAATTTCAAAAAAAGGGAAACAAAAATAAGCACAAAACCCAGAAACAACCCAAGGAGAAGCAACAAAGAAAAGAAGAAAAAAACACAAATACCTCTAAAAATATAAAAATAATATATAAAACAGCAACAAAAGAATACCAAAAAAAAGAAAATGTAGAAAAAGTGAGTTGAAAGCAAGAGATTGATTGATTGATTGATTGATGATTGATTGATTCATTGATGATTATTGACAAGGTTATTATTCATGACGTATCATTTAATTGATGTACAAAGTTGGGTTGATATTGCTATGCGTTGTGTAAAATTTGTATTTTTGTAAATCCAACCTTTTGGGCCCTGGAGACCCTAAGGGATCTATATCATTAAAAATACACCCGCCTGAATCCTTAGTCGAAGATTAACATTTAAATATGTGTATATTTATTATAATGAGAGAAAAGACACATATATACAGAAAGCAAAGAGACAAAAGAGATACAGAGAGAAGACCAAGAGACAGAGAGAAGAGAGAAGACAGACAGACAGAAGAGAGACAGAGAGACAGACAGAAGAAGAGAGAGACAGACAGACAGACAGACAGACAGACAGACAGACAGACAGACAGACAGATAGATAGACAGAGAGACAGACAGGCAGTGACAGTCAGACAAAATGACAAATCAGACAGATCGACAAAGACAGAAGACAAGCAATATCGACAGACAGACAGACAGACAGACAGACAGACAGACAGACAGACAGACAGACAGACAGACAGACAGACAGACAGACACGAAGAGGAAGTTCAGAAGTTAAGAGTTAGAAGACTAATTACAAACGGAAGACAGTTCCCTGTCTACTGGGTTATGTTTTATGATGCCATCAAACCATCTTTTTCAGCAGACGATTATTTACTTTAAAATCATATTTATCTATTCTTTTATTTCCCGGATAATGGACTAAGCAGCCATGCTCTCTTTTACATCCAATTCCTGTGTGTATGCATTATATATATATATATATATATATATATATATATATATATATATATATATATATATATATATATATATATATATATATATTATGTCATGGTCTTAATAACATTGTATTCCTACCTTGTTGTTGGTGTGTTGTGTGTGTGTGTGTGTGTGTTGTGTGTGCGGGTGTGTGTGGGACGTGCGCTGCCTACGTGCGCTCGCGCGTGCGTGCATGTGCGTGTGCGTGTTTTTATATTTTTTATTTGAACTTATCTTTGTGATTTTTTTTATTTGAAGTTATCCTAGAACGTTTCAGCAAATATGAAAGTAAGCTCTCTTCGAGTCTTTTGAGATTATGATTCGTACTCCATATGTCTGTCAGAATTGTTATTGGCCTTCATGGATGAGTTAAAGTTTTTTGTTTTTGACTTGAGACTTGACTGACTTGACTTGACTTGACTTGACTCGACTCGTATTCGATTTTTCCCACTCGTTCCTTTTATTACAAGGTGTGAGGCTATTACGTGAATATTTCAGGCGGTGTGTTTCAGACCAGTGCAGCATTGTACAGCCTTATTACTTCCTTCTCCAGAAACATTTTCCTAAAATCCAGTGAATAAAGAAAAGAGTATCAAGTCCACTGTTCACATTTTATTTCACGATCAATTGTCTCTACTTACCCCCCCCCTCCCCCCTTTTTTTTAAAACTTGGTTATTTTTTTACTAAAGCTTCCCCCCCCAAAAAAAACCCAAAAGCTAGGGTGCAATGTGAATGCCAAAAAGAAAAAAAACCCATCCTAAACTAAGTCAAGAATTTTTATAAGATTTTTTAAAAAAAAGATTTGGACAGGTGAATAAAGGTGGCAAAGTCATGAAAAAGTAGGACAGAAGAAGAAGAGAGAAGAAAGAGAGAGAGAGAGAGAGAGAGAGAGAGAGAGAGAGAGAGAGAGAGAGAGAGAAGAGAAGAGAAGAGGAAGAGAGAGACAGAGAGAGACAGAGAGAGACAGACGAGAGACAGAGAGAGACAGAGAGAAGAAGAGAGAGAGAGACAGAGAGAAGAGAGAGAGAAGAGAGAGAGACAGAGAGAGAGACAGAGAGAGAGAGAGAGCAGAGAGAGAGATTCGGATGATTTATTCATAAGGCCATAGCCTCTCATGAAGAGGATAGTGAAAAAACATACACATAAAAAAACCCGTTAAACATCACATAAACAAAACCAAATAATTTGGTCATAATAGATTTATGACAAGAATCATGACATGATGATGGCGGGAAGAGAGAGAGACAGAAACAGAGAGACAGAGAGACAGAGAGAAGAGAGAGGAGAGAAGAGAGACAGAAGACAGACAGACAGACAGACAGACAGACAGGACAGACAGAAGAGAGAGAGAGAGAGAGAGAGAGAGAGAGAGAGAGAGAGAGAGGAGAGAGAGAAGAGAGCACACAAACAACAACCCAACACAGAGAGAGACAAGGGGGTGGGGGTGTAAGGGTAAGAGCAGACAGGCAAAGAACTTTGTGAACCCAATAGGTACCATCCTCTGACCACGTTGTGACGAAATAAGAGCATCACCCAGCTTCGCGGCTCAGATTTTATGTCACGATCAAAAGCTGTCCCTAAAAACCCAATTACCTGTCTTTGTGTTCGTACAAAGAGTTGTAAAATCTCTATACGCAGCGCAACACAAGAGATACAGTCTCCACAAACGTAGGTTAACCTTATGCATGAAGAAGACTAGAGTGAATGAGTGATGGTTTGGGGATGTGTTATGTTGTGTGTGTGTGTGTGTGTGTGTGTGTGTTGTGTGTGTGTGTGTGGTTGTGTGTGGTGTGTGTGTGTGTGTGTGTGTGTGTGTGTGTGTGTGTGTGTGTGTGTGTGTGTGTGTGTGTGTGTGTGTGTGTGTGTGTTTGTGTGTGTGTTGTTGTTATGTTTGTTGTGTGTGTGTATGTGTGTGTAGTGTGTGTGTGTGTGTGTGTGTGTGTGTGTGTGTGTGTGTGTGTGTGTGTGTGTGGTGGTGTGTGTGAGTGGTGTTGTGTGTGTGATGTGTGTGTGCGTGTGTGTGTAGTGTGTGTAATGTGTAGTATATATAATTATATATATATATATATATATATATATATATATATATGTATGTGTGTGTTGTGTGTGTAGTATGTGTGTGTGTGTGTGTTGTGTGTGCTGTGTGTTTGTGTGTGTTGTGTGTGTGTGTGTGTGTGTGTGTGTAGTGTGTGTGTAGTGTGTGTGTGTGTGTATGTGTGTGTGTGTGTGCGTGTGTGTGTAAGGAAGACGTACAAAGGTGCAGGGAAGTAGTAGGGTGTGCAGGAATGAAATAGTCATGATAATGACGATGATGATCTAGTCACTAGAGACTATGCCTCTCTGGCTAGTCAGGTTGTTTGGGTTTCCGCGAATCTTTCCCTAGGAGTCACCCAGATATCTACTTTGTCTCATTCCTCACTCCCTGGAACTTCTCCTTCAACACTCAGACAGCGACTAATGTTTGCCGTGGTGTGGGCGAAAATACGTTGCGGTGCAGTTAAAAGGCCTGAACAGTCCAGGCCCAATGCAACCGACTTCAGTGGATCGGTGGTCATAGGTGGTAACGCGCCTTGCCTAGAAAGCAAAAAAGTCTGGGTCGGAGTGTGCGGTGGTTCGTACCCCGTTTGGACCCAAAAATTTTCCCCCATCCATCAGACCCTGAGTGGTGGTCTAGGCGCTAGTCTTTCGGATGAGACGATAAACCGAGGTCCCGTGTGTTACACATCACTATTTAGCGCACGTGAAAGAACCCACGACAACAAGGGGGTTGACCCAGGGAAAATTCTGTAAAAAAAGTCACTCTGATAGGGAAACAAATACAGTTGTATGCAAGAAAAAGAAAAAAAAATGGATAGGCGCATGCAGTTGTAGTGACGTGCTCTCCCCGGGAAGAGCAGCCCAAATTTCACGCAGAGAAATCTGCCTGTGAATATACAGTGGTACAAAATACAAAATACAAAATACAAATAACTCCTGGAAAGTAACTGTGAGACCATAAGTAACTCACATAAAATACAAAAACGAATATTATGTGTAAAATATTTTCGATCGAGGGTAAATGAATAAGTACAATAGCTTCTTTACAGCATTCCATACTCTTTTCGCCTCCTTCTTTTTACCCAATTTCTCACAACAAATTTCATAGAACAAACAACAATAAAAAGATTTTCACTAACCAGTGCAGATACTCCACAGCACTAGTAAAGAAAATACAATTACTTATAATGTTCCGTTCATCGGTCACTTTTTATCAGTCTGTCAGTCTTTCAGATGGTAGCTTTCCGTTGATAGCTGTTATTTCTTTTAAAACTCTATCCATTTTACTTATTCTATCACTTCTTATCATCTCTCTCTCTCTCTCTCTCTCTCTCTCTCTCTCTCTCTCTCTCTCTGCTCCTGCTGCAAAGGAGACACAGAAACAGAGATAAAGACAGAATGAGAGGATGGGAAGAGAGAGAGACATACGCAGACAGAAACAAAAAACATTTGTATAGAAGTAGACAGAAACAAATCTTAGTGAACACAACACAACCTGGCCACATCGTGAATAATTAAACATAATCACCAGTCTAACATCTCAGACTTCATATCCGGATCAAAGGGTTTTGTTTTCCAAGGTTCACACTACAGCTAAAGGAAGTGTCGAAAACATGCATACGCAGTGCAGTGCAAGAACATCGTAAACACATTACTGTCAAGTACAGCTGACCACAAGGACACGCAATAATAAACAAGTGTATAATGGAAGAATAAGGTCAAGAAGATGGGTGAGGGTGGGGATGAGGGTGTGCATGAGGATTAGACACCTAGCTGGGAGAAAAAGGGATAAAACATTAATGATGAGCAGACAGACAAGCTGGGGGCTCATAGGGGGAGGGATAGCTCAGTGGTCAGAGTACTCGCTTTCCCCAAAGTCAAAGTTAAGCGCATCGAGCCTGGTTACCAGTAGGATGGGTGACTGTTTTGTGCGTCTTGGGTTTCAGTACAGTCCACCCCCACCCCTACCTAATTCACCCAGCTGTAAATGGGCACCCTTCAGTGTGAAGACGTGCATAGATTGTATATTCTAACAACAAGGACAATAAGAACAAGAACAAGAAGAAGAAGAACAACAACAACAGCGGCAGCAACACAACAGCATTCATTCACTAAGCAGTTTCATCCACTCCAACAACTCGCGACTCTTCGCTTTTGGGTTTTTGGTGTTAAGTGGATCAACAGCCCTTGTGTGCCTCAAAGTGTAAACCATTTAGTCTGGAGACAAAGTCTTTGATCATTCCTTGAAGTCTAGACCATAAGACTGACTGGTGGTTGCCTTTGTAAAAGACTGAAGTGGCCAAGAAAAGAAAAGCTTTGAATATGTTAGTCTCTCTGTTTCTCTGCTTTTTTGTCTCTGTCTGTCCATCTGTGTGTCTATATGTCCCCCCCCCCCTCTCTCTCTCTCTCTCTCTCTCTCTCTCTCTCTCTCTCTCTCTCTCTCTCTCTCTCTCTCTTGATTACAGACATACAGAGACAATGGCATAGTAAGGGACGAACACAAAGACAGACAGAGATAATGGCAGAATAAGGAACGAACACAAAGAGATAATGGGCAGAATAAGGAACAAACACAAAGACAGAGATAATGGCAGAATAAGGGACGAACACAAAGACAGAGATAATGGCAGAATAAGGGACGAACGCAAAGACAATGGCAGAATAAGGGACGAACACACAGACAGATAATGGCAGAGTAAGAGACGAACACATAGAGATAATGGCAGACAAACACACAGAGATAATTGCGGAATGAGAGACGAACACACAAACAGAGATAATGTCAGAGTAAGGGATAAATACACAGAGATAATGACATAGTAGGGGACAAACACACACAGATAATGGCAGAATAAGGGACAAACACACAGACAGACAGAGCCAATTGCAGAATAAGGGACAGAACACACACACACAGACAGACAGAGCCAATTGCAGAATAAGGGACGAACACAAAGGCAAGGTTGCAGAGAGCTATGTGGACATAACAGAACCTGGCCACATAGTGAATAATTGAACGATAATCACCAGGCTAATGTCTGAGACTTCAAAATCAGGATCAACTTTTTTTTTTTTTGGTTTTTGTTGTGTTTGCTTTGTTGTTGTTGCGCTTGGAGTTTCGTTTTGGTTGTGTGTTTTTTTCCCCAAAAATCTCATCTGTTTGGCTGAAACTGACATAGTGTCTTAAGCCTGCGTATACTGCCCAAGAAGAACAACCCCCACCCCCTTAAAAAGGTTAACTTTGACAAATGTGCACAAGAAATAAACAACGGACTAAATAAGGAATTAAGGACAGGGAATTGGAGACGGGAGTGTGCATAAGAAGAGGAAAAAAAAAAGATGAGGAGATGGAATGTGGTAAACAAACATAATGACGACGATGCATTTGTCACTAGAAGTTCTCTGGATGTTGCTAGAGCCGGCTGCTCTTTCAGGTTGTTGGACAGATAAGTGATCAGCGAACTTACCAGTCAGTTAATTAACTAGTCAACCAGTGAGTCAGTTAACCAGTCAACTGATTAACTCATCAGTCAGTCAGTCAGTCAGTCATTACTGGTTAGCTAGTTACTTAGTTCATGATTTTATCAAATTTAGTATGTAGGGAGTTTATATAATAATAAAAATTCTGTACTACTACCACTACCACTACCACTACACACTACTACTACTAACTACTACATAACTACTACTACTACTACAAAAATAATACTATAATACAACTACTACTATATATTATTATTATTATTATTAGATATTATTATTATTATTATTATTATAACATACTACTAACTACTATACAACTACTACTACTAAACTACACTATACTACTACATACTAGTACTACTACATTACTACTACATACTATACTTACTATAATGATAACAACAACAACAATAATAATCATTATCATATCATCATCATCTATCAATAACAACACAACAACAATAACTACAATAACAGCAACAATAATTAGCGCTATATCTTGCAAAAAACAATCATTAATTATGGAGTTTACTCATCCTTTTATGTTTCTCGTTCATTCATTTTTATTCATTTTTCTTTCAGTCAGTTTTTGTTTGTTTCCAATTTTCTCTTAAGAAAGAAACAGTAAAAAAAAAAAAAATAAAAAAAATTAAAAAAATCCTAGAGAATGCAAACAAAACAAAAGGAGGGGAATTCTAGGCAGAAAGAAAGACTAAAAGGAAGAGCGTGAACAAGGGAAAGAAAGAAAGACAGACACAACCAAACAAGGAAGGAAGGAACAGAAAAAAGGCAGTAAAAGGGAAGAAAAAAAACAAACAGAAAAAGTAGAAAAAAAAAGACTGGACAATGTATCAAGACTGACGACTGACTGACTCACTCACTGATGAGGGATTTTCCTCACTAATTTCCAGAATAAAAGGACAACCTCACACAACTGCAATGGGGTTTTGCTGTTTTGTTGGTTTCTTTGCTTCAATTCATTTTTTTCCAGTTTTAGTATAACCATTCCTTTCACCAGTAGTCTCTATCTGTCAGCACTTTCACATCATCCTTTTTTTTATTTCATTTTACATTTTACACTACTTTAGTCACGGCAGATATTCCCTGTGTAAAATTCAGGCTGCTCTTCCCGGAGAGAGCACGTCACCACAAGAGCAGCGCCACCCATTTTTTTTCTCTTTTCCTGTCTGCAACTGTATTTGTTTCCCGATCACACTGGCTTTTTTGTACAGAATTTTGTAAGGGACAACACTCTTGTTGCCGTCGGTTCTTTTACGTGCGCTAATTAATTTTGAGTAACACACGGGACCTCGATTTATCGTCTCACCCAAAAGACAAGAACCAAGACCATCATTTATGGTCTAGTGATGAGAAAAAAGTTTTGGGCCCAAACAGGATTTGAACCACCGCACACTTCCAACCAGGACTTTTCGCTTTCTAGGCACCTGGGCAGGTGCGTTACCTCTAGACCACCGATCCATCTCTACCCCCCTCCCCCCCCCCCCCACTTGCCCTCCCCCCTTCAACCCCCCCCCCCCCCCCCCCCCCTTCACTCTGACTAACTCCCTTACCATGTCTTTTGTTTCCCACCCGTTCGCTCAACATGATCACCCGTCCGTTCAGCCTACAACTTTTCGCTGTGCGTTGTTCTAGTGATGAAATAGGCCTACCACTGTCTTCTGTCTCCAGCGTTTTACAGCTGGGTTCCAGTGGAAAAAAGCCTTTGATCATCACATAAAGCCTGAGTTATGATGAGCAGTGGTTCTATTCATCTTTTAACAAGCGCGGTCAAAAACCTGTCACTTTGCCATTTTTTTTTTGTCTGTGTGTTCTGTCTGTATAATGATGTGTGTCTGTGTGTGTGTGTGTGTGTGTGTGTGTGTGTGTGTGTGTGTGTGTGTGTGTGTGTGTGTCGTGTTGTCTGTGTGTTGTCTGTTGTCTCTGTCTGTCTGTCTGTCTGTCTGTCAGTCAGTCAGTCAGTCTGTCTGTCTGTCTGTCTGTCTGTCTGTCTGTCTGTCTGTCTGTCTGTCTGTCTGTCTGTCTCTCTCTCTCTCTCTCTCTCTCTCTCTCTCTCTCTCCTCTCTCTCTCTCTCTCTCTCTCCTCTCTCTCTCTCCTCTCCTCTATCTCTCTCTCTCTCTCTCTCTCTCAGATGGCATTTACAAAACTGCATACACACGGGGATTGGATGAAAAAAAGCACAAGAGTGCTTATTCCATTATCCTCGATATAAAAGAATACATCAAATCAAATCTCTCTCTCTCTTCATCTCTCTCTCTCTCTCTCCTCTCCTCTCTCTCTCTCTCTCTCTCTCTCTCTCTCTCTCTCTCTCTCTCTCTCTCTTCTGTCTCTGCTCGTCTCTCCTCTCTCTCTCTCCTCTCTCTCTCTCTCTCTCTCTCTCTCTCTCTCTCTCTTCTCTCTCTCTCGTTCTCTCTCTCTCTCCTCTCTCCTCTCTTCTCTCTCTCTGCTTGTCTCTCTGGTATGTCTCTCATTTTAGGTTTTTTGTCAGGAAATAAAAAAACCGAACATAACTAGATATTTAGTATGCTTTATTTTCTTTATACATATGAATTATAAGATTGTATGCAATATCTCTCTTTCTCTGTGTGAGAGAGTCAGTTTGTGAGTGTTGTGTGTGTGTTGTGTGTGTGTGTGTGTGTGTGTGTGTGTGTGTGGTGTGTGTGTGTGTGTTGAGTGTGGTGTGTGTGTGTGGTGTGTGTGATGTGTATGGTGTGTCTGTCTGTCTGTCTGCCTGTTTGTCTGTCTGCTGCTTCTGTCTTCTTCTGTCTTTGCATGCAGCTGTTCGTGTCTGTATGCTGTCTGTATGTGTCTGTGTCTGTCAGCGTGTCCAAACGTCCGCGAGTGATCGTGCATAAACCCACATACATTTAAGCCTCCATGTATGCGTGTTAAAGCTCCATAAGTAGAAAACCCCTCCAAGGACTATTTCTCAACTTGACATCTCTTAATAATTCATCCATTCTGAATGATGTCTCTGGAATCTTTCTGCCTCAAAGCATGCTGTCACTTTTAGGTGTTTTTTTCATCACGAAGAAAGCTACCATGGCGGAGCTTCTGCTGTGGAACATAAAAGGAAAACAAATGCCATTATATAAAATTAAACGTAATGAAAGAGATGGTTTTGACATCGAGAATGTAAATTTCAAATCTTAAAAAAAATGTTTCATACACACAGAAGCACACTCGCATAGATACACATACTTAAGCGTCGGCAAGCATACGCACACAGGCAGAGAGATAGACAAACTTACACACATGCATGTATTTGATTTTTTTTCTTTTATTCGAGGATAATGGAATAAGCACTCTTGTGCTCTTTTACATCCAGTCCCTGTGTGTATGCACTTTTGT
>CM060324.1:44522346-44524846 GCA_030674155.1 Stramonita haemastoma
GAGCACTTTGCCACAAGTGCAGCGCATTCCCTTTTTTTTTCTTTTTCTTGTCTGTAACTGTATTTGTTTCCCTATCAGAGTGGCTTTTTTCTACAGAATTTTGCCAGGGACAACCCTCTTGTTGCCGTGGTTTCTTTTACCTGCGCTAAATAATTATGTGCAACACACGGGACCTCGGTTTATCGTCTCATCAGAAAAACTAGCACCCAGATCACCACTTATGATCTAATGGATGGTGGAAAAGTTTTTGGGGCGCAAACGGCAAACGAACCACCGCACACTCCAACCCGCTTTTTCGCTTTCTAAACAGGTGCGTGACCTCTAGACCCCCGATCCTTGGGATGAGACTATAAACCGAGGCCCCGTGTTTGAACGCACGCAGAACATTTTGCGCACACGTTAAATCCTGTTACAATTTTCGTAAGAGTAGACCATTGTCTCTCGAGACAGAAGGATGCCAACAAAAAAAAAAGACCATTGTGTACTGGTGGGAAAAGATGAGATCTATAAAACTGCATACACACAAGGGGACTGGATGTAAAAAAAAAATTTTAAGCACAAAAGTATTTATTCCATTACCCTCGAGATAAAAGAATAAATAAATAAATAAAATCCACTTCGCCTGCACCTTCGCTCCCTGTCCGGTCCAATCTTTTGGCCCGGACCAGGGCCATTATGGAGGCTGGACACTGATGACACTCTGGGGGACACAGGCAGGGCCTTAGGCTTTGACACCGTGAGGATAGAAATGGTTGTAAGAGTAGCGGCACAATAGCATCAAGAAGGAGAACAGCGGCATGAGCAGCAGCAGCAGCAGCAGCAGCAGCAGCAGCAGCAGCAGCAGCAGCAGCAGCAGCAGCAAAGTCAAGAAAAGGAAAACGAATGTTGATGATGATAGCAACAACAACATCAATGAGGAGGAGGAGGAGGAGAAGGATGGTGGTGGTGGTGGTGGTGGTGGTGGTGGTGGTGGTGGTGGTGGTGGTGGTGGTGGTGGTGGTGGTGGTGGTGATGATGATGATGATGATGATGATGATGATGATGATGATGATGATGATGATGATGATGATGATAAGACAGATAGTGTGTGTGTGTGTGTGTGTGTGTGTGTGTGTGTGTGTGTGTGTGTGTGTGTGTGTGTGTGTGTGTGTGAGTGAGTGAATGAATGAATGAATGAATGAATGAATGAATGAATGAATGAATGAATAAATAATCTTTATTTTTCTATGGTGACAGATAAGCAGTCACATACTTTTTCCATTCCGGTCCTTACCCTGATTAGGGACTATCAAAACAAAAAAGCAAAATACAAAAAAAAAATCACACAAAAAAACAAACAAACAAACAAAACCCCAAACCAAAACAAACCAAAACCAAAAAGAAGAGAAAAAAAATCCCCTTCCCCCCAAAAACACGACCACGAACAAAAAAATTCAACCTATGATTTAAGTGAAGGAGAAAGATGTTATATTCAACCACATAACCCATAACTGGATACATTGATAACTTTAAACAAGGAGATAAACGGCATTCAATAAACATACAATCCGCAACTGACCTGAACATCAATGTTAAAATAGATACACTGATTATTTTTTTAATCAAATAGATTGAAATAGAGGGATACAGCAGAGAAGAGAGCAACCCAAGTAAAAAAAAACAAAAACAAAAACAACACAGTCTAAAATGTAACAAAACATTTTTACAAATCTTTCATACTTTGAAACAATACTATGAATTAAAAAAAAAAGATAACAACAGCAACAGACAAACACATTTTAAAAAATCAACAACATTAAGATATAACGCCCCATAAATATCTAAACATCAGATTTTTCAATTTGTGTTAATAAAAACGAATTTTAAAGAAGAGTCACAAAGAGAAAAAAGAGAGAGAAGACAGACAGACAGACAGACAGACAGTAAAAAAAAAATTAATAATCGACTCATGACATTATTGCATAATGGATGGCACACTCTCTGAAAAGCCTTAGGTATTGGCATACAACCAACAGAAATGACATTGGTCAACAACTGTAGATTAAATATGGTTCTTGTCTACAGAAAAATAGAAAAGACAAGAAAAAGAAGAAAATAAACCAGGTACCTTATGGCATTTATGCAGCGAAACGGAAGGATTTTTTTCTTTGGTTTTCATGATGTAAAAATTTGCGATGTTTTAATGAGCTTAAAAAAGAATATACATTGTAACCTTGCTGTTTTATTTGTCTGGTTGGTTGTTTTTGTTGTTTTTATACATGTATATTTCTACTAATGGAAATAGATTCTAGATTTGAAACCTTAAATAAAGTTTTTCCTCTTTGTTTCTGTCGTTGTTTTTTAGTTTTATTTTGCAGAGAAGTAGAAAAATAAATAAGGCTAAGAAATTAATTACTCTCTCTCTCTCTCTCTCTCTCTCTCTCTCTCTCTCTCTCTCTCTCTCTCTCTCTCTCTCTCTCTCTCTATCTCTCTCTTCTCTCTCTCTATTTATCTATCTTCA
>CM060324.1:44532346-44534846 GCA_030674155.1 Stramonita haemastoma
GAAAATAGTTGTAGCTTCTCTTGCTGTCGCTGCATTTGCTAATGGTGGTGGTGGTGGTGGTGGTGGTGGTGGTGGTGGTACTGCTGCTGCTGCTGTTGCTGCTGCTGCTGCTGCAAGCAAATACACAAATACACAAATACAAAAATACACACACACACACACACACACACACACACACACACACACACACACACACACACACACACACACACACACACACACACACACACACACACACACACACCTTTTGCTGGGTACCTTCTCATTGCAATATAGTATTCAATGAAAAGGTTGATAGAGCTGCCAAAAATGCGGCAATGCGTTTTGATTGTGCTGATACTTTGAACATACCAATGTCTGTCGATGAGAATTATACTTTGATCGAACAGGCATGCTGGAAACATGTTAGAAAAAAACAAGAAGACGCTGGATTTTCTCATCATCATGTTTCCTTTTCTGACCTTAATCATATTCTTTGTGTACGTTTTGGGCTGGATAAATTGCGTCTTAGATCGGTCATTTGTCTCATAAATAGACTTAAATTAAATGCCTTCCAAACGAAGTATGCTAAAAATGTGCGTTGCATATGTGATGGGACGATTTCAGTTAGTCATATTCTTTTTGACTGTCCCGTTTTAAAACAGTGTCTTCCCATCACACGTGAGAACTCTCTGGACAACATATTAAGCAACTGTGGGTTGCTGTGTGAACTCGCCTTATCGCTGAAGAAGAGTCCTATTGACAGTTTACTATAATGTTTATGAACATATCAGTAGCTTGTTTACGAGACAGAGACATTGATCTCGTGCTCTTTTGTTAATTTTCTAAAAAGTTCTGATTGATTGTTTAGGGTTTTAATGTTCACTTTTGGTGTTTTTATTTACTTTTTGTTTCTACCATTGGTTATAAGTTCTACAAGTAACATTATTCGTTTGCTTTTTTTTTCTTTCTTTTTATTCTAATATCACTTATGTGAACAGACATTAAACTGAAGAACAACACACACACACACACACACACACACACACACACACACACACACACACACACACACACACACACACACACACACACACACACACACACACACACACAGAGAGAGAGAGAGAGAGAGAGAGAGAGAGAGAGAGAGAGAGAGAGAGGAGAGAGAGAGAGAGAGAGAGAGAGAGAGAGAGAGAGAGAGAGAGAGAGAGAGAGAGAGAGAGAGAGGAATCCAGAAATAGCTGTGTTTGTTTTTTCTGGTGACAGAATTGTTACCCAGAAGAAACAGGCCATTCAACACCTCTGTGGTTTGCAGACAATTAAACGCCGGGGGGCGGGGGGGGGGGGGGGGGGGGCATTTTGATTTTATTTTATTTTATTTTATTCTTTTATATCGAGGATAATGATATAAGCACTCCTGTGCTTTTTTGCATCCAGTCCCCGTGAGTGTACAGTTTTGTAAATGTCATCTGTTCCACCGACACACGATGGCCTAATCTTACGAAAAGCGGAACAGGATTTAACGTGTGCGCAAGATGTTCTGCGTGCGTTCACACACGGGGCCTCGGTTTATATAGTCTCATTCGAAGGACTTTTGGGGAGAGTGGAGTCAGCACTGATGTTAACTCCAGGAGAAAAAATCTCCTCGACCGGAATCGAACCCGGGTCGTCAAATTGCCAGTGCAATGTTCTGACCACTAGGCTATCAATCCCCAACCATTGTAGACCTGTTCATATGTTTAGATCCCAGGCAGGAGAACGTGGGGGGGGGGAAGATGGGGGTGAATAAAAAGTGAGAAGGGTACAGGGGATAAGGAAGGAATGAAAGTGTGATGGACTGGAAGCATTCTTTGGTTAAACAAAACAACAATAAAAATATCCTAGGAAATCTCGACATTGTAGACACTGTAATCAGCCATGTTTATCACCAGTCATTTGACTTTTTTTTGTTTTTAAATGGTGGGTTTGGGTTGAGTTGTGAAAATTGTTGTAGCTGCTGTTGCTGGTGCTGCTTTCACTGTTGTTGTTGTTGTATATTGGTGTGGTTTGGTGGTGTGGTTGGTGGTGGTAATATTTCTACAGTTGTTATTTCTTTTGTGTAGATAGAACCTTTAAGGGCTTTAAACTATATTTTTTTTATTTATCATCAATATTTTGGATTAAACTCATCTATTTTTCTATCACCATCAGTTCAATTTGCAATATTTTAAAAACATACATGCAGGCATATGCGCGCGCGACACGCGCCCATACACGCACACACGCACGCACACATACATGCATACATACACATACACATACACTCACAAACACACACATATACATACACATGCACGCGTGTGTGTGCGCATGCACATCTACATACACACACAAACACAAAGATACCTACACATTCACACACACACACACAACTTGAACACACACGCACGCACATACGTCATCACATACCCAGAAACGTACTCAACACATGCGTGCGCACACGCGCATGCTTGCACGCACACAAACACACACGCACACG
>CM060324.1:44549846-44569846 GCA_030674155.1 Stramonita haemastoma
AGACATCTGTATGCGCGCGCGCGCGCGGGGCGCGCGTGGTGTGTGTGTGTGTGTGTGTGTGTGTGTGTGTGTGTGTGTGTGTGTGTGTGTGTGTGTGTTTTGTGTGTGTGTGTGTGTGAATGTATGCATGTGTGTATATGTTTGTGTTTGTGTGTGTGTGTGTTTGTGTCTGTCTGTCTGACTGTCTGCCTGTCTGCTTGTCCGTCTGTCTGTGTCTGTATGCAGAATATAGTTTTCTTGGAATGATGAACAAAAGTCTAGCAGCAAACTTAATAATCAGCTTTGTTTTTTATACAGAGCAAACAAGTCTCTGCATGAGAAGTTGATCCCCTGACTGAGTCTTTGAGCTATATATAAAACACTGTTTTCATATAATGAGTCTGGCCATTATTTCCTTCAGACTTTTTTAGCACTAAAAAAAAACAAGAGCTTTAGTTCGCATCATTAATTAATTTATCCAGGTCTGAATTTTGGTGTCTGGGGCTGTTCAATCTGTTGGAAACAGTGGGAAACCCCAGTGCCTGGATTAATCAGATAATCTTTCTCCCTTACCACCCGCTGAATCACACACATCACCCACTCATTTCACCAGGACCCGAGCCAGTGGAGCGGTGCCCACACAGTGGGAGGGGAGGAGGTCTGTGGCAAAAACTAAATGAATGGCAATGGTCACAGCCCGTCCAGCATCCTGTTATACCCCACTATCCCAGGCTATGGTGGAAGAACAGCGTCAAAAGTATAAAGAAGATAGTGAGGTTGGGAAAAGTGGTGGTGTTTTTGTTTTTTTTTAAAGATATGATGCTCCTATTTCCTGTCTACGTTTTTTTTGTTGTTTTTTTACTTTATAGAGTTTTGTCAAATAGAGTGATTGTCTAAACTTGGAAGTTTAACTAAACTTTCCATGAAACCAGTGAGGCTTACAAACTTGTGTACATGTGGTGTGTGTGTGTGGTGTGCTGTGTGTGTGTGTGTGTGTGGTGTGTGTAGGTGTGTGTGTGTGTGTGTGTGTGTGTGTGTGTGTGTGTGTGTGTGTGTGTTGTGTGGTGTGGTGGTGTGTGTGTGTGTGTGTGTGTGTGTGTGTGTGTGTGTGTTGTTGTTGTTGTTGTTGTTGGCGGTGTGGTTGTTGTTGTTGTTGTTGTTGTTGTTGTTGTTGTTGTTGTTGTTGCTTCGATTTTACGTCTGTTCACTCAAAGTGATATTAGACGATGGGAAGGGAAGGGGAGGGTCTATTATGTTGATGGATGTGTGCAGTAAAATGGGTGTCTTTTTCTTAATAGTGTATACAGTACACAGAATAGGGCTGACAAGTGATAACAACAAGTAAATACGTAACAATTGTTAATATAGCTTAAAACTATAACAAATGTCCTAAAGAACTATT
Source organism: Stramonita haemastoma (assembly GCA_030674155.1). Lineage (NCBI taxonomy): Eukaryota > Metazoa > Mollusca > Gastropoda > Neogastropoda > Muricidae > Stramonita > Stramonita haemastoma. Next base: position 44,551,228 of record CM060324.1, read on the forward strand.
CATTAAAGATTGTTATTCGAAACGCCAAACTCAGATTTTAAAAAATCTTATCCAAGGATTTTTCCGAGAAAGAGGGTAAGAATGGTTTTAGACTCTTACATTCAAAAATTATGTTACTGCTTGTAATTTTCTCACCGGACAGACATTTTATATTTTTGCTATATTTATAGTGATGAACGCATTCAGTTTTCTCTCTCTCTCTCTCTCTCTCTCTCTCTCTCCTCTCTCTCTCTCTCTCTCTCTCTCCTCTTCTCTCTTCTCTCTCTTCTTTCTCTCTTCTCTCTCTCTCTCTCTCTCTCTCTCTCTCTCTCTCTCTCTCTCTCTCTCTCTCCTCTCTCTCTCTCTCTTTGTCTCTCTCTCTCTCTCTCTCTCTCTCTCTCTCTCTCTCTCTCTCTCTCTCTCTCTCTCTCTCTCTCTCTCTCTCTCTCTCTTCTCTTTCTTTCTCTCTGTCTCTTCTCTCTCTCTTCTTCTATCTCTCTCCCCTCTCTCTCTCTCTCTCTCTTCATCTCTCTCTCCCTCCCTCTCTCTCTCTCCCCTCTCTCTCTTCTCTCTCTCTCTCTCTCTCTCTCTCTCTCTCTCTCTCTCTCTCTCTCCTCTCTCTCTCTCTCTCTCTCTCTCTCTCTCTCTCTCTCTTCTCTCTCTCTCTCTCTCCTCTCTCTCTCTCTTCTCTCTTTCTCTCTCTTCTCTCTCTCTCTCTCTCTCTCTCTCTCTCTCTCTCTCTCTCTCTCTCTCTCTCTTCTCTCTCTCTCTCTCTCTCTCTCTCTCTCTCTCTCTCTCTCTCTCTCTCTCTCTCTCTCTGTTCATCTCTCTCTCTCATCTCAAAAAGTGTTTCAGTTGTCCAAAATAAAACATTTCCTTAATCTTAGCACTAGAAAACAGTTTTTCCATGCACACATTAATTCTGTTATAGAATATGCATCAACTTTGTGGGATTCTGCAAGTGCAAATACATTAAAATCTCTGACTAGATTATATAAGCGTGCCATTAAGCTTATTCTATTGAAATCGAGTTCATTAACTTCCTTGGATTATAAATCAGTTGGTATTTTGCCATTTAATTTGCAATTGGAATACAACAAAGCTTTAATGATGCATAGGATAGTATATGGTAATGCACCGCCCACTCTGACGAAACGTTTTCAAATAAACACAGTCATTCGCATAAATTTACTGTGCCAAAACCAAGAATTGATTTGTTTAAAAGTAGTCTTGTTTATAGCGGTGGCACTTACTGGAATAGCCTGCCTGCATCCTTAAAAAGCATAACCTCTGTGCAAAACTTTAAAAAATCATTGAAACATTTTCTTATGAATGAAAGGCTGCCAGTGATTTGCTGATGATCTTGTCCTATAATTTTTTTTGTTTCTTTGTTTGTTTTTTTGTTGTTGGTGGTGAGACAAAATGTCAGTGATGGTTTGCCATGACTTCATTCAATCATGTTCTTCATATGTCTCTCTCTTTGCTGTCTGTCATTCGCTGTCTGTCTGTCCTGTCTGTCTGCCTGTGAAATTTATGTCTTTTGTCCGCCCACCTGTTTATATTTTATCTCTCCTCTGTCTGTCTATCCCTTCTCTGTCTCTACTCTACTCTACTCTACTCTACCTACTTACTCTACTCTACTCTACTCTACTCTACTCTACTTACTTACTCTACTCTACTCTACTCTACTCTACTCTTACTCTACTCTACTACTCACTCTTCTCTCTCTTCTCTTCTCTCTAGTCAATCATTTTTTCTTTATTTTCTAATCTGATTTTGTGATTTTGTACTCTTGTTTTGTAAAAGATAAAGATATAAGCGTAGAAAATGTTTCTTGCATTTGGATGATGTCATGGATTATTATTATTATTATTATTATTATTATTATTATTATTATTATTATTATTATTATTATTATTATTATTATTATTATTATTGTTATTTTATTATTATCTTTGTCTTCACTCATATAATGTATATGTGCAGTTTGTTCGTTATTGCTATGCCTTTTTTGTTTGTTGTTGTTGTTGATTATTCAATTTGTTGTTGGGGTTTTTTGTGTGTTTTCTTTCTTTTTTTTTTCTTTTTTTTTCTTGGCCCAGAGGGCTGGTTGTAAAAAAGCATGTTTGCTTATGCCATTACCCTCTTTAAATAAAATTGTTCATTGTTCATTGTTCATTGTTCATTGTTCTCTCTCTCTCTCTCCTCTCTCTCTCTCTCTCTCTCTCTCTCCTCTCTCTCTCTCTCTCCCTCTCTCTCTCTCTCTCTTCTCCCTCCTCTCTCTCCTCTCTCTCCTCTCTCTCTCTCCCCTCTCTCTCTCTCTCCTCTCTCTCTCTGTCAGCAGCAGCAGCAGCAGTATTAGCTAATCCAGTGCCCATGGATCCCTGAAGTCTACAGAGCCAGCGAAAAAACGGATGAAAGACCATGAATAAAGGAGACAAAGCTCTTCGGCTGTCAGTTCGTCAACAAATGCAACTGTCAACACTGCACCTGATAATTCCGTCAAGCGACAAAGTAACCGGAAAAGAACCTCGTGTGTGTGGGGGGGGGGGAGGGGGGGGGGGGCGGAGGGGTGGGGGGGGGTGCGTTGTGGTTTTGTGTGGTGTGGTGGGGGGGGTAGTGTGTATGTGTTTGTGGTGTGTTGTGTGTGTGTGTAGTGTGTGTAGTGTGTGTGTAGTGTGTGTGTTGTGTGAGTGTAGTGTGTGTGTGTGTGTAGTGTGTGTAGTGTGTGTGTGTAGTGTGTGTGTGTAGTGTGTGTGTGTGTGTGTGTGTGTGTGTGTGTGTGTGTGTGGGGTGTGTGTGTGTGTGTGTGTGTGTGTGTGTGTGTGTGTGTGTGTGTGTGTGTGTGTGTGTGTGTGTGTGTGTGTGTGGTGTGTGTGTGTGTGTGTGTGTGTGTGTTGTGTGTGTGTGTGTGTGTGTGTGTGTGTGTTGTGTGTTTGTGTGTGTTGTGTGTGTGTGTGTGTTGTGTGTGTGTGTGTGTGTGTGTGTGTAGTGTCAAGTCGTCGTCCTTTTAGTGTACATTGTGTAGTATGCTATCTAAATGTGAGTAATCTAGGTAGATGTGTGGTAATGTCGGGGTATGTGTGTGTCTTCTGTCTGTCTGTGTGTGTGTTTCTGTCTGTCGTCTGTGCCAGTGTCTATATCTCTGTGTGTAATAGAATGTTTTGGTGAGGGAAGGTGGCAGATAGGTAAAGAGAGTCCAAATAACTACCCCAATACCAGGTTTATCTTTTTTTATAAAATGTTGTTTAATCGTATTGCTATTTCTGATTAAAGGACGTAGCAAGCCCTGATCTAAACCTTGTCAATTGTTGATTAATTCAAATGCCAACGCCTACATATTAAAATGGTACCATGCCTTTGTCTAATGTTGAGATTACACTTTGTTCAGAACACAAGCTCTTAGTGCAACAATCTTTACTCTTTGGTAAAGCAGAAAAACGATAATATGTAATCGAACTGTGGCTTGCCATATCATACCTAGAGACTTTTTTTTTTAAACCAGCCCACACAAACAAAAACCACACTTTCACAATTAGCATGCACCAAAAAATCTCACAAAGATTCCGAGCTTTGAAGAAAGAAAAACACTATTATTCTAGATGACTTACAGACTGCTTTCGAGCTAGGTAAAAAAACGCCCAACGAAAATCTCAGCAACATAGGATGTATGTTTTGATCCATGGACATTTCGTTCCCTTCTCTCCCTGGAAAACAGCCGTAAAGATTCCAAAACCGCCGTAAATAATTCACGTTAGGACTGTTATTCTGTGTCCGGAGGTGTCTCGTATCTTGCTAATGTATCTCTGATTCTGCTAGTTCGGACGGATGCTGGCCACAAATTAATGTCTTCCTTCCACTGGACACATTTGACGAACTTGTGCACAGCCAGGGATAGGGATGGTGAAGGTATGGAGAGAGAGATGAGGGGTGGAAGAGAGAGAGAGAGAGAGATAGAAGAGAGAGGAGGAGAAAGAGAGAGAGGAGAGGAGGGAGAGGAGAGAGAGAGAGAGATAAAGAGAGAGGGGGAAAAGAGAGAGAGGGAGGAGAGAGACAGACAGACAGACAGACAGACAGACAGAAAGACAGACAGACAGACAGACAGACAGACGGAAGACAGACAAACAGACAGACAGACAGACAGAAGACAGAAAGACAGTCGGACATGCAGACATAATACAGAGACACTGACACAGACAGACAGGCAGAAAGACAGACAGACAAACAGAGGGGACAGACAGAGAAAGAAAGAGACACAGAGTCAGAGACAGGGACAGGGACCCAGCAGCAGTGCAGGGCTCCTCTGGCTGGTGGCCTGACATTGATATGGGCTCCCTGTGACTTCCGACCCTGGGGATGAGACATAACGAGTCTGGGTATGGCTGTGGCGGGAGATTGAAGTGCGCGGTGCAGAAACATCAGGACGGGAACGTCACGGAGGATGAGGCAGCAACAGAAAACCTGGTGCAATGTAAAGCTACACAGAAAGCAAACATACACACGGAGACATTATTTGGGGGGGGGGGGGGAAGTTCTATGGTGTACATGCTTTCCTTCAGTTTCACCTCTCCAGTGAGCCTGAGACGTTACTGCACCAATGAAGATATTGCAAACTTGACATCCTGTACCCACATTATAATATGAGTTATGCTTTAAAATGTTATGTTGATATTGTCTTCAGCCATAACAGGCTCGCAGCAAACAACTTGTACTCCCCATTAACAAAATTTTTTTTTACATTCAAGTGTGACTACCTACATGGCAACGAAGTATAAAGAAAAAACACCCATATAGCTCAAACTTCTCATTCAGTGTGTCACTTTTTAATCTCATGTTGATTATCTTCTCAATGTGATGAGAAAAGCAAAGGTATGATGAACGATAGCAAGCAGTGCATGATTATTCATAATAAAAGGATGAACAAAGCAGAGTGTGTGTATTATTCCAATGTTTTGTAGGGATATCAAAATGCAAAGCACGGTGTGATTATATCAACAAGCGAGTTGAACACAAACAGAGTGCAGTGATTATTCAATAGATGATCATGAACAAAGCAGAGTGCATGATTATAGTGCAATTACCATTCAAAAAAGCAGAGTGCTGTTATTCAATAGAGACAAGCAGAGTGCATGATTATTCAATACGACGAACAAAGCAGAATGCTGATTATTCAATATGATAAACACAGCAGAGTGCGTGCTGATTTTAGGTGAGCCCTCAAGGTGTAAAAACAAAGAAAATCTAAAAACAAACAACAACAGTAACAAGAACAACATGGTGGTATCATTATACTCGGTTCCTATAAGGCTCCGCAAGCCTGCTTCCAATATCACTAGGCAGGCCCTTGACTGGAACCCACAAGGGAAGCGTAAAATGCCAAACCAGACCTGGCGCAGAAGCATTGAAGCAGAGACGAAGGCAGCCGGAATGACGTGGGCCGAGCTCTTGAAGAGGATCTCCTAGAACCGAGTCTGTTGGAGGAGTGTTGTTGCGGCCCATTGTTCCCACGGGGATTCACAGGCATAAGTCAAGTCCTGTAATGTCCTTTCTCCTCTGTCCTTTTTCTTAGGTACAGTCTGAAAGAGAACGCCAAACCACTATTAATAATTCACGTGTGGTGGTGGTGGTGGTGGTGGTGTGTGGTGGGGTGGTGGTGGTGGTGGTGGTGGTGTGTGGTATCATGTGTATCTGCAAAGTGTCTATATCTTGTTCATCTATCTTTAGATGTACTATCTGTGAGGTACGCTGATAAAAAAAAATTAAAAAAACACACAACCAAAGAATGTCTGCTGCTGCACTGTTCTGGCAGGCTTGTGCACATACAGTGATGAATAAGAAGAGAGAGGGGGGGGGGTGGAGGAAGTGGTGAGAGAAGGGGGGGGGGTCTGGGAGAGGGGGGGAAGAGAGAGAGGGGGGAGGAGAGAGAGAGAGAGAGAGAGAGAGAGAGAGAGAGAGAGAGAGAGAGAGAGAGAGAGAGAGAGAGAGAGAGAGAGAGAGAGAGAGAGAGAGAGAGAGAGAGAGAGAGAGAGAGAGACTTTTCATCTAGTTACGCACACCAGTCTTACAGTGAATGCAAAGTGAGATAACTTAGAGAGAGAGTGGATATTGAATTTGAAATGTAATCCTGGGGATACCTCAAAACTACGATCCAAAAGCAACAACAGCAATTAGCACCCAACCACACAACCTTAATGATATCTTTAACAACATGGTATTGCATCACAACTTTGGCCTCACAAAACATGTCATCAAACATTAACAGCCTCAACAGCAGTCTTCTAGCCAAGCCAGAGAGCTTGGTAACACCCATAACAGAAATATTGCCTATCAACCTTTGAACAGAGCCGTTTTATTGCAACAAGAGTCTCTGCATTTAGAACAGATTATGTATGCAAGCTGTTAATGACAACATCCACGACATATTCTCATTAATTTTCTGTTCTTTCGAAATACGATCGTTTAGAATTATTTTATAATTCTTTTGTCTACTACTAGTGACATGCAAGAAATTTGGATAACAGTATTAAGAGAGAGAGAGAGAGAGAGAGAGAGAGAGAGAGAGAGAGAGAGAGAGAGAGAGAGAGAGAGAGAGAGAGAGAGAGAGAGAGAGAGAGAGAGAGAGAGAGAGAGAATGACATAAAATGTCCGGTCAAAACTGTGGTGAAATGGAAAACAAACGGATGAAACTGGTGGGAGGAGGGTGGTAAGGTAAGGAATTAAACATGGATCCGTGAGGGATATGAAACCAATTGCGTTTTCGTTTCCAACATCCAGGACCAAAATAATACTGTTTGTTTTCATCCGAGATGGTCAATATTTGCTTCCACACTTATTGATTTATAACTGATAAATCTGCTAAATATGACGCTACTATTGCTGTTGTTGTCGCTGTTGCATCTGGCATGCTACTATTACTGCCACTGTCACTGATTGTTTTTGACTCATATTCATCTGCCATCTTTCGTCATGTCGGCTCCGGGCACTCAGTAAACAAAAAACAACAACCCAAAATACTAACCAGCATTTTCAGCTTTGAACACACTGACACAAAAATGGAAATATGCAAGCATACAAACGAAGAAAAGGCAAACATTGACTTAAAAACTTTTAAGTATTTTGATAAACTTGGAGTCCTATATATATATATATATATATATATATATATATATATATATATATATATATATACAGCGTATGTGTGTATGTGTGTGTATTTGAAAAAAAAATGGTCATACATGCACGCGAGAGCATTGAAACTATGAAGATATAATCTATTTCTGTCTCTCTTTGTCTGTCTCCACCTCTGTATGTCTGTATGTCTGTCTGTCTGTCTGTCTGTCTGTCTGTCTGTCTGTCTGTCTGTCTCTCTCTCTCTCTCTCTCTCTCTCTCTCTCTCTCTCCACACTCACACACACACACACACACACACACACACACACACACACACACACACACACACACACACACACACACACCACACACACACTCATAAACACACACCACCACCACCACCACCACCGCATAGACCTTCTTTCTGGTGACAGTGACGAATGCTTATATCATCCACCGGTAGGTCTATCCATCAGTAAATCCATTCAGTTCCTTGAGGAGTACCAACACACGGCCACTTTTTTTTTCCCTGTCGTCTGTAGAGCACAGGATGAGTCGGGGGTTCAAAGACTATAACGCAGTGGAGTGTATAGCTTGCAAACTGTTTATGTTACAGTATTGCATATAGTATGTTATAGTATTGCATTAAAGCGTGCCAAATTCATTTTGTTCAGTGTACATGTTGTACTGTATGGATCATAATATGGTCTATATTTCAATACTGCATTTTCTACACTGTGCAAACATGAAGCGTATTGTTGTGAGTCTACTGCCAAAGTTCGTCCAATTTTCAAACAGAAAAGAGTGTTTGGAGGTATAAACTTTCTTTAGATATTAAAGAAAATGAGTTTTGACTTGCTTTAACATGGTTGAGGTGACACAGTAAACACTCGTAAGACTTTATTTAGAGATGATTTTGTTGAGGAGGGTTTCCCAGCCTTAACATTCTGAGGGTCACCCACAATGGATTGGTGGTCTAGAGGTAATGCACTTGCCTAGAGAGCGGGTTCGATTCCCGTTTGTGACAACATTTTTGTGGTCTTTGGTGCTAGTCTTTCGAATAAGGCAAAAAATCTGTCTCGTATGCATTGCGCATTCAGAACAGGTAAACAAACCCACAGCTATAGGAGAATTGTCCTTGCAAAATTCTCTATAAAAAAAATGTACAGAGTTACTCTGATAGTGAAACAGTCATCTTTCTCTCAAGAAAAAATGACAAAATGCATATCAAATTTTTATTCCTTAAACATATAATTATGTTCTATGCTTTACAGTAATGTCTAATGTTAGTTTTCGTAAATCTCAGTAATGATTCCCTCTAAAAACAAAACAACTTATCTTTAGTAGATCTATCACATTAACAGACTTTTGCTTTCGTAGTAGCAGTAGTAGTTGAAAGCAAAAAAAGCGCTGACACAGGGGAAGCAATAAACTAGGTGAGCCGCTAGACAAAAGAGGGGAGACAAGTGTCCACACATTCTGAAATGTCCTCCCTTCTGGTTTTCCCAAGAGAATGCTCCTGTCTCGAAATTAAATTTGGTGCGCATTCTACGTCAAAAGCACACGGAAACTAAAAAGAAAGAAGGGTCTGATGAAAAGGGAATAATGGTAAAAGGAAGGAAGAAGGAAGGAAGGAAGGAAGGAAGCAAGGAACAAGGAAGCAAGGAAAGCAAGAAAGGGAGGGAGAAAGGGGGAGAGGAGGGAGGAAGGAAGGAAGGAAGGAAGGAAGGAAGCAAGGAAGGAAGGCTAGAAAGTAGGTAGTAGGTAGGTAGGTAGGTAAGGTAGGTAGGTAGATAGATAGATAGAAGAAGATAGATAGAGATAGATAGATAGATAGATAGATAGATAGATAGATAGATAGATAGATAGATAGATAGATAGATAGATAGATAGATAGATAGATAGATAGATAGAAAAACAAAAGAGAGAAAAGACGAAAAGTGGAAACAGAAAAAAAACTGTAAATCATGCTGGTGGTGTTGTTGTTGTTGCTGTTGTTGTATGTAGTTGCTGTCGTACGTTTCCTGGTTCCACACACTGGTGTTACCCAAAACTGCACTGTATGTTTTGCCATCTTATCTGAAAATCACTAGCAAATGACAAAGCTATTGGCTTCAAAAGCAGAACACCATGTGCTTACACGAGCAAATGACAAAGGTACTAGCTTCGACAAAAAAAAAAATAAAGAAGCTGATTGTCTGATAAGCAATGTCAGTTCCTTTATTCACAAATCACATGCATTCTAGGATAAATAAAGGACTCCAAAATGTATAACATTATATGCTTGGTCGGGTCCTTTTTGTCCCAAAAAATATACGAAGCTATATTTCTTTTTTTAACAAATATTTTCCCATGATTAACAACAATGTTTAATAATACACCTTAGTTTTCCACTAACGCAGTAAGATTTTTTTTAAGAACGTGACAACCAATCGGTACTAGGCCTACGACAGCAATATACAGAACTTTTGCCATTACCAATAGTAGAAAGCGAAAACCACTGCGACAAGGGAAGCAATAAACCTAGATGGGTTCTAGACAAAGGAGGGGAGACAACTGTCCACACATTCCGAAATGTCCTCCCTTCTGGTGTTTTTTTTTTCCCTCAAGGGAATGCTTTAGTCATGAAATTGAATTTGGTGAACCCTTGAGGACAAAGCACAACGAAAACGAAAGTAAGGGTGAGGGATTAATGGGTATAATGCAGGAAAAAAAAGAAGAAGAAAAAAAGAAGAAAAAAAGAAGAAAGAAAGAAAAAAAAGAAAGAAGAAAGAAAGAAGGAAAGAAAAAAAGACAGACAGACAGACAGAAAGAAAAAAAAGAAAGAAAGAAGGGAAAAACAGACAGAAAGAAAGAAAGAAAGAAAAGAAAAGAAAGAATATCATGTCACATATATGTAAGTAAATAGATGAAAACAAAATGAAATAAGCAGATTGAACTCAAACAGAAAAAGAAGGTGAACAAAAACGACCGAACAAAATGCAGAAAGCAAATGAAAAATAAAATAATTCGATTGAAAGCAAAGAGTCAGAGAGAGACAGACAGACAGACAGACAGATAACAAATCATCCTCTCTCATCTCCACTCTCTCATCTCATCTCTCCTCTCTCCTCTCTCTCTCTCTCCTCTCTCTCTCTCTCTCTCTCTCTCTCTCTCTCACACACACACACACACACACACACACACACACACACACACACACACACACACACACACACACACACACACCGTATACAGCGAGCAGTCAACACCCATCAAAGTAAAGTCTCCTGGAAAAAAATTCAACTTATGGTTGCTGTTGATGGTGGATGTGCCAGGGGAAGTAATCGGCATAGATGGGCGGTAGAGCAGCCGAAAGGGAGACAACTGTCTGTGCATTTTGGAATGTCCTCGCTCATGTTTGTCCCACGAGAATTCTTCCATCCTGAAATTGAATTTAGAGTACTGTTGACGATGGACTGAAGCAAGAAAGAAATATATGTTTTAAAAAAAAAGTGCAAGGAGAGAAAGAAGAAAAAAAAGGAGCGGGGGGGGGGGGGGGGGGGGGGGGGTGTTATAAAGAAACAAAGGAAGAAGTAAAAACGAAGATGAATGAATGCATGAATGATGATAAAACGTAGAAATGAATGAATGCGTGGACAAATAATAATATAAAAAGCAAGTAAAAATCAGCAGGAAGAAAAAAAAGGGGGGGGGGGAATGATGACTGAATGACAACGATTTTAGAGAGGAAGAAGAAGAAAACATGAAAAGTAAATAACAAATAAAGAAAAAGAGAAAGCAAAGGAACACACTATTGAAACAAAATAATCTCACAAAAAATATTTTACTTTTCTAAGGAGCAGGAAATTAGAAAGAGTTAAACAAAAAAATTCTCTGAGGCCTAGGAAAAATTAATTAAAGTTAGTTTTTTTTTTCATCCCTAAAACCAAACGAAAGAAGAAAAAATAAAGACAAGACAGACAGACAAACAGACACAATAACAAACAACAAAAAAAATAGCAACTAAACAATTCAATGAGAGAGAAGATACTAAAAAATGAAAACAGACCCGAGAACAAACAACAAGGAAAAGCTTACAAAACAACAGATTAATAGCTAGAATCAACAAAACAAACAAAAAGTTGAAAAAAAAAAAAAAAAAAAAAAAAAAAAAAAAAAAAAAGAAAAAGAACCTTTGCAACAGATCTACACAATAGCAGTACAACAACAACATAATCAAAAGCACTAATGAAAATGATTATCCCTACTGCGAAAAAAGCAGAAGAAAAAGAAAAAATGGAATTGATGCTGTTGTTGATGCAACTGAGAACGAACATAGGCTACTTGTGACAACGAATTTCAAATCAATGGTGCCTTCCAAACACACACCACACACACACACACACAACACACACACACACACACAAGAGAGAGAGAGAGAGAGAGAGAGAGAGAGAGAGAGAGAGAGAGAGAGAGAGAGAGAGAGAGAGAGAGAGAGAGAGAGAGAGAGAGAGAGAGAGAGAAATGGCTGGTTTTTTTTAAGTCTACTACACAAACACAATGTACACACAGAACATGACTGAAGTTTGGTCACGTCTGGGTCTTAAAATAAAGTAGTGTCTGATGTTCCTGCTTTGAAGCTGAAAATTGTTCCCTTTGCTACTGCTAACACTAAGCTACGCTTATATTTGGTTTTACTGATGTTGTCATGCATATACTTCAGCTGTGTTCTTTTGATGTAGTTGCGTGATGTGAAACTCCAGGATTTGTACTGGCACCTTCTCCTCTTCCTCCTCTCTCTCTCTCCTCTCTCTCTCTCTCTCTCTCCTCTCTCTCTCTCTTATAAAAGTATAATACTACTCTTACCTTGAAATAAAGATATTCAATAAATTCTCTCTCTCTCTCTCTCTCTCTCTCTCCTCTCTTCTCTCTCTCTCTCTCTCTCTCTCTCTCTGATAAAAAAAGTATGTAATACTTACTCTGTTACCCTTGAAAAATAAAGATTATTCAAATAAAGATTATTCTCTCTCTCTCTCTCTCTCTCTCTCTCTCTCTCTCTCTCTCTCTCTCTCTTCTCTCTCTCTCTCTCTCTCTGGGAACAGATGACATTTACAAAATTGCAGACACGCGGGGACTGGATGTAAAAAAGCACAAGAGAGTGCTTACTCCATTATCCTCGATATATAAGAATAAAGAAAGAATAATCTCTCTCTCTCTCTCTCTCTCTCTCTCTCTCTCTCTCTCTCTCTCTCTCTCTCTCTCTCAGACACACACACACACACACACACACACACACACACACACACACACACACACCCACACACACACTTTTCCCCATTTTTTCCCCTACTGGTACTAACCAATACTTCTATCTTTCCTCTCCCATTTCTCTATCCGCTCTGGTCCCAGCAGAGTATAGGCAAGTGATGAATGCTTTCTCACAGTCTGCTAAGTACAGTGCCTCAGAGATCACAGTCTGTGATGATGCACCCTCTACACTTCGCAATGTGTAACCCCTCTTTTTTTGTTGCTTATTCTGTAGAGAATTCACTGTATACAAAGGATATAGTTTATTTTTTTCATCACACAATAAAATTCACTGTATACAAAGGATGTAATTTTGTTTTTTTTTCATCACACAATAGAATTCACTGTATACAAAGGATAGAGCTTTTTTTCATCACATCATAGAATGCTGTATGCTGACAAAATATGAGTATGTTGCTGTATTCATAGAGCTAAACTATCTAGTCTTATTTTGTCTTATTTCGGGATTGTCGAGTATGTTTTTTTTTTTCTCCTAAAGTTTCGTGGTGTTTGTTTTTTTTTAAAGAGTTCGAATAAACTGTTTTCTTTTAGGATTTGATAAAACTGACATGTTTTTCCCTTGACTTTGAAGCAATAATAGCACTTCTGATTTTTTTTATGTTCATTTAAAGGAAGTCTAGAACGGAAGGCTGTTAAGATTGAGAAATTTTGTTTCTTACACGATTTTGTAAAAAAAAAAATCAAAGAAATGACTAAACATTAGAGTTTGCTTTTAAACTAGGGTAACATGAAGGATAACGGAAATTCTGGGGGAAAAAAAAGTTCACTTAAACGAGCACACAGACTCGTAAACATAGATTAAACATGAGGTTCACCTCATCATCAAAGAATATATATATATATATATATATATATATATATATATATATATATATATATATATATATTTCAGAAGGCTTGAAGTCTATCCGTCACCCAAACTGAAGCCACACAGTACAGTCATTTTGAACAGCTTGATATATAACAGCCAAATGAAGTAGATGACTTTTTTCAGTTGAAATCTATATTGATTTTTGTAAATGGTCAATTGTTTTTGAGCAGTTTTGAGTCGTGTGGTTGTGTCCGAAAGTGGTTACTGTTGTAAGGTGAACAGGCTCCATGGAGACAAAACGACGGGATGGCTCAGTGGTCAGAGCATTAGCTTTCCCCAAGATCAGGTTAAGCAGCATCGAGCATGGTTACCATGTGGATGGGTGACCGTTTGCGAACCTTGGACTTCAGTACAGTCCCCCAGTTCACCAAGCTGTAAATGAGGACCCTGCCCTCTTTAGTCTCAGAGAAGGTAAAGCAGCACACACACACACACACACACACACACACCACACACACACACACACACACACACATCACCACACACACACACACACACACACACACACACACACACACACAACACACACACACACACACACACCACACACCACACACACACACACACCATACACACACACACATCTGTACAATATCTGTGTGCATAACCTCAAATGTACGTTACCTTGCCTTACCTCCAACGCAGCAGTATTCCTCAGAGAAGTCGGCAGCTAATTAACGTCTAGTACTTCTTCTTCGTCGTCGAACACTCAGACAGCAATATTGTTGTCTGTTATATGAGCGAAAATGCGTCTAGTACTAGTAGGCTACATCAACGAAAGGCCATCGATTCTAGGAAAGCGGTCAACCCAGATAGTTTCTCGACAAAGGAAGGGAGACGACTGTCCGCGCTTTTCCAAATGTCATCACTTCCCTTCTTCCCCAGAGAGTACTTCAGTCCTGGAATCAAATTTGCTGTGCCTCTGATAATGGACAGACTCTGGACAAGGAAGAAGTGTATCACTAGAGAACAGAATGGCAAGAGGATGATGAGAGAATGAGACACGTAAAACAAAAGGAACGAATTATGCAAGTTTTTTGTGGGTTGTTTTTTTTTTGGGAATAAACAAACACACAGAAGAAAGAAAAGGGGGGGGGGGGGGGGGGGAGAAAGTAGTGAAATAAATAGGGAAGAAAGAAATACGGTGGGAAAAACAGCAGAAATTTCTATTTAAAAAAAAAGTAAAGATAAGAGCAGATTTAAAAAAAAAAAAAAAGAGTCTTAAGCAAAATGCAAGAAGCAGTCTGATAAAAACAAAAAAACACCTACTCAAAAATAAAAGACTTAAAAGGGGAGAAAAAAAAAAAGCCACACAAATAATTGTCAAATCTTTTAGATTCAGCAACAGCAAAAATATTTTTCTTTCTCAGTGAAAGGAAAATGTAGACCCCCCCCCCCCCCCCCCCCAAAAAAAATACTAAAAACATCTGCTCCCCACCCCCTCCCATCCTCTTCCCACCCCCAATAAAACAACAAGAACAACAACAACAACCAAACAAAGCAAAACACACACACACACACACCACACACACACACACACCCACACACACACACAAGTCCTTCGGATGAGACTTTAAACCGAGGCCACTTGCGAAGCACGCGAACATCTTGCGCACACGTTAAATCCTGTTCGCTTTTGTAAAGTAAGGCATCGTGTGTCCGGTGGGAAGATGACAATATTTACAAACTGCATACACCGGGGACAGATGAAAAAAAGCACATGTTGCTTATTTGTATCTCGATATAAAAGAATAAATAAATAAATAATACACACACCACACACTGAGGAATAAGCTTTGGTCTATGGAAAAACTTCGATGATCAGGATGTGTAATATATATATATATATATATATATATATATATATATTTATATAATAATATATATATATAATATAAAGGAAATGAAAGGGGTGCAATGACAGAAAGAACCATAAGAAAACAAGATGGCCAAAACGTGTGACAAAGTTGACATGAACAAAGACAAAACAGACATACTTCCAAAATGGACTAGCCCGTTTTTCATTTTTTATGTTCTAACACAAGAAAACACACCACTACACGAGTACACCACCACCCACTCACCCCACCCACCCAGGGTGATCAATCTACACTATCAAAGTAACTCCTATGAAAGCACAGCCCATGGTTTCAGCCGACTGTTCCTGTACCAAGGGAAACAATCCATTTTGAGAAAGTGTCGACAAAGCAGGGAGACAACTACCCTCACTTTCCGAATCTAATGTCTTACTCCCAAGAAAATCCCGTAGTCCAGGAATGGTGTTTGTTGTACTGTCAAAAACATGAGAATAGATCTGGATTTTAAAATATACACAAAAAAAGAACCCAAAAGGAGAACAACGTGTACACAAGCTTTGGAGGAGAGAGAAAAAAGGAGGGGAAAAGATGCCAAACAAGTAAAACAAACAAAGAAAAAAAAGAAATTCAAATAAATGCATGATATATTGACTGACTGGACGAGATCTTGTCGAACGAAAAACGAAGAGAAAAAAACTAGATTAAAAGAATTTTTTTTTTAATAGGACAGACAAAAAAAAAAAAAAAGATTCAGAGTTGGGCAAGAAATAGTATGAAGGAAAACAAACAAAAAAAAGGGAAAATTGTATCAACAAGGAAAAGACTGAGAAAGAGGTAATAACAATTATATTTTAACACACACACACACACACACACACACAATATGAATTGAATGCATTCTAAATATTATGGAGAAAAAAAATTTTGGCTGACGGAAATTAGAAATCTTGATCATAAATTGAGATTAGATGCTGGAATACTATGTTTTTTATATATATTCATATATATATATATATATATTATATATATATATATATATATATATATATATAATCGACGAGAACTAAGCGTTGGTCGAGGAGGAAAGCTAGACAGATCACAGTAGGATATCATAGATCTATAAACGTCATCAATAATCAAACTGACATGCTGTTGATGTGCGTTTCCCAACTGAACCCCATGGAGAATCACCCACAATGTGCACTCTATGTCATTCATCTGACCTGGGAATCGCTGTGAGACCATGATTATGTACACGTTAAAAGAGAAACTTGCATGCAGGACTCTGTGACAAGTACCTCGCCACATCCTTTCGGCAACCATTCTGACGAACCTTCTTTTCTCTCCTATATGGGTAAGTCTTTAGTCTTTAGGTCTTCATGTCCACATGGGGGAACCCGGGAGGACGCAAAGCCCATTAATTTTGTATTCAGGTCTTTAGGCGAGTACTGGTTGTTCTGCTGTGAGCTAGACTTAGCTAGGCCTATAGCTCAAGAAATCTCATCAGATCTAGATCTATAACATTTTAATTAGTTAAAGAATATCGTAGTCGTGGAACGTTCACACAGCAGCTATTGTTTTCTGTCATGTGAGCAAATATGTATCAATATTTTCATCAATGTAGGCTTTGGCACTTTGATTACATCAATACCTGACAAAGCTAAAACAAAACCAAAAAAAATTAAGTACCAGCAAGCACATTTTCTCCCTGCTATTTGAAAATAAGGTAAATCTACCTTACAGTTATCATATTCAGCTGATCATTAAGGAACGCAGTTTTGCGAATGCTTTGACATTTCGTCATTTTGCAAGTCTTTATGACACTACAAATGACGTTATTTCATTCCTTCCATTGGATTAAAACCCTTGCCTAGCCTGGAGTCCACAAATATTTACTAGCCTAATTTGCACATCGTTGAAAACAAGGACTTGCTGTGCAGTGTTTCTACATTCTCTGAGCATAGTTTATGTGTGCTTTGTTTAAGACACTTATCTTTTATCTATTGTCTAAGTAGATTCACTAAATGTTCTTCTCAGGAATCAATGCTTGGTCAAGATCTATTTTATCATTTTTCTTGATAGATTCTACAATAAGCTACATTTGTCGGATTGAAGATCCGCCAAGGTTGCGAATAATTCTTTGAACTTAATTACTTTTCTCAAGAACGATGGCCACTGATGATGGAATGATTTCAAAAACGCAGATACATTTTTCGCAAAGCATTCCAGTGTGAGGTAGGTCTTCTCTTTGGGTCTGATACCAAAGGGATCTACTTGGAAAGCTGTAGGCCTTCCCGGCATTTATTATTCACTTCAGTTCTTTCAGTTTGCGAGTCCGACTTAATCAGCCAGCATGGGAGGTGTTTTGGCCGTGTGTCGTGACAAATTCGCGATAGGTGCATCCAGGTAAGTTTGGTTTCGCCATAGAGTCTATCATAAGCATCATCTTCGCCTTATCAACAACAGCTTATTCATTTGAAAGATTAACTGTCCTTTCTACCCATTTTTAGTTCACCTCCAGGTCCCCCCCCCCCCCCCCCCCCCCCCCAGCATTTTCATTGTTCAGTTAAATGTGTAGTAACGTAGAGTACTGGGGGCGAGGGCTAGCTCAGTGGTAAAAAAAAAAAAAAGAAAACGTAGAGTACTGGGGATGAGAGCTAGCTCAGTGGTTACAGTACTTTATCTCCCCAAGCTAAGGTGAAGCAGTCTTGAACGTGGTAATTTGTCAGAATGCTACTGAAGCCTCTCTTATAATAATAATAATAATAATAATAATAATGATAATGATACATGGAATTTATATAGCGCTATATCTTGTAAAAGCAAATAAAAGCGCTTCATATATATATATATATATATATATATATATATATATATATATATATATATATATATATATTATATATATCTTTACCATCTACATAATTGTTTCCAGCAGTTTGGGGTCTCTAAATTTCTGTGGTCTATATCAGATATCCGACTGATGCCACCTTGGCATCACTGAGCTTCTTTTTTTACTTTTTTTTTTAAAACAAAACCAAATTCAAGGGAGAAAAACACAGAAAGCTCTTTGGTTGTTTTTCGCTTGTTTATTTGTTTTTTTGGTTGTTTTTTCATGTTGTTGTTTTTTTTTTTGGGGGGGGTATTTTGTTGTTGTTGGGTTGTGTGTTGTGTGTGTGTGTGTGTGTGTGTGTGTGTGTGTGTGTGTGTGTGTGTGTGTGTGTGTGTGTGTGTTTTAGCTCCAATCCAATTTCGTTTATAGCCTGGCCGACCACAGAGGCCATAGACCACAGAGGCTGTCACCTCGTAGCTTGCTGGATTCTGTTATGCACGTCTTCGTAAAAAGAAAAAAAATCAATTTAAAAAGGATGACGTGGCTAAATAAAAGTGAACGTGTTAAATGAAGAGCTGTGGGGCTGATAACACCATGTTTAAACAGGGTCTTCGGGACTGTAGTATGAAAGTTCTGTCCTAGGAGATAATGAGACCAGGGAGGCATTGTTTGTCATGACATCGGGTTCTGATGATGAAA